>SJXQ01002479.1:25463-55836 GCA_006408695.1 Aepyceros melampus
TGTCTATTTAGTTCTTTGGCCCATTTTTTGATTGGGTCATTTATTTTTCTGGAATTGAGCTGCATAAGCTGCTTGTATATTTTTGAGATTAGTTGTTTGTCAGTTGCTTCATTTGCTATTATTTTCTCCCATTCAGAAGGCTGTCTTTTCACCTTGCTTATAGTTTCCTTTGTTGTGCAGAAGCTTTTAATTTTAATTAGATCCCATTTGTTTATTTTTGCTTTTATTTCCAGTATTCTGGGAGGTGGATCATAGAGGATCCTGCTGTGATTTATGTCGGAGAGTGTTTTGCCTATGTTCTCCTCTAGGAGTTTTATAGTTTCTTGTCTTACATTTAGATCTTTAATCCATTTTGAGTTAAATTTGTGTATGGTGTTAGAAAGTGATCTAGTTTCATTCTTTTACAAGTGGTTGACCAGTTTTCCCAGCACCATTTGTTAAAGAGATTGTCTTTAATCCACTGTATATTCTTGCCTCCTTTGTCGAAGATAAGGTGTCCATAGGTGTGTGGATTTATCTCTGGGCTTTCTATTTTGTTCCATTGATCTATATTTCTGTCTTTGTGCCAGTACCATGCTGTCTTGATGACTGTGGCTTTGTAGTAAAGCCTGAAGTCAGGCAGGTTGATTCCTCCAGTTCCATTCTTCTTTCTCAAGATGGCTTTGGCTATTCGAGGTTTTTTGTGTTTCCATACAAATTGTGAAATTATTTGTTCTAGCTCTAAACAGAGCCTATATTTCTTGCCCATTCACTGTGTTAGTCTGGTGGATGTTCTGCTGCTGGAACACTGAGTCTGCCTTCCTAGACCAACAGTGATGATCAGGATATAAAGAGTCAGGGATGGGAGGCAAGTGGAAGGTAGCTTGAGACAGACTGCCATCTGACAAGCATCAGGAAGGGAAGGTAACCAATGGTCTGGAACACAGTTACTCTGGAGGCTGCTTGCCTTGTTTGGTCCAGTCCACTCTCCTGTTATGCTTTCCTTACCTTTCAGATCCTAAGAATAAAGATTTCTACAGATTCTTGGCCCCTGGATTGGTAAGTACATCTAAACTAGTACTCTGTTACATTCCCAGTTAGGCTTACCAAGAGTTGACTTTCTGACTCACAGAGAACAATAGGTGCCATGCACCCTGTCATAATCCTCATCTCTGAATCAAGCCTCATTTCTTTTCTTACAATAAAACCCTCATTCTTCATAATGGTGTAGAGAGCCCTCCTGAAGTTCAACCTCTTCCATATTGCTTCTCAGTCCTTTCCAATGTTTGGAGCATGACTTCTAGATAAGTCCTTTATGGCTTGTCCCCCTACCTTTATTGACCTCTATCTCACTCAAATCCTATGGACAGATATATTGGAAATTTACATTCCTGAAATATACTATATATATACTATATATATATATAGTATTCTATATATACAAATAGAAAATATGGCCTTTTCTACCTTCGTCCATGATGTGCCTTCTCCTGACACCCTTGGTTCCCAAGTTGTACCCAGTTGCCCCTCTGATCCAGGCTCCCTGACCCCTATACACAGCCATATGTGGTCCAGGGACAGGTTTGCTGCTGTTGGAGGGGCAGACATGGTTCCAGCACAGGCGGATGCTGACCCCAGCCTTCCATTATGACATCCTGAAGCCCTGCCTGGGTCTCATGGCCGACTCTGTCCGAGGGATGCTGGTGAGTTCATCCCTGGTCACCTATACCTGCTCACATCCAGCACAGCTGGCAAAGTCCACTCTCAGATACTTGTGTCCTTCACACATCAATCAGACACAGCCTCCCAGAATGATATATTCAGAACTTAATATGAGACAGCCCTCTCCAAACCTGGGTTGGACAGAGGAGCATGCAGGCATCAGCTTGGATACACAATTTGCTCCTCAACAAGAGAAAACAGAGCCTTGGTATATTCAGGGTCTACTCTTCTCCCATCTCCACATCTTCAACACAGTGGAATACAGCAGGGGTCATGCCCCTTAAAAGCAGCCCAAGCTGCCCCTGGCAGCCTGGACAATGACAACTTCAGGGGTAGGGTAGACATCCCAGATGCCACTCAAGTAATCTCTGGTGTGGGGCCCAGGAGTTCCACATGGAGTTGAGCTCCTCATGGGAGAAAATGGGACAAAGTTTACATTCACAGAGCTGAGTCTTGTTACATGACCACCAATTAAGATTTTGATTTCTCACCAGCTGGTCTCAGCTAATGCTTAATGAATGAAAGGAAAATATGTCTCTGATGTCCCTTTCTTGAGGGCACAGGTACTGTACTCTTATGCTCTATCTTGCCTTGAGAAACTTGCTTACCAGTCTTGGACATCACCTGATCAGGTCCAATATCAGAACACAAAATATTCCCCCTATGTCTCCTGAGAAACTGCATTTTGGCCTTCAAAAAGTTGTTTATCATCATAAATTATTTATAAAATTCAGAACTAATTCAGAATATTATGAGAGAATATGAATAATTATATAGCAAAGATTCTGAGAAAATAAGCATCACTTTACACACACCTGTGTGTTACAGCCCCCAGTTGCTAAAACATAACCACTTAGAAACTAAGGAAATCTCATCTGATGGTGTAGAGACAGAAAGAAAGACTGGCCATGGCAGCACAGGCCTTCTGGGGGAGCAGAGCAAGGTCCATGTCACCCTCCTTCCACAGGACAAGTGGGAGGAGTTTGTCAGCCAGGACTCATGTCTGGAAATCCTTGGAGACATCTCCTTGATGACCTTGGACACCATCATGAAGTGTGCCTTCAGCCATCAGGGCGGCATCAGGAATGACAGGTCAGTGACAGCTTTTCAAGAGCAGGGTCTTGTTCTCACCAGCTGGGGAGGACTTACCTGAGAGGCAGGAAGAGCAGCAGGGATGCTTATCAGCACAAAAAGTAACATTCTGCAGAGAGACATGGATCACAGTCAAGTCTTTGATCACAACAAAGGGAGAAGCCTGGGCCCTCAGGATACTTGTAAATACTGAGGGCTTCAGAGGCTAAGGCAGAAATGGCAATGTTTCAGTGCTGCCTGTCCCCACTGACTGAGGAATCCTCCACTCAGAGATCTACTCCTCTCCAGGTCAGAGGTTCCTTCAACTCCAGTCTCTTCTGCACCCTCTCCCTTCAGGAACTCCCAGTCCTACATCCAGGCCATTAGGAACCTCAACAATCTGTTTTTTTCCCGATTGAGGAATGTTTTCTACCAGAATGACCTCATCTACAGACTGACCCCTGAAGGCCACTGGAACCACCAGTCCTGCCAGCTCGCCCATCAACACACAGGTTCTCCTCCTCATGGGCTGCTCCCCAATCTTCATCAAGCTTATGTGAAAGGGCCTGACCTTGACCTTTCAGGCAGAGTCCAGACTCCTGCTTCTTCTTCAGGAGCTGGCACACACCCTCCTGCTGCAGGGACTGGGAACCCAGAGGTTGGGATGTCAGGTGTTGAAACGGGAGTTACAGGAGTCACCAGGTTGGTGATGACTGAGTGAGATCCCCCCTTCCCAGCAGCATTCAGGCAGAGCCTCCTTGGGCTGTGTTACTGTGGGAATTGCTGCCTAGAGTAGATGATGCTGGAGCTCTCAGTCCTGACATGCTCACCCAGACCCACCCACCTCATCCACCTGGCACCCAGACTGGCCCTGAGGGGCAGATGGGGCTATAGTGGGTGCTGCATATGGGCCCCCAGAGTCCTCGGATCTGGCTGGGAACCACTGCTCTGGGACAGATGCAGTGATCAAGGAGAGGAAGGCTCACCTGCAGAAGGAGGGAGAGCTGGAGAAGGTGAGGAGCAGGAGGCACTTGGACTTCCTGGACATCCTCCTCTTTGCCAGAGTGAGTGTGGGCAGGAGAGGCCTGAGCCTTTGGGCAGAAGCACACAGGAAGGGCAGACCCTGCACTCTGGCCCTGCCTCCACAGATGGAGAATGGGAGCAGCTTGTCTGACGAGGACCTCCGTGCTGAGGTGGACACGTTCATGTTTGCGGGCCATGACACCACAGCCAGTGGCATCTCCTGGATCCTCTATGCTCTAGCCTCCCACCCTGAGCATCAGCAGAGGTGTCGGGAAGAGATCCAGAGCCTCCTGGGGGATGCACCTCCATCACCTGGTGAGCGTCCAGGAGATGGAAGAACCCTGTCCCACCTCAGCTAGAGAGAATCCCTACTTGTCCTGTCCTGCCTGCCCTCAGATGGGCTTCCTTTCAGGGATCACCTGGACCAGATGCCCTACACCACCATGTGCATCAAGGAGGCACTGAGACTCTATCCACCAATAGCAGTCATTGGCAGACAGCTGAGCAAGCCCATCACCTTCCCTGATGGACGCTCCTTACCTGCAGGTATGAACTTCACCTCACCACTCAGCTAAGCACTCTCTAGGATCACGTGGTAGACCAGAAATCCACATGTGCTTTCTCAGTTGTGGGATTACATGACTATTGTACCTACCTTAAGGTTAATTATTTACTCTGTAGTTAGGATAAGCTGTGTGAAATGCTTGACACAGAACTTGAACACAGCAAAAGCTCAAGGGGCAAATGCTCACTCCTGAATGTGGTCTTGTAATGGAGCTTAAAATTCTAATTCCTTGAGATGTGAAGGCTTCAGAGAAAAGCAGACAGAAGCAGGGGGAAGCGTGGTTCTTCCATATGGTGTCTAAGTAAAGGAGGGAGCTCAGAGACTCCACTGTCACGGGTCAGATGGTTCGGTCTCTGAGGAGCCCTCTGATGGATGGCAGAGAACAGCTGATGTGAGGTCTGAGAGCCCTGCCATGGCTGGAGGCCACCCAATGGCTCACTTCACAGTGGGTCTGAATCCCAGCACTGTTTCCTCCTAGTTGTGGGATCATAGACCCAACGCTTAACCTCTCTGAGGCTCAGGTACTTCATCTGCAACTGAGGTTATGAGTGTCTTCCTTGAGGGCTGTGTGAGGGTTGAGTTAATTCACTCTCCCCAAGGGTCAGGATGGCACTTGATAAGTGTGAGTTGTCATATGATTTGGTCCCAAAGGTAAGTCTCTAATTCTTTTTTCTTTCTAACTTTTTATTTTATATTGGAGTATAGCTGATGGACAATGTTGTGATAGTTTCACGTTGATAGCAAATAGACTCAGTCTACATATCTATGTATCCATTCTCCCCAAAACTCCCATCCCACCAAGGCTGCCATGTAACATTGAACAGAGTTCCCTGTATAAGCCTTCTTTTACATGGTTACCTACTCCTAATCCGTGCTCATGTGCTTTGTCATGCCCAGCTCATCTGTCTTGCAAGAGCATCATTTCATTCAGAGTGATGGAGGATGGTTCTCATGGTGGCTCCCAGGATTTTTGTGCTGACACCTGCCCCTGCTCCATGGGGACCATCAGGCTTTTCTCTCTCCTCTTTCCCGCAGGAATCAAAGTTGCCCTCTCCTTTTATGGACTTCACCACAACCCAAAGGTGTGGCCGAATCCAGAGGTACAATGGCCATGGAAGAAGGGGATGGGATGCTCTCTCCACACCAACCCCTCCTCCTGCTCCTGTTCTGAGAGTCTTGTCCCCTGGTGGACTGGGCAAGAAGTTTGACCCCACTTGTCCTGGCCCTGGTGCTCTCTCTGCAGGTGTTTGACCCATCTCGGTTTGCACTGGGTTCTATTCAACACAGCCATGCTTTCCTGCCCTTCTCAGGAGGATCCAGGTGAGGCCTCTGCACTTTGGACAGCGGGTGTCACTGGGGACAGCGGGTGTCACTGGGGACAGCGGGTGTCTTGGGCGCCACTCGATGTGTGTGACTGTCCACATTTACATGTGGTGCATGTAGTTATGCCTTTTATGTTGGTGAGTTGGGATAGAAGTTTGCGTCTTTTGTCCAAAACACAAATGGCTATTAGGGCAGACCACAGACTACCCACAGCTCTTTCTCAACGGCTGGCAACATTTTAGTGTTGTTTAAAAGTTTCAGTTCAGTCAGTTCAGTTCAGTCACTCAGTTGTGTCTGACTGTGACCCCATGAATCGCAGCACGCCAGGCCTCCCTGTCCATCACCAACTCCCGGAGTTCACTCAGACTCATGTCCGTCGAGTCAGTGATGCCATCCAGCCATCTCATCCTCGGTCGTCCCCTTCTCCTCCTGCCCCCAATCCTTCCCAGCATCAAGTCTTTTCCAATGAGTCAACTCTTCACATGAGGTGACCAAAGTACTGGAGTTTCAGCTTTAGCATCATTCCTTCCAAAGAAATCCCAGGGCTGATCTCCTTCGGAATGGACTGGCTGGATCTCCTGGCAGTCCAAGGGACTCTCAAGAGTCTTCTCCAACACCACAGTTCAAAAGCATCAATTCTTCGGCGCTTAGCCTTCTTCACAGTCCAACTCTCACATCCAAACATGACCACTGGAAAAACCATAGCCTTGACTAGATGGACCTTAGTCGGCAAAGTAATGTCTCTGCTTTTGAATATACTATCTAGGTTGGTCATAACTTTTCTTCCAAGGAGTAAGCGCCTTTTAATTTCATGACTGCAGTCACCATCTGCAGTGATTTTGGAGCCCAAAATAATAAAGTCTGACACTGTTTCCACTGTTTCCCATGAAGTGATGGGGCCAGATGCCATGATCTTCGTTTTCTGAATGTTGAGCTTTAAGTCAACTTTTTCACTCTCTTTTACTTTCATCAAGAGGCTTTTTAGTTCCTCTTCAAAGTGTATTGTAAAGTTTTCCTCACTGCAAGATGATGACACTACAAAATGAGAAATACTCACTAAATATTAAATTTCATGTCATCCATTTCAGTTGTCAAAATTTAAAGGGTGGATTTTTATTCTACATCTTCTCAGTTACATCTTTTCTACTTACATCCCCATTCTCCATCCGGTTGAATCTTGAGTAGTTTTCATGTTTCCATTTTCAGACGCCCTACCTGTCTCAACTATTGAAGCCATACACTGGAAAAGTTATGGCAGCCTTTCAAGAAAGTTTCATACCAATGTGTGTCACTTTGTCTTGTGGTCTGTCCAAAAGACATCTTGACAGCATACTAATGTCTGAAACACATGACAGTTTCCCCAGTTGTCAAAATTTTTCCTGTGATCTGGGAGTTTTTTTCATAATACTATACTTTGAGTCCAATAGTCCAAGCCAGCAAAAGTATAGAAAGGAGACAGTCAAGTGTTTTCGAGAGAAAAATCCACTAATTTGAATAGAACACACACATTTTAAAAGTTCCTGGCATATAAAATATTTGAAAGAGCATATTTGAAAGAGCTGTGAGCTGGGCAAAAACACTCTCTATCAGCTACTGGGAAAATCCTCCCAGGCTACTAGAATCCTGCGCTGAAATACTAGCTTCCATAAACTTTGAGCTTCTTAGTAAAAACAAGTTTTTTTTCTGAACCTACAATTCTGTGAAATTTTCAGTTAGTGAATCAACCTTCCCAGAACAGGTTTGAGTCAAACTGTCTTCCAGAATTTGCTCTAGGATTTGGTTTGTGCCAGGATCCAGTTCTTCCTTATAGACATGTCTACATGTCCTGTGGTTGCCATTCAAGGATAAGAAGTACTAGGCAGCTTGATTCCTAGGTCAGAATTAATATTTACTTTTATTCCATATTTTAAAAATTCAATTAACTTTATTTAAATACAAAACTATTGAGCCTATCTCTGTGTGTTGAATCTTAGGCTAAGAATTGGGGACATTGAGACAAAAGACTTTTTGTCCCTGACTTCAAGAGCTCACCATCAAGAAACAAATACTCTGGCAATTCCCTGGTGGTCTCATGGTTAGAACTCTGTGTTTTCACTGCAGAGGGCCCAGATTCAATCCTTGGTTGGGGAGGTAAAACCCCATGAGCCACATGGCATGGTCAAACAAACAAACAAACAAAAACAAACCAAAAAAACACCTCTATTCAAGACAGACGTCATTCCTTCTTTCTTTCACTCACTCACTCACTCACTCACTCATTCATTCATTAAGCAAACTGTAGAAGGTTCTATGTTCCTGGCACCGTCCTGGGACAGGACACAAGTGGTGTGTTCTTGGGTTAATACTAATGGTATTTGGGGTCCAGGGAAGAAGAGTGTTGTCAGCAGAGCGGTGAGGACAGATGTTCACTGGATTGAGCCTTGAGGCTGTGGTTGAAAGAGGTGTGGGGAAGGGATCTTAAGAGGAGCTGAGTGAGGAAGAGAAGCTGGACAGGCCCCAGATGAGTGAGGAACAATCCAGAGAGAGTTGTGATGCAGCTGAAGCACTGGGAATTGTCCTGCCTTGAGATGCACCATAAAATCTAACTCCTTGAAAATCATTATAGACTCTATAGACATATAAACATTTAGGTTGCTTCTGTGTCTTGACTGTTGCAAACAGTGCTGCAGTGAACATTGGGATGCATATATATTCAGATCACATTTTTCTTGAAATATATGCCCAGGAGTGGAATTGTAATGTCATGTGGTAACTCTGTTTTTAGTTTTTTAAGGATCCTCCATAGTGTTCTCCATAGTGGCCTTACCAATTTACATACCCATTGACAGTATAGGGCAGTTCCATTTTCTCTGCATTTTCTCCAGCATTTATTGTTTGTGGATTTTTTGATGATAGCCATTCTGGCTCATTTGAGGTGACATCCCATTGTGGTTTTGATTTGCTTTTCTCATATAATTAGTGATGTTAAACATCTTTTAATGTGCCTATTGCCAACTGTTTGTATTCTACGGAAACATGTTTATATAGGTCTACTGCCCATTTTTTGAGTGGGTTGTTTGTTTTGATGCTGTTTAGCATCATGAGCTGTTTGAAATTTTGGAGGCTAATCCCTTATTGGTCACATCATTTGCAGATATTTTCTCCCAGTCTGTGGGTTGTCTTTTCATTTTGTTTATTGTCTCCTTTGTTATGCAAAACCTTTTGAGTTTAAGTAGATCCCATTTATTTTGCTTTTATTTCCAATATTCTGGGAGATAGATCAAAAAATATATTGAGGTGATTTATGTCAGAGTGCTCTGCCTATATTTTCTGGAGTTTTATAATGTTAGGTCTCACATTTAGGTATTCAGTCCATTTTGAGCTTATTTTTGGATGATGTCTTTTATATGTGGAATCTAAAAAGAAATGATACAAGTGACCTTACTTACAAAAAGAAACAGAATCACACATTTTGAGAATGAATTTATGGTTTCTTGAGGGATGGGATAGTTAGGGAGTTTGGGAAGGACATAAACATACTGCTATATTTAAAATAAATAACCAAAAATTACCTACTGAATAACACATGGAACTCTACTCAATGTTGTGTGGCAGCCTGGATTAGAGGGGAGTTTGAATGAGAATGGACACATGTACAGGTATGGCTAAGTCTGTTGACAGTTCACCTGAAAGTATCACAACGTTGTTTGTTAACCAGCTATATCCCAATACAAAATACAAAGTTAAAAAGAAATAAGAACTTAGTAAAAATTATAAACCTAACTGGATACCGCCAATCTGAGCAGTCAAAAAATATATCTTCCTAAAAACTCAGTAATTAAAGTCAGAAAGATTTTTTAACAGAAATTTAGCATGTGAACAGAAATCAAGTTCAAAGCTAGTTCCTTCTCCTTTTAATATCAGCTAGAGACTTCCAGAACATGATCCTGCTTTGATTTACTCCAGCATGTTGGGCTGTGCTGAAATCAAGGCAGTTAATAATACATTAATCCAGGCCTCTCCATCAATTCATTAAATATTTAATATTTATTGAGATCTTACTAGATTCTCTGCTAAGCAATATGTTAGTATTTGGGCTTACAGACATAAAAGATACAATCCATACATACCACTGAAAGAATTTTAAAAGTAAAGAAAGAAATTAAAACATAAAATGTCATTCCAAACACCTGAAAAGCATTTTCCTAATCTCTACCGTACTGGCTTGTTACTATTATTGTAAATAGACATGTAAGTAAATAATTGTTATTCAAGTGAGAATTTGGATGACAGCCTCATATAGAAAACAAACAAATGTGAGATCAGTTCCAGTGATGTGCATGTGTTTATGGTTTCACAGCAGGAATGTTGTTTGAAAGATTTCATGTGTTCCAAATTGCTGAACTGTGTCTGCTTTTTGCTCTAGCCAAAGGAACATGCTGCTTTGGGGCAGGGGTACTAAATAATAGTGGTTGAACTGGAGAAAGCATTTGAAAAAAGGAGAAAGTAAGAAAGCATAGGAGAAAGAAAGTAGTACAGCTTTCTTACCAAAGTTCAAGGGTGTGGTGGAGGAAGAATATAAAATATATATGGGATTATCCAGTCTTCTCAAGTGGTACTAAAGAACCTGCCTGCAATGTAAAAGCTGCAGAAAATGGAGGATTGATCCCTGGATCAGGAAGATCCTTGGAGGAGGACATCGCAACCCACTCCAGTACTCTTGCCTGGAGAATCCCATGGATAGACGAACCTGGTGGGCTATAGTCCACAGTGTCTTAAAGAGTTAGACATGACTGAAGAGACTTGGCTAACACAGGAATATTCACACTGTTACAAACTAAAAATGAATACACCTATTAAGTGCAGACAACCACTTGGAACAGCAAAGTTGGAAGAACAGGCAGGTTTTTCATCTTGCTATTATCTTGTCCCCTTCTTTAGTACTTGTGGTATGCATATATATTCTTATGCACGCATGTTATTAATCAAAATTTCCTCCACAACCTAATTTTAAGAATGCATATAGGTAGGAAGCATTGGTCTCTCCAATACGATATCATTTGTAAGTGTCTTGAGCAGTGCCACACCATGATTGTGATATTGTGCTATCAACTCAGGCTGACATTACAGAACAAGGAGGTCAGGACTGTAAAATAGTAAGAAATGAATCGCCAGTCTATGTTCGATACAGGATATAGGATGCTTGGGACTGGTGCACGGGGATGATCCAGAGAGATGACATGGGGTGGGAGGTTGATATCATTTGTAAGTGTCTTGAGCAGTGCCACACCATATTGTGATATTGTGCTATCAACTCAGGCTGACATTACAGAACAAGGAGGTCAGGACTGTAAAATAGTAAGAAATGAATCGCCAGTCTATGTTCGATACAGGATATAGGATGCTTGGGACTGGTGCACGGGGATGATCCAGAGAGATGACATGGGGTGGGAGGTGGGGCGGGGGGAGGTGGTTCAGGATTGGAAACTCATGTACACCCGAAACGGATTCGTGTCAATGTATGGCAAAAGGCAAAAGCAATACAGTAATGTAAAGTAAAATAAAGTAAGATTAAAATTAAAAAAAAAAAAAGAACAGACAAGGGTCAGAAGAGAATCACTGATGAGAAGAGAGATAAGAAGAACTTCTCTAACAAGATGAGATGAAATTATGGTAATAAATAAGAAAAAAAAATAAAAACATGAATACTGTTCAGTTCAGTCACTCAGTCATGTCCGACTCTTGGCGATCCCATGAATCGCAGCATGCCTGACCTCCCTGTCCATCACCAACTCCCGGAGTTCACTCAGACTCACGTCCATCGAGTAAGTGATGCCATCCAGCCATCTCATCCTGTCATCCGCTTCTCCTCCTGCCCCCGATCCCTCCCAGCATCAGAATTTTTTCTAATGAGTCAACTCTTCACATGAGGTGGCCAAAGTACTGGAGTTTCATCTTTAGCATCATTCCTTCCAAAGAAATCCCAGGGCTGATCTCCCTCAGAATGGACTGGTAGGATCTCCTTGCAGTCCAAGGGACTCTCAAGAGTATTCTCCAACACCACAGTTCAAAAGCATCAATTCTTCAGCGCTCAGCCTTCTTCACAGTCCACCTCTCACATCCATACATGGCCACAGGAAAAAACATAACCTTGACTAGACTGTTCAATTCAGTTCAGTTCAGTCCCTCAGTCGTGTCCAAATCTTTGCGACCCCATGAATCGCAGCACTCCAGGCCTCCCTATCCACCACCAACTCCCGGAGTTCACTCAGACTCATACCCGTTGAGTCAAAGATGACATCCAGCCATTTCATCTCTGTTGTCCCCTTCTCCTCCTGCCCCTAATCCCTCCTAGTATAAGAGTCTTTTCCAATGAGTCAACTCTTCACATCAGGTGGCCAAAGTACTGGAGTTTCAGCTTTAGCATCATTCCTTCCAAAGAAATCCCAGGGCTGATCTTCAGAATGGACTGATTGGATCTCCTTGCAGTTCAAGGGACTCTCAAGAGTCTTCTCCAACACCACAGTTCAAAAGCATCAATTCTTCGGCGCTCAGCCTTCTTCATAGTCCAACTCTCACATCCATACATGACTACTGGAAAAGCCATAGCCTTGACTAGATGGACCTTAGTCGGCAAAGTAATGTCTCTGCTTTTGAATATGCCATCTAGGTTGGTCATAACTTTTCTTTCAAGGAGTAAGCGCCTTTTAATTTCATGGCTGCAGTCACCATCTGCAGTAATTTTGGAGCCCTCCAAAATAAAGTCTGACACTGTTTCCACTGTTTCCCCATCTATTTCCCATGAAGTGATGGGACTGGATGCTGTGATCTTCCTTTTCTGAATGCTGTGCTTTAAGTCAACTTTTTCACTCTCCTCTTTTTCTGTCATCAAGAGGATTTTCAGTTCCTCTTCACTTTCTGCCATAAGGGTGGTGTCATCTGCATATCTGAGGTGATTGATATTTCTCCCGGCAATCTTGATTCCAGCTTGTGTTCCTTCCAGTCCAGCGTTTCTCATGATGTACTCTGCATAGAAGTTAAATAAGCAGGGTGACAATATACAGCCTTGACACACTCCTTTTCCTATTTGGAACCAGTCTGTTGTTTCATGTCCAGTTCTAACTGTTGCTTCCTGAACTGCATACAGATTTCTCAAGAGGCAGGTCAAGTGGTCTGGTATTGCCATCTCTCTGAGAATTTTCCACAGTTTATTGTGATCCACAGAGTCAAAGGCTTTGGCATAGTCAATAAAGCAGAAATAGATGTTTTTCTGGAACTCTCTTGCTTTTTCACCCATCCAGCAGATGTTGGCAATTTGATCTCTGTTTCCTCTGCCTTTCTAAAACCAGCTTGAACGTCAGAAAGTTCACGGTTCACGTATTGCTGAAGCCTGGCATGGAGAATTTTGAGCATTTACTAGCCTGTGAGATGAGTGCAATTGTGCGGTAGTTTGAGCATTCTTTGGCATTGACTTTCTTTGGGATTGGAATAAAAACTGACCTTTTCCAGTCCTGTGGCCACTGCTGAGTTTTCCAAATTTGCTGGCATATTGAATGTAGTGCTTTCCCAGCATCATCCTTCAGGATTTGAAATAGCTTAACTGGAATTCCATCACCTCCACTAGCTTTGTTTGTAGTGATGGCTTTCTAAGGCCCACTTGACTTCACATTCCAGGATGTCTGGCTCTAGATGAGTGATCGATCACACCATCATGATTATCCAGGTCATGAAGACCTTTTTTGTACAGTTCCTCAGTGTATTCTTGCCACCTCTTCCTAATATCTTCTGCTTCTGTTAGGTCCAGACCATTTCTGTCCTTTATCGAGCCCATCTTTGGATGAAATGTTCCCTTGGTATCTCTAATTTTCTTGAAGAGATCTCTAGTCTTTCCCATTCTGTTGTTTTTCTCTATTTCTTTGCATTGATTGCTGAAGAAGGCTTTCTTATCTCTTCTTGCTATTCTTTGAGACTCTGTATTCAGATGCTTATATCTTTCCTTTTCTCCTTTGCTTTTTGCTTCTTTTCTTTTCACAGCTATTTGTAAGCCCTCCCCAGACAGCCATTTTGCTTTTTTGCATTTCTTTGCCATGGGGATGGTCTTGATCCCTGTCTCCTGTGCAATGTCACAAACCTCATTCCATAGTTCATCAGGCATTCTATCACATCTATTCCCTTAAATCTATTTCTCACTTCCACTGTATAATCATAAGGGATTTGATTTAGGTCATACCTGAACAGTCAGGCGGTTTTCCCTACTTTCTTAAATTTAAGTCTGAATTTGGTAATAAGGAGTTCATGATCTCAACCACAGTCAGCTCCTGGTCTTGTTTTTGTTGACTGTATAGAGCTTCTCCATCTTTGCTGCAAAGAATATAATCAATCTGATTTCAGTGTTGACCATCTGGTGATGTCCATGTGTAGAGTCTTCTCTTGTGTTGTTGGAAGTAGGTGTTTGCTATGACCAGTGCATTTTCTTGGCAAAACTCTATTAGTCTTTGCCTGCTTCATTCCGTATTCCAAGGCCAAATTTGCCTGTTACTCCAGGTGTTTCTTGACTTCCTACTTTTGCATTCCAGTCCCCTATAATGAAAAGGACAGCTGTTTTGGGTGTTAGTTCTAAAAGGTCTTGTAGGTCTTCATATAACTGTTCAACTTCAGCTTCTTCAGCGTTACTGGTTGGGGCATAGACTTGGATTACTGTGATATTGAATGGTTTGCCTTGGAAACGAACAAAGATCATTCTGTCGTTTTTGAGATTGCATCTAATTACTGCATTTCGGACTCTTTTGTTGACTATGATGGCTACTCCATTTCTTCTGAGGGATTCCTGCCCGCAGTAGTAGATATAGTGGTCACCTGAGTTAAATTCACCCATTCTAGTCCATTTTAGTTCGCTGATTCCTGGAATGTCGATGTTCACCCTTGCCGTCTCTTATTTGACCACTTCCAATTTGCCTTGATTCATGGACCTGACATTCCAAGTTCCTATGTATTATTGCTCTTTAGAGCATTGGACCTTGCTACTATCACCAGTCACATCCAAAGGTGGGTATTGGTTTTGCTTTGGCTCCATCCCTTCTTTCTTTCTGGAGTTATTTCTCCACTGATCTCCAGTAGCATATTGGGCACCTACTGACCTGGGGATTTCTTCTTTCAGGATCCTATCATTGTGCCTTTTCATACTGTTCATGGGGTTCTCAAAGCAAGAATACTGAAGTGGTTTACCATTCCCTTCTCCAGCAGACCACATTCTGTCAGACCTCTGTTAGAGCCCTCCAAACACCTAGTAGAATATCTTATGCCTGGTAGATACTCCATAAATATTGATACTTGCTATCATGTGGGTCTCAGTGTTGGTAATAGTTCTTCTACTCGACCTCATATGCCAACCACATTCTCCACCCAGTTCCCATTGAACATGGGGCCCAGGAAACTTACACCAGCCATAGATGAAGGGATGTTAATTAGCAAGTGGACATATTTCATTGTGTTTTTAATTAACTGATTCTGTACTTTGATTAAAATGCTGCATCATGTTTTGAAAATATATGAGTACAAGTAAATTATTTTGCAAGTGTATTGGCAAAATATTTTGAGAGCAAAGTTGTGATCTTAAGGAAACTGATATTTTTATTTAGAAGTAAAATTATTTATGTATCAATAAAAATAACATTTAAAATTTTGTGTTAGAAATGAACTAAGATGATAATGTGCATATACTACATGAAAAAACAAAGCATATTTTAAAATATTTGACAGGATCCAAAGGCAAAGTAAGTTCTTTCCAAAAAGTAAAGGGGAGACATTTCAATAATCTGTCCGAAAAAGAAAAGACAACCATAAAAGTGTTTGATATGTGTAATTACAAGGTTTTATAAAGCAGAGACATCACTTTGCAGACAAAGGTCCATCTAGTCAAAGCTACGCTATTTCCAGTAGTCATGTACAGATATGAGAGCTGGACCATAAAGGTTGCACACTGAACACTGATGCTGGAGAAGTCTCTAGAAAAATCCCTTGAACAATCAAGGGAAAGTCTAGAAGATCAAACCAGTCAATCCAAAAGGAAATCAACTCTGAATATTCACTGGAAGGACTGATGCTGAAGCCGAAGCTCCAGTACTTTGGCAACCTGATGCAAAGGGCCAGCTCATTGGAAAACACCCTGATGACCTGATGCTGGGAAAGATTTAGGGCAGGAGGAGAAGGGAACGACAGAGGATGAGATGGTTGGATGGCATCAGTGACTCAATGGGCTTGAGTCTGAGCAAATTCTGGAAAATAGTGAAGGATAGGGAAGCCTTGGATGCCACAGTCCTTGGGGTCACAAACAGTGGGACACAACTTAGCAACTGAACAACAAAATCAAGGTTTTATGAATAGATGATATCTGCAAACACAGAAACATTTATTTAAAGGAGTCCAATAACTCAATATTAAGGCCCATCATTAAACAAAATGGAGACTAAAGAAGTGCTCTCAAAATACAAATAGATTTGACTAGCTTAAGGTCCCACTCTGGAGTCCTATTAAGAACTGAATTGGAAATAAGATTATTGATTATATTCAGTTCAGTTCAATTCAGTCACTCAGTCGTGTCTGACTCTTTGCGACCCCATAAACCGCAGCACACTAGGCTTCCCTGTCTGTCACCAACTCCCGGAGTTTACCCAAATTCATGTCCATTGAGTTGGTGATGCCATCCAACCGTCTCATCCTCTGCCGTCCCCTTCTCCTCCTGCTTGCAATCTTTCCCAGCATCAGGGTCTTTTCAAATGAGTCAGCTCTTCGCATCAGGTGCCCAAAGTATTGGAGTTTCAGCTTCAACATCAGTCCTTCCAACAAACACCCAGGACTGATCTCGTTTAGGATAGAGTGGTTGGATCTCCTTGCAGTCCAAGGAACTCTCAATATTACCCATTTACAAAACATGTGTCATTTAAATAAGTAAGTCCAGATGACCCAAATTAAATAAATCTAATTTCTATGACACATTCATTTTATTTCCAGATGTTTCAATTTCCAACTGAATAATTTCTGTCACAGTAACTGAACTACTGGTGTTATTTATTTATTTGTTAACTCAGTTCTTTGTATATCTAATCATTAGTTTTTTTGCCATATAGTTGAATAATGAATTTTAACAATAACTTTTGGCAAGTTATGTAAAAACACTATGACATATTAAATATATATCATTAGATGCTATTGTAGGACTAATGTGGGAATTGACTATGAAGCTGTGAGTTCGTTGTGCCAGCTGAAGCTAAGAGGACAGGTTTTTATTTCAGTTTAAATAAAACCTGAAGATACTGCTGTGGATACCTGGCTCAAGCTGTCTGGCATTCTGCCTAGAAGAGAATCTTTTTAAAAAAAAAGAGAGAGAGAGAGAATCTTTTACAGTATTCTTCTTTAGGCTACCAATTTTCTTAGTTAACATTAAACATTTAATTCTCCATACAATATAATTCACCAGGATCTTGCAATTATTTCATCTGCCTCCTTCTTTCCTATCTTTCCTAAAAGTTCATTCAAATCTAGATCCTTACAAAGTTGCAAAATGAATCATCTACGCTTTGCTGACAGTTCTTTTGAATTCAATATGGTATTGTCATTCGCAACTGGAAAGCACCACGTGATTAGAGGTTACTACAGAATTCAGAGCTCAGAGTAGTAAATATTCTTAAACCTAATGAGGACATTTTTAAAATGTGCTTCTTAACTTTATTTTCATATAAGTTTTCACTGGTTGAGGATTATCAGTCAAAGTGAAAGGTGAGTTAAGAAGCATTTGTAGGTTCTAATCTGCTAATAACAAAAACAGTCTGCTTTACACCTGCTTTTTAGGAAGAAAGTACTCCCTCCACAAAAATACTTAGAACATATCAAGGGAAAAAAACCCACAATCTCAAATGGACCAGATTTTCACTTCTTGTTTGCTTGGGGCTCTTGGATTTTCCTGTCTTGATATTTGATATAATAATTTTCCCACACCTCATAGTTTCACAATTTCTTGGGAGTTGCTGCTTCTCTTCTTACTGCAATCAACAGCCACCACTTCTACAGTGATTTTATAGAGGGTCACTCACAGATACTAACACATTCCAAAAGCAAAGCTGTTGGATTATTCAATCACTTATCTATGAATGTCTTTGATAATTTCGTGAGGTCTTGTGAGTTTCTTTAACAGATCCTTCAGTTATTCTAAACCATCTCAGGTCTTATTATTAATATCTGCTCAATTCCCCTTGGCTTGAATTTAAGACAATTCTGTCTTTTTTTTTTTTTTAATAAAGTGTGTTGGGGATAAAAACCATGACAGTTCATAAAATATTTTATGTTTACCATGTACTTTGAGATCTCTTCTAGTTTTGAAAGAAAAATTTCAGTTAAAAATGTAAAATTACCTTCTATTTCTCATCTTTTATTTGAGAGCTTTGTTTCTGCCTAAGATGTAGCTTCTTCACCTTTCCTTAACTGAGTAAGCTTTCAATATAAAAACTGCTGATTTATTTATTATTCCACAATTATTTTTCTTCCTCGTATCACATTGCTCAGCTTCCCTTTCCTTATTCAATTTACCTGGCTTCTGTGAAATTTTTTCAAGCTTTCTGAAGCAAAAGTTTAACTAAAGCTTGCTATGTACAAGATATTATGCTGTGATAGAGGCAGTTTTAGTGACTATGTTTCTTGTTCTTTCCTTTCATGTGAAATAATAACAATGTGAGAGAAGTCAAAGGTTTTCATGTATTGCTTCACCATTTTATTTTGTCTTTTTCCTGGAAATGAGAGATCCCTCATATCCTCCTAATCTGAATATAAGACTACAAATATTCTTTCCAATCAAAAGCTTTCTCTTACAAGAAGACAAGCCTTATAGATTAAGGTTAAATATGGAATGTTCTTGTAGGTTATAAATATGAGTAACAGATATAACATAGATTTTATTCTCATTTGGCATAAATAAATAGAGTTGTAATTCAGAGTTTAACAACTGAATGAAGCAAAATGTTGCAACTGAATTAAAATAAAGGAAAATACTGAAATTCTATCTAATAGAATACTATTTTCATCATCATTTTTAATAAGTCTCATGAGATTACCTATCAAAATTTTTAAATGGTACATATCATAGACGAGAGAGAAATGGCACCCCACTCCAGTTCTCTTGCCTGGAGAATCCCATGGACAGAGGGTCCTGATGGGCTGCAGTCCATGAGGTCGCTAAGAGTCAGACATGACTGAGCGACTTCACTTTCACTTTTCACTTTCATGCACTGGAGAAGGAAATGGCAACCCACTCCAGTGTTCTTGCCTGGAGGATCCGAGGGACGGAGGAGCCTGGTGGGCTGCCGTCTATGGGGTTGCACAGAGTCAGACAATGACTGAAGCGACTTAGCAGCAGCTGTGAGGAATATCATAGGTTGGTTCCTTCAAAAGCGTTACTGAAGAAAAGCACTTCAGTGGAACATGGCTAAGGAATAAGGCAATGGCAAAACCTTATATTCTATTAATGATACCATCAAGAAAATGAGTAAACAGTTTACTGCATAGGATAAAATTTTTACCAATCACACATCTAATAAAGGACTTTTAACTAGAATATATAAAAAACACATAACTCAATAATAAAAAGACAAGTAACTCAATTAAAAAATGGAAAAAAGTATTTTAACAGATACTGCCCCAAAGATAAACAAATTATGAATAAGCACATGAAAAGTGATCAACATCATTAGTCTTCAGTGAAATGCAGTCAAAACCACAATGAGATACCACTTCATATATGCTAGAATTGCTATAACCAAAAGGACAGAAAATAAGACATTTTGGCAAAGATAAAGAGGTATTGACACTCATATGTTGCTGCTGTGCTAAGTCGCTTCAGTCATGTCCGATTCTCTGTGACCCCATTGACTGTAGCCTGCCAGCCTCCTCTGTCCATGGGTTCTCCAGGCAAGAGTACTGGAGTGGGTTGCCATTTCCTTCTCCACATAAGTTGCTTAGGGACATGCAAAATAGTGTAGCTGGTTTGGAAAACAGTTGGGCCATTCCTCAAAATATTCATGATAAAGTTCCTAAGTGTACTGTGCTTAGTTGCTCAGTTGTGCCTGATGCTTTGTGGCCCCATGAACTGTAGCCTTCCAGGCTTCTCTGGCCATGGAGATTCTCCAGGAAAGAATACTGGAGTAGGTTGTCATGCCCTCCTCCAAGGGATCTTTCCAGCCCAGTGATCAAACCCAGGTCTCCTGCATTGCAGACAGATTCTTTACCATCTGAACCACCAGGGAACCCCAAGAATACTGGAGTGGGTAGCCTATCCATTCTTCAGGAGAACTTCCCATAAGTTGTATAAAACATAGCAATTCTACTCCTATGTATAAACCAATGAGCAGTGAAAACATAAATCCACATAAAACCCTGTACATAAATATTCACAGAAGCATTATTAACAATAACCAATAACTAAACAACTCAAATGTCCATCATCAATGACTGTACAAATAAAATGTGATAGGTATATCTACATAATGAAATATTATTTAGCAATAAAAGAAATGAAGTTATGATGAATACTACAAAATGGTGGAATCTTGAAGATATCATGCTCAGTCAAAAAAGCAGTCATGAAAGGATTATATACTATATATTTCCATTTTTATAAACTGTTAGAAATTTATAGAAACAGAAAGTTAATCAGTATTTGCCAAGTGCTGGGGACTGTAGGGAAAATGGGTAGTGGCTGCACTTTGTTTCCGAAAATATCTCAGAACTAGATTTTATTGATGGTTGCTCAACTTTAACAATATACTATCAAAATTTTAAAAACAGGTACAAAAACAAAAAAAATTGCACAGTATCCTTTAATTGGATAAAATTTAAGTACAAAAATTATATCTCAAGAGGCTGTTTTTTAAAGTAATTGTAGGTATGTAATAGTAATTATTACTCTCAAATTTAATTAAACCCCAAATAAAAACATTAGATATTAATATAAGGAAAACTTGTCATTGATTCATGCTAAGTCACTTCAGTATGTCCAACTCTTTGAGACCCTATGGGCTGTAGCCCATCAAGCTCCTCTGTCCATAGGATTCTCCAGGCAAATTACTGGAGTGGGTTGCCCTGCCCTCCTCCAGGGCATCTTCCTGACCCAGAAATGGAAATCGTGTCTCTTATGTCTCGTGCATTGACAGACAGGCTCTTTACACTAGCACCACGTGGGAAAACCCCTTGTTCTTAGCAGCTTCTGATTTAAGTATTTTGCATTTAGTTTCTCTGTGTATAAAACTGAGCACTAAAACAACGTTAAGTACATTTCTCAGGAGCCAACAATTTCACTTAGAAACCCCATAACTTATAACTGTACCCTTTATTAAACTATCTTACCCAGTTTCAATAATGGAAATCCCAATGCAGTCCAGGAAACTGTCAAGGACAGTAGTTGGCTGGCTTCTCTTTATGGCAGAAGAAGTAGACCACAGTACAATAACACACTGTCACAATCTGCCCCCACATACACAAGGGCAGGGGAACATCAAAAGCAGCACTGGATCTTACTTTAACAGGACATTTCCAGGGTGTCTTTATGCAGTCTTCTCATGTATTAGAGCCTAGGGAAAGTAACAAGATTAACCATCTATGAATTACTAAATGACTGTGCTTCTTTACTGAAGATCATAAGCAAGTATAAAATACACCACAAGAAATTAAGTATAAAACTCTGCTAAATCTAACGTTCTATCATTGTCTTTAAAAAGCATTCTCCTTCAGGCAGATGTCACTAATTTGGTCTGCCTCTAAATTTAGGCTTAATTTTGGCATCTAAGACTTTAAGAAGTGAAGCTGAAACCCAAGGCTGCCTGATTTATCTCTAATCTGAAGCCAAGTGCAGAAGATTATGTTATGAACACTTGTAGAAGAAAAAACTCAAGTAAATCTCAGAAATGTTTTTTTCTCTCCATTTTTTCAGGGATGCTCACAATCTTACTCAAAAAAAAATACACATGAGTTGATGAATAAACATCATATGCAACTTTGGAATTTCCCTTTTAGAAGTTAAAAACTTTCAAAAAGATAGCAGACTGCATTACAAAAAATTTGTTTCAATTTTTTTTTTAGTCTTTTGCAATAGTAAGCAAAGTTATTTACATCATTAAATCAAGTTCTTGCATTAAAGTCAAAATAAACTCACAATGATTGATTTTTTTTAAAGTTACTTTTAATTACAGATGAATTTAATTGATTCTATATAATAATTAATGTATGGCTTTGTCAAGAAATCACAGAGTGTCTGTTTACTAAAAAAGAAAGAAAGAAAGAAACTATCTTCAATAGAACAATTGATTCTAATATGGAAATAGCCTGAACTATTCAGTAACATTATGTCCAACAGCATATATTAGACCATGCTTCTTAACCAATATAATAGGATGACAGAGGAGAAATTACAGAGTGAATAACCCTCAGATCAGTTCAATTCAGTTCAGTTCAGTGGCTCAGTCGTGTCCGACTCTTGGCGACCCCATGAATCGAGCACGCTAGGCTTCCCTGTCCATCACCAACTCCCGGAGTTCACTCAGACTCACGTCCATCGAGTCAGTGATGCCATCCAGCCATCTCATCCTTGGTCGTCCCCTTCTCTCCCTGCCCCCAATTCCTCCCAGCATCAAGGTCTTTTCCAATGAGTCAACTCTTCGCATCAGGTGGCCAAAGTACTGGAGTTTCAGCTTCAGCATCAGTCCTTCCAATGAATATTCAGAACTGATCTTCTTTAGGATGGACTGGTTGGATCTCCTTGCTGTCCAAGGGATTCTCAAGAGTCTTCTCCAACACCAAAGTTCAAAAGCATCAATTCTTCGGTGCTCAGCTTTCTTCACAGCCCAACTCTCACATCCATACATGACCACTGGAAAATCCATAGCCTTGACTAGACGGACCTTAGTCGGCAAAAAAATGTCTCTGCTTTTTAATATGCTATCTAGAGTGGTCATAATTTTCCAGCCTAGGAGTAAGTGTCTTTTAATTTCATGGCTGCAGTCACCATCTGCAGTGATTTTGGAGCCCCCAAAAATAAAGTCTGACACTGTTTCCCAATCTATTTCCCACAAAGGATGGGACCAGATGCCATGATCTTAGTTTTCTGAATGTTGAGCTTTAAGTCAACTGTTTTGCTCTCTTCTTTCACTTTCATCAAGAGGCTTTTTAGTTCCTCTTCAATTTCTGCCATAAGGGTAGTGTCATCTCCATATCTGAGGTTATTGACATCTCTCCTGGTAATCTTGATTCCAGCTTGTGTTTCTTCCAGCCCAGCATTTCTGATGACATACTCTGCATAAAAGTTAAATAAGCAGGGTGACAATATACAGTCTTGATGTACTCATTTTCCTATTTGGAACCAGTCTGTGATTCCATGTTCAGTTCTAACTGTTGCTTCCTGACCTGCATAAAGATTTCTCAAGAAACAGGTCAGGTGATCTGGTAGTCCCATCTCTTTCAGAATCTTCCACAGTTTATTGTGATCCACACAGTCAAAGGCTTTGGCATAGTCAATAAACAGAAGTAGTTGTTTTTCTGGAACTCTCTTGCTTTTTCACCTATCCAGCAGATGTTGGCAATTTGATCTCTGGTTCCTCTGCCTTTTCTAAAACCAGCTTGAGCATCTGGAATTTCATGGCTTGATAAAGGACAGAAATTGTAGGGACCTAACAGAAGCAGAAGATATTAAGAGGTGGCAAGAATACACAGAAGTGTACAAAAAAGATCTTCATGACCCAGATAATCACGATGGTGTGATCACTCACCTAGAGCCAGACATTCTGGAATGTGAAGTCAAGTGGGCCTTAGAAAGCATCACTATGGACAAAGCTAGTGGAGGTGATGGAATTCCAGTTGAGCTCTTTCAAATCCTGAAAGATTATGCTGTGAAAGTGCTGCACTCAATATGCCAGCAAATTTGGAAAACTCAGCAGTGGCCACAGGACTGGAAAAGGTCAGTTTTCATTCCAATCCCAAAGAAAGGCAATGCCAAAGAATGCTCAAACTATGGCACAATTGCACTCATCTCACACGGTAGTAAAGTAATGCTCAAAACTCTCCAAGCCAGGCTTCAGCAATACGTGAACTGTGAACTTCCGTATGTTCAAGCTCATAACCTTATTCATGTATGTATTTACTTATATCTGCTGCATTCCCTGAAAAGTATTTATGTGCCTACTATAAAAAACTTGTGAATGGGCAGGAAGCATTTGTAAAGATATGTGAACACTTTAAATTTGGAAAGAGAAAAGAGATAAAATAGTGATGCAATATTCAGAGCAGGTTGGCTACTGAACACAGATCTTATTTTTACTGGAATCTTACTTGAATATTATCCATGCCAGGAGGTAAATAATCATGAAGGATACATTAGACAAATCAGGTGTCAGTGGAAGCTTTCAGCAACACCTTGGCAATCTTAGAAATTATTTTTACATCAGCTGTCACCACTTACCTTCAGCTCCCTAACTGAAACGCTGTGCTGCTGGGAAGAAACAGTTGACCCTGTTGCTGTAAATATAATATCAATAAAACTTTCCTTCTAAAAGTGCCATCTCTTGACCTTAAATTTCACAAACTTGCATTAACTTCCAGCTATGCTACAAAGTTCTTGAATAACTTTCTGATGTCTCATGTCCTTAGTTTTCACTCCTAAAAATGGTGACAATATCTGTTCCATCATTAACACAGCACAATAGTGTGAATTTAAAAAAAAGTGTAACAAATTGCTGGTGTAGGCTATTAAAATAATTTATGTTTATATGACCATATACTTTCTACAAATTGATTTTAGTTGCTTGAAGCAACTACAAGAGATCGAAAGAGGAGACCCATAGATTAGAAAACTTGCTGTAGCCTACATGATACAGGAGTACAATAGAGATAGAGGGTCCCTATTGATAGTTACTTAATTATAAATTAATATCTGTATCACTTTAGAGTCTATGAAAAGTTCTACTGTCACATTTAATTATCTCATAGCTCTGAGAGAACTTTAGTATATCATTTGTAGATAATAATATTTGTTGACATGTAAGTACTTAAAACCTGACATTGTTCTAAATATTGTACATATGCAAATATTAACTATTTTACTATCACAGCAATCCTATGGAGTAGATATTTTAATTCCTCCTATTGACAGATGAGGAATCCAAGTAGAGAAGTACTAGCTAACCTGGTCAGATTTATCAATTCAGTAAAAGGTATGTGTCAAAGCCAAGGCCCATGCCCTTAAGTACTGGATTGCGGTTCTGTGGTATAGATGAAATTAAGATTCCAGCTACAACTTGAATAGGCTTCTTAGCTTGTTTGCACTTAAAGTCTATAATCTTAACTTTGAATCATTTTGCCTTTCTTGAAAGCAAAGTATTTGTCATTAAAATAAGAATTAATAGGCAGAGGAAATGGCACCATAGATATGATTATAATAAAAATGATATAAAGCATTTACATTTCCAGCCAGTACATAAGCTAACTTTCTCAGATCTTTTGTAAGAGTATATATTTCTGCTAATGTAATATTGAAAGTAATGTAAAATACCTAAAAATCTTTATCTTTCGAAAATATAATCATTAGTTTATGCTCCTTGACTTTTTTTTTAATATCAAAAAATTTTACTAGCAAATTGTTCCATTTTTCTTGCTTCTAGCCACTGGTTCAGTAAAAGTTGTCTTTTTGTTATATAGTTATATTCAGTGTTTCATTATTTCTGAAAAAGTGTAAAATAATCTTTAAAAACCTCCAAAAATCCTATCAAATTCTCAACATTCATATTAAAGCAACTGTTTTAAATGTTCAACAAGTACTTGATCAAAATACATACAAATACATACAAATATGAGAATATGATGGTATTCATTTAATAATATATAGTCACTCTTGTAGCAATTTTAGTATATCAGTTGAAGAATGCTCCACTTAAAATTCTGTTTTACCAAGTTGGTTGATTTAACCCTGTTTTATATTCAGATAAACTAACTGTTATTTACTATCTGTATACTAGTTCTTCTACAAGTAAATACAATTCACTTTCCTTTTAACTTTTTCCTTACTTTGGTTAGTTCACAACTATTGAAAAATCAGAAATGGAATTAAACCCATCTAAATAGGGGTAATATAGGTTGAACTAAAATTTGTAAATTACTCCATAAAGCAAAGGACAAAAAAAATCTGCTGAGAAGATATTTGTTTTCTGCTCAGGGGTTCTTTGCCTTACACACCAAGTCTGACTTTGTTCATGCCACTTCCCCCAGTGAGATAAATGAGAAAGTTATTAGAGGCTACTTTATCTATAAATATGTCATTAATTTGCAGGAAGAAGGCAATGAGAAAGGTAGTTTTGTTTTTCCAGAAAAATGTGTGTGGTGGCTTGTTGTGCTCAACAATGTAGGTTAAAGTAGCAGAAAAACTCACTAATCCCAAGTAAATCTTTGGAGGAAACCCTCATGGTCATAGAGTGTTCTTTTCAGTAGACCCAACAAGTCATATTATGTAAGCCTTGGTCTCCAATGTTGTTGACGATGAAAAACAAACCTCTAATCTGACTCTTTTCTAGAAATAGGAGAGAAAAGAGTATTAATTCTGCTGAAAAGATTGAGTAGAAGGAAAAACAATTGAAATGCGGAAGCTTTTTTTCTATCATTTTTTTGATAGACACTTCAGATCTTCATTCACATTCATCAGCTTGTATCTTTGCTCTCTTTGGGATAAATGCTGTTGTAAAAGGTAAAAAGAGCAAACTGGCATGAATCTTGCTATTTCTCCTTTTGAAAGGCACAGACACAAACAGGTTAGATGAAGTTTTGGAAAAACAAGCCAACCAACCCTCTGTCTGCTAAACCAAAGCCAGCTGTCTTCTATCCTGGAGAGAAATTAAAACCAGTATCTTAACTTCTATAAGGAAGGACTCATGACTCTAGAAGGCAAAATTATTTTCCTGGACCAGTGATATTTAAATGTTGAAAGGAGTATTGGTATCCACACTAGACCTGACCTCCTGTTTTCAGAGTAGATGGGCATGCCTGGAGATCCAGGAGCTGCAAAAGACAGATAGCAATCTCAAGAAATAGGGAAATAATGGTAACAGTGACAGACTTTATCTTCTTGAGTTCAACATCATTGCAGATCATGACTGCAGCCATGAAATCAAAAGACTCTTGCTCCTTGGAAGAAAAGCTATGACAAACGTAGACAGTGTATTACAAAGCAGAGACATTACTTTGTCAATAAAGATCCATATAGTCAAGGATATGGTTTTTCCAGTAGTCGTGTATGGATGTGAGTTGGACTATAAAGAAAGCTGAGGGCCGAAGAATTGATGCTTTTGAACTGTGGTGTTGGAGAAGACTCTTGAGACCCCCTTGGACTGTAAGGAGATCCAATCAGTCCATCCTAAAGGAAATCAGTCCTGAATATTCATTGGAAGGACTGATGCTGAAGCTGAAACTCCAGTACCTTGGCCACCTTATGCTGACTCATTGGAAAAGGCCCTGATGCTAGGGTAGATTAAAGGCAGGAGGAGAAGGGGGAGACAGAGGTTGAGATGGTGGGATGGTATCACCAACTCGAAGGACATGAGTTTGAACAAGATCCAGGAGTTGGTGTGGACAGGGAAGCCTGGAGTGCTGCAGTCCATGGGGTCACAAACAGTCAGACATGACTGAGCAACTGAAATGAACTGAACTGAACTGAGTGAGTCAAATAGTGTTTTCCCAAAATCAATATCCACTAGAAACTCAGACAGAGAAGGCAATGGCACCCCACTCCAGTACTCTTGCCTGGAGAATCCCATGGACGGAGAAGGCAATGGCATCCCACTCCAGTACTTTTGCCTGGAGAATCCCATGGATGGAGGAGCCTGGTAGGCTGCAGTCCATGAGGTCGCTAAGAATCGGACACGACTGAGCGACTTCACTTTCACTTTTCACTTTCATGTATTGGAGAAGGAAATAGCAACCCACTCCAGTGTTCTTGCCTGGAGAATTCCAGGGACGGGGGAGCCTGGTGGGCTGCCGTCTATGGGGTCGCAGAGAGTTGGACATGGCTGAAGTGACTTAGCAGCAGCAGCAGCAGCAGCAGCAAATTCAGAATGTGGTTTGTTTGAAAATAGGGACTTTGCAGATGCAATGAATTAAGTTGAAAGGGAAGCTGAATCCACTGATTGGTGTCCTTGTAAGAAGAGGAAAGTACACATAGAGAAACATATAGGGAAGAAAGCCATGTGAAAACAAAAGGAGAGATTGGATTGATGTAGGTACAAGTCAAAAACTGCTGGGAGGCAACCAAAAGTAGGAAGGGGTGAGAAAATTTCAAAGGGAGCATGGCCCTGTTGATAACTATTTGTCAACAGGATTTGACAAATTTGGATTTCTGACCTCCAGAACTGAGAAATGAATTTTTGTTATTTTGTCACTTGTTTTTTGGTAATTTGTGATAGTTGCTCTGGGAAACCTATGCAGATACTATACCATGTCCTCAAGGTAATCTTCTTTGACTGCCTCCTGTTTCATCTCACTGTCCCAGCTGACCTAGAAGTTTCCATGTTACCATATTCAGAGAGTCAGTTCCTAGGCAGGTTGATAAATCTGGGGGCCCCAAGGAGGAGAGGGGAGTCTGGGGCTTTCAAGAGGAGATAGGGTCTGGAGTTCTCAAGGAGGAGAAAAGGACAATTGTTTATTTATTTCTTTTTTTCCCCTATATTGCTTTGTCTTAGTCAATATAACTATGTATCTTGCTTGAGGACATGTTTCTCTATAACAAGAACATTCTGACTAATCTTGTTCATTTAAGATATATGTTTTGGACATGGGTCTGGTAAGAGTATATAAGGCCTTGATAAGACTAGTGAGTGTGGGCACTCTCCATCCCCCTTCTGATGTCTATGCCAGAAGCTTCCTCTGTCTCTTTTTCACTTTAATAAAACTCTGTTACATAAAAGCTCTTGAGTGATCGAGCCTGGCCCCTGATGTTGAAGCTAAATCTTCTTCAGAGATCATGAATCTAACATCGTTCACCATAAGCTATCATCTTGGGGGCTTGTCTGGGTTCGTCAGGACAAGGTAAGAATACTCAGATCTCTAGCCTCTCTGTTTTCTCAGTATACACATTTTCTACTTTACTTACTAACTCTACGATGTGCCTGTGTGTGTGTGTGAGTGATTGAAAGCCTATGGGCAAAGCATGTGGACCAAACTTTCCTTTCTCAATCAGCTTTTCCTGGTCTCTTTGTTCATTTCATAGTTACGTTGGGAATTAGAACTACTAACCTAATCTGTCAGATTATAGATTTTCAAGAGACTTGTGATCCAGGCTGTTCCTATGTATTTTACTTAGACCCCAAGCTTGGTAGTCATGAGAAACCCAGACTTGCCGGGAGGAGCATGTTTGGGAATGAGGGTGAGATCTAGCCCAGGAACGTATCTCAGGCTAGAGGTCACTCTCTTGGCTGCCTGCCTCAGGGGCCAGCAACCTGAAAGTGAGTCTTTGTCAGCGCTGTGCCTCTGATCTATGGGGATAAAAGCTCTGCTGGTAGCCATGAGGTTTTGAGGACACAGATCAGGAATTGCAGTATCTGGTCAGACTGGGGCCTCTTCCTTTGGTAGTGATAGCTCTTAGCAGACCAAGTAAAGTTCTCCAGTGGTTTCTGTCCAACTTCTTAGATATTCTTTCTGTGGAATCTGTGGAAATGAACTGGAAGGATTGGTGCTAATAGCTTGAGGACAAAAAATCACTTTTCCCTCACTGGCCAACCCTTCACAAACTGTTACATTTACTGGTTTGGTGAAACTCAGAAGGGACATCTTGGTTGTGGTTCATCCCTTTATGACTAACCGTTTCTACTGTGGTCAGGACTGTACTCAGGAATGTGCATAGGCACAAGGAACATGAATGCTTCCCCTAGTAGTCCTAGCTTGGGAAACATTCCAGGAAAACTTACTCAGCTCCACTCCAGGTGGCATCAAAGGAAAAGGGAAAATCAAACAAAGGTCTTGGTGGTAAGGAACAAGAAATCAATTGTGGATGCCAGCAGGCCTATTCCTGGTGCATCTCCACCACCCCTTGGTGGTAGGACCAGAAGGGATGAGTAAGGCGCCTGTGTTGGTAAGGGACAGACTAAGTCCAACCAGGGGAGGAAAACTTCAGTGGAAAGTCTGTCTACACCCCCATCTAGATAGAGCAGGGAGGGACACCTCAGGTGGAAAGAAGCCATGACTGTGGATGCCACTTTTTTCTCTCTTACAGATGGGAGCTAGCAGTTCCAGAACCACTCTTTTAAAATGTATTAAAAAAAAAAAAAAGGGCAGGACAAATTTGACCCCCAGAATTTAAAAAAAAGTCACACTTGATCTTCTTCTGTGATACTGAATGGCCACAGTATCCTTTGGAAGATGGGGAATGCTGGCCTGTTTAAGGGTCTCAATTATAATACTGTTTTATAATTAGATTGATTCTGTAGAAAACAAGAGAAATCGGTATAGATGCCATATATGTTACTCTTTGTCTATCTGCGAGACATGCCAGACTTATGTCCTAAGGGTAAAGATTTGAGTGTGAAACCTTCAACTCCCTCCTGTTCTCTTACTTCGCCCCTGTATCTGGGGAACCCAACTGAACAGGCTGAGAGTCAGGGCATCCTTCCAGTAGGGGTTGCCTCAGTCTTGATAAAAACT
>SJXQ01002480.1:0-12691 GCA_006408695.1 Aepyceros melampus
GCAGATGACACCACCCTTATGGCAGAAAGTGAGGAGGAGCTAAAAAGCCTCTTGTTGAAAGTGAAAGAGGAGAGTGGAAAAGTTGGCTTAAAGCTCAACATTCAGAAAACGAAGATCATGGCATCTGGCCCCATCACGTCATGGGAAATAGATGGGGAAACAGTGTCAGACTTTATTTTTTTGGGCTCCAAAATCACTGCAGATGGTGACTGCAGCCATGAAATTAAAAGGCGCTTACTCCTTGGAAGAAAAGTTATGACCAACCTAGGTAGCATATTCAAAAGCAGAGACATTACTTTGCTAACTAAGGTCCGTCTAGTTAAGGCTATGGTTTTTCCAGTGGTGATGTATGGATGTGAGAGTTGGACTGTGAAGAAAGCTGAGCACCGAAGAATTGATGCTTTTGAACTGTGATGTTGGAGAAGACTCTTGAGAGTCCCTTGTACTGCAAGGAGATCCAACCAGTCCATCCTAAAGGAGATCAGTCCTGGGTGTTCATTGGAAGGACTGATGCTGAGGTTGAAACTCCAATACTTTGGCCACCTCATGCGAAGAGTTGACTCATTGGAAAAGACTCTGATGCTGGGAGGGATTGGGGGCAGGAGGAGAAGGGGACGACAGAGGATGAGCTGGCTGGATGGCATCACCGACTCGAAGGACATGAGTTTGAGTGAACTCCGGGAGATGGTGATGGACAGGGAGGCCTGACGTCCTGCAATTCATGGGGTCGCAAAGAGTCTGACACGACTGAGCTACTGAACTGAACTGAACAGAATCCATGTTTTAAATGAAATCCTTAATGTTTTCCCTAGATTTCCAAAAGGCAGCCTAGTACAATGAATTTGAAGCCATTCTGGAACCCAGTCCTGGTCCTAGTGAAGCGTAACCTCGAATAGCACACACCGTGGGGTGGAGGATGGACTCCTCCACACGGCCCACAGAAGGCCGACTGAGAAGAGCTGGATGCGCCTGTGCTACGCGGTCCCTGCGGACAGGTCATGACACAAGTGCCGAGGTCAGCAGGTCCCCGCAGCACAGTGCCTATCCCTCTCTCACCAGACACAGAATTGACCCAGAGCTTGATTTTGGACTCTAGCTTCCAGAATGGTGAGACAATACTCTCAGTTGTTTTTAGTTACCAGTTTTGGGAACATTGTTACGGTGGCCCTAGGATCCCAGGAAGGTGGCACTCGGGGACTGCGTGCTGACCCTATGAGAGCTTCCTGGGAGCCAGGGCTGGACTCCTGGTAAGAAAATCAGTGAGGTGTAGACTCTGGAGTGAAACAGACCTGGGTTCAAGTCCCAGATCTACATTTTACTGGCTGAGTAATACTTAGCAAGTTCCTGTATCATCTAAGCCTTGGAGTCCTACATCTGAATAAAGGGATGAGAATCGAGAATATTTATGGGGTTTCTGAGAGGTTAAATAAGACGATACATAAAAAGCACCCAGGAGTAAGTATTTAGTTGTTATTATCATATAATTAGGATTATTTTTAGGTGGATTTTGATGATTTCACTGACTGGAACAAGAGGCAGCCCCTCCCCCCCGACCAGTGATCACAACCCCCTTGTGATTCCAGTCCCTACATTTCAGCAGCTCCATCAGACACTGAGTATCTAGTCATCCTCAGGACAACCCGTTAAAGCTGGCAATTGCAAGTGATTATCCCCATTTGAAGGATGAGGAAACTGTATTTCAGCTACACTGAGTCGCTATATAAATTTTAAACAGATTATACCTTCACATGGTTAAAAAAGGAGGGCAAATGAAATTGAAATTGAAGTTGCCTGTGGTGGATTCATGTCAATGTATGGCAAAACCAATACAGTATTGTAAAGTAAAAAAATAAAATAAAAAAATAGCTATTTAATTAAAAAAAAAAAAAAAAAAGAAGACGAAGTTGCATGCCTCTCTGACTCCCACTGCCCAGTTCCCTTTTCCACAGACTGGCACTATTATCAGTTTCTTGTGTACCATCCAGAAACAGTCTGCACATTTATGAGCATGTACAAGTATCTGCACACACATGAACACACTCAGCACACACCGTTCTGCTCCTCACCTTTTCTCATAACAGCACATGCAAGAGCCCACTCTGGGTCTGTGCACTTAGCCGTGTCTCGTTTAATGGCTACAGATTTCCACGTGGGGCTCTGTTTCTGGACTACTTCTCACCGGAGTTAAATTATTTCTTTCTGCTCCAGACAATGCTACAATGAATATCCCTGGCTTTGAGTCTTTACACACATGTGTGTATACCTCAGGATGAATCCTTAGGTGGATCTAATGGATCAAAAGCATGTACATCTGAAAGTTTGATGGATAGTGTTAAATTACCCTCCAAAGGGTTTCTTGTCTACACTCCCACCAATTATGTTTAGGTTTCCCACCAACACATAAGCAGCACACTTTTCCTCTTTGCCAGATTGGTAAGGGTTTTAATGAACATTTTTTATATAAATGAAGTTGATCATTGTTTCATGTTATTTTTTGTTTTAATCTTCTTTTCTGTCAACTGTGAGCTATAATATCTGCTTATATCCTTTGCTGTGCAGATTTTTTCCCCAATTAGTTTATAAGAAATAGACATTTGTAGAAAATTGTCCTGTTTGTAGCATAAGTAATAGAAATATTTTCCAGTTTGCTTTTCAGTTTTGTCCATGAATGATGTGCCATGCCAAATTGTTATTTTTATGATGTTAAACATATTAATATAAATCATTTTTAAAGCTTCCTGGGTATTATATCTTGCATAAAAGTTTTGTCCCAATTAAAATGTATATTTCTAATTCTCTAATTCACTCTCATTTTCTTATGGAACTTTAATCATTCCATGTTTATGTTTTAATCTTTGACTCATTGACATTTATTAGGTGTGAGACTAGGTGATTTAGGACATCAGAGCCGTCAAAGCTTGGACATCAGAGTCAGTGAAAATTGTGCTGAGTCCGGGACCTCCTATGTGGACTTGAGCAGTTATACAACCTCTCTGCCTTCAGTTTTCTCATCTGTGAAGTGGAAATAATAACACTCTTCTGTGATAGAATTATTATGAGAATTTAAGAAGAGGAAAGCTTATAGCACAGTTAGAAAGCTTATAGTTAGACAATTGTTTCCTATGTGTGAACTGATCTCATCTCTATGACGACTCCTGAGCAGGCCTCCTGGGGTCTGAACCAGGCGTTCCCACTTCCCAGGGTGAAACCCTTCCCTCTCCACCAGCTGACACCCTCAGAGGTCTGCTCCTGGGTACAGAGATAGGCTCCAGGTAGCTAGACACCCTAGCTAGACACCCATGGGTGCAATTCTATAGAAAGCCATAGGGAGACAGCATCCAGCCAGGGCCTCCTTCTTCACCAAAGCCCCAAGACTGAAAAGAAATTCATTCTGTGTCCACAGCAGCTGGAATCCACAGCCGCTGTTGACTCCCACGTCACCAAGTACCTCAGTATATTGGCTGCCAGGGTCAGCAGGGAAGATGGAAGGAAGGACAGGCTACATGTTACTCCAAGTTTGGGCTGAAAAATTTTATGTTATTGACTCTATTTGGTGTGGGCATTATCCCTTCCTTTCCTTTGTAATTATAAACATTCTTTGTGTTCATAAAATCCAATTATATGGATTATTGAGTTGCCTCAAGTCAAAATTCTAAGTGTGCCTCCTCCCCAAAGTAAGCACTGTTAAAGATGTGTATACTTCCAGACCTTTATCTATGTTGTCACAAATACTATAACTCATGTAAACACAGGATATCTGTTTATAAATTCATTCCAGCATTTCTGTGGTGTGTATAGGTGTGACTTTGATTCTTCCTCAGAATGGGTTGTAACACTCTGCTGGTTCCCTTATTAACTAATGCCCCAAATAAATGTATCCTTAAGTTAGCATCACAGTCATCATGGTCAACATTAATTTAATGTTGAAATATATAATTTTGGGGATACTAACCATTAAATCAGAGAAACAGATCTTTGTTCCAAAGGGGGGAGGATGCAATTGGACTTCCTTAAGATAGATAGAGTGCCTGATGAACTATGGAATGAGGTTCGTGACATTGTATAGGAGACAGGGATCAAGACCATCCCCATGGAAAAGAAATGCAAAAAAGCAAAATGGCTGTCTGGGGAGGCCTTACAAACAGCTGTGAAAAGAAGAGAAGCAAAAAGCAAAGGAGAAAAGGAAAATATAAGCATCTGAATGCAGAGTTCCAAAGAATAGCAAGAAGAGATAAGAAAGCCTTCTTCAGCGATCAATGCAAAGAAAGAGAGGAAAACAACAGAATGGGAAAGACAAGAGATCTCTTCAAGAAAATTAGAGATACCAAGGGAACATTTCATGCAAAGATGGGCTCAATAAAGGACAGAAATGGTATGGACCTAACAGAAACAGAAGATATTAAGAAGAGGTGGCAAGAATACACGGAAGAACTGTACAAAAAAGATCTTCATGACCCGGATAATCATGATGGTGTGATCACTCATCTAGAGCCAGACATCCTGGAATGTGAAGTCAAGTGGGCCTTAGAAAGCATCACTATGAACAAAGATAGTAGAGGTGATGGCATTCTAGTTGAGCTATTTCAAATCCTGAAAGATGATGCTGTGAAAGAGCTGCACTCAATAGGCCAGCAAATTTGGAAAACTCAGCAGTGGCCACAGGACTGGAAAAGGTCAGTTTTCATTCTAATCCCAAAGAAAGGCAATGCTCAAACTACCGCACAATTGCACTCATCTCACAGACACGATTGAGCAACTTACACTTTCACATACTAGTAAAGTAATGCTCAAAATTCTCCAAGCCAGGCTTCAGCAATACGTGAACCATGAACTTCCTGATATTCAAGCTGGTTTTAGAAAAGGAAGAGGAACCAGAGATCAAATCACTAACATCTGCTGGATCATGGAACAAGCAAGAGTTCCAGAAAAACATCTATTTCTGCTTATGCCAAAGCCTTTGACTGTGTGAATCACAAGAAACTGTGGAAAATTCTGAGAGAGATGGGAATGCCAGATCACCTGACCTGCCTCTTGAGAAATCTGTATGCAGGTCAGGAAGCAACAGTTAGAACTGGACATGGAACAACAGACTGGTTCCAAATAGGAAAAGGAGTATGTCAAGGCAGTATATTGTCACCCTGCTTATTTAACTTCTATGCAGAGTACATCATGAAAAACGCTGGACTGGAAGAAGCACAAGTTGTAATCAAGATTGCCGGGAGAAATATCAATCACCTCAGATATGCAGATGACACCACTCTTATGGCAGAAAGTGAAGAGGAACTAAAAAGCCTCTTGATGAAAGTGAAAGAGGAGAGTGAAAAAGTTGGCTTAAAGCTCAACATTCAGAAAACAAAAATCATGGCATCCAGTCCCATCACTTCATGGGAAATAGATGAGGAAACAGTGGAAACAGTGTCAGACTTTATTTTCGGGGGCTCCAAAATCACTGCAGATGGTGATTGCAGCCATGAAATTAAAAGACGCTTACTCCTTGAAAGAAAAGTTATGACCAACCTAGATAGCATATTCAAAAGCAGAGACATTACTTTGCCTACTAAGGTCCATGTCTTGCGTACAGGTTTATCATTACCATCATTCTAAATTCCATATATATGTGTAAGTATACTGTATTGGTGTTTTTCTTTCTGGCTTACTTCACTCTGTATAATCGGCTCCAGTTTCATCCACCTCATTAGAACTGATTCAAATGTATTCTTTTTAATAGCTGAGTAATACTCCATTGTGTATATGTACCACAGCTTTCTTATCCATTCATCTGCTGATGGACATCTAGGTTGCTTCCGTGTCCTGGCTATTATAAACAGTGCTGCAATGAACATTGGGGTACACGTGTCTCTTTCAATTCTGCAACCAGTCCATTCTGAAGGAGATCAGCCCTGGGATTTCTTTGGAAGGAATGATGCTAAAGCTGAAACTCCAGTACTTTGGCCACCTCATGCGAAGAGTTGACTCATTGGAAAAGACCCTGATGCTGGGAGGGATTGGGGGCAGGAGGAGAAGGGGATGACAGAGGATGAGATGGCTGGATGGCATCACCGACTCGATGGGCGTGAGTCTGAGTGAACTCTGGGAGTTGGTGATGGACAGGGAGGCCTGACGTGCTGCGATTCATGGGGTTGCAAAGAGTTGGACACGACTGACTGAATAAACTGAAGTGAAGATACAAGATTTCAGTCTCAAATGTAGCACCTTTCTATGGGATTGTCACAAGTAATTCTGATCAAATAGTTTGTCTTACCCTTGCTCTCCCCTGCTCCCCGTCCACCCTACTAGTGTTGGTAAGAGAGGGACAGCACCATGGAAACAGGGAGAAAGAAGCTGGTATTTTCTGCTAAATAGGCAGGAATAGTAAAACTCTGGCCAAGGCTATTAGTTAGCCATTTCTTAACAGCTATAGTTTGCTTTCCTGAGTGTGGTTTGCAGATCAGTTTTCCACACACTGTGGGTAAGGGGATGATGTCCCTCAGCAGGTGATCTGAGGACAATTGGTCCTGAAACCACTCCCAGGAGCAGAAACAGACAAAACAGAGGGCCAGGCTGGATTCCCAAGGGGGCTTGGAGAGCAGCAGCCCTCTCTCTTTAAAGGGCTGAGAAGTGACTGAAGGATGGTCAGGAGTCTCTTCTTTGAAGATGTCCTAAACAGACTTATTGGCTCTCAGTCCCTGTCAGGACACAGGGGATAGGACAGGACAGGATGAAGAGTCAGAGCAGAGGCCATGATGTCCTCACAGGACAGGGGTCCCCAACCTCCAGACCCTGGACTGGTACCTCCTGTCAGATCAATGGTGGCATTCAGTTCAGTTCAGTTCAGTCGCTCAGTCGTGTCCGACTCTTTGCAACCCCATGAATCGCAGCACGCCAGGCCTCCCTGTCCATCACCAACTCCCGGAGTTCACTCAAACCCATGTCCATCGAGTCGGTGATGCCATCCAGCCATCTCATCCTCGGTCATCCCCTTCTCCTCCTGCCCCCAATCCCTCCCAGCATCAGAGTCTTTTCCAATGAGTCAACTCTTCACATGAGGTGGCCAAAGTACTGGAGCTTCTAGCATCATTCCTTCCAAAGAACACCCAGTACTGATCTTTAGGATGGACTGGTTGGATCTCCTTGCAGTCCAAGGGACTCTCAAGAGTCTTCTCCAACACCACAGTTCAAAAGCATCAATTCTTTGGCGCTCAGCCTTCTTCACAGTCCAACTCTCACATCCATACATGACCATAGGAAAAACCATAGCCTCGACTAGATTAGAAATAAAGTGCATGATAAATATAATGTGCTTGAATAGCACTGAAAGCTCCCCTCCCTGCACCGTGGTGGGAATGCCCTATTTCCACCTACTCTATCCCCAGGAGCCAGCTTCTTGGTCTCCCTCCCTCTCCCCAGGCAACTCCAGGCTCTCCCGGCCTCCTTGTTACTGCAGCAGAAGCGGCTTCACCTCCCTGGAAATGTTTCCCTTAATGTGGCCAAAGCTGTTCTAGCTCAGTATCTCAGGTTCAGTACAACGAAAAGGCCATTTTGTTCCGCCATTCACCTTGGGGCGTTAAAGCACATGCACTGGATTTGCTAAATAATCACCAAACTGTTTTGTCTTTTTGTCCACCAAGGGAATGCCCTATTTCCACCTACTCTATCCCCAGGAGCCAGCTTCTTGGTCTCCCTCCCTCTCCCCAGGCAACTCCAGGCTCTCCCGGCCTCCTTGTTACTGCAGCAGAAGCGGCTTCACCTCCCTGGAAATGTTTCCCTTAATGTGGCCAAAGCTGTTCTAGCTCAGTATCTCAGGTTCAGTACAACGAAAAGGCCATTTTGTTCCGCCATTCACCTTGGGGCGTTAAAGCACATGCACTGGATTTGCTAAATAATCACCAAACTGTTTTGTCTTTTTGTCCACCAAAGACAAGAGACATGAAAAAGAGACCCTGCCTCATGCTCCCTTCAATGATCCTCCCTCCCTGGAGTCCCGTCCACTCACTGAGGAGGAGGCTGGTGAACCCCAGGAGCCAAGAAGCCCAGCAGAGGTGGGGGTCTTCTGAGCAGGGCCCCATCACAGGCTGCCTGCCAGTCTCTTCAACTGCAGAGGAAACACCTAGGAGGAGCAGCAAGAAAGGAGGGAAAGCATCACTCAGAGGAGCACTTAGGCTCTTCTTCACCCCTTGGGAGGGGCTTGCAGGTTAATTCTGGGTTAATAGTCCACCAGCCTGGAGCGAGCCCTTTGGTCATTTCCTATCACTAACACTAGCACCTACCTACAGTAGGACCTCAATAAATGATTCAGAATAAGCGTATCAACAATCTGACTCTGTGACATGCCTGGCAATTTGATGGGAGGACTTGTGTCTTGTTGGATCATCAAAAAAGCAAGAGAGTTCCAGAAAAACATCTACTTCTGCTTTATGGACCACACCAAAATCTTTAACTGTGTGGATCACAACAAACTGTGGAAAATTCTTCAAGAGATGGGAATACTAGACCACTTGACCTGCCTCCTGAGGAATCTGTATGCAGGTCAAGAAGCAATAGTTGTTAGAACTGGACATGGAACAGCAGACGATTCCAAATAGGAAAAGGAGTATGTCAAGGCAGTATATTGTCACCCTGCTTATTTCATTTATATGCAGAATACATCTTGAGAAATTTTGGACTGAATGAAGCACAAGCTGGAATCAAGATTTCTGGGAGAAATATCAATAACCTCAGATATGCAGATGACACCACACTTATGGCAGAAAGCGAAGAACTAAAGAACCTCTTGATGAAAATGAAAGAGGAGAGTGAAAAAGTTGGCTTAAAACTCAACATTCAGAAAACTAAGATCATGGCATCTGGTCCCATTATTTCATGGCAAATAGACGGGGAAACAATGGAAACAGTGAGAGACTTTATTTCTGGGGGCTCCAAAATCACTGCAGATGGTGAGTGGAGCCATGAAATTAAAAGACACTTGCTCCTTGAAAGAAAAGCTATGACCAGCCTTGACAACATATTAAAAAGCAGAGATATTACTTTGCCAACAAAGGTCCATCTAGTCAAAGCTATGGGGAAAAAAACAGTCATGTATGGATGTGAGAGTTGGACTGTGAAGAAAGCTGAGTGTTGAAGAATTGATGCTTTTGAACTGTGGTGTTGCAGAAGACGCTTGTGAGTCCCTTGGACAGCAAGGAGATCCAAACAGTCCATCAAATAGACGGGGAAACAATGGAAACAGTGAGAGACTTTATTTCTGGGGGCTCCAAAATCACTGCAGATGGTGAGTGGAGCCATGAAATTAAAAGACACTTGCTCCTTGAAAGAAAAGCTATGACCAGCCTTGACAACATATTAAAAAGCAGAGATATTACTTTGCCAACAAAGGTCCATCTAGTCAAAGCTATGGGGAAAAAAACAGTCATGTATGGATGTGAGAGTTGGACTGTGAAGAAAGCTGAGTGTTGAAGAATTGATGCTTTTGAACTGTGGTGTTGCAGAAGACGCTTGTGAGTCCCTTGGACAGCAAGGAGATCCAAACAGTCCATCCTAAAGGAGATCAGCCCTGGGTGTTCATTGGAAGACTGATGCTGAGGTTGAAACTCCAATCCTTTGGCCACCTCATGCGAAGAGTTGACTCATTGGAAAAGACCCTGATGCTGGGAAAGATTGAAGGCAGGAGAAGAAGGGGACAACAGAGAATGAGATGGTTGGATGACATCACCAACTCTATGGACATGAGCTTGAGTAAACTCCAGGAGTTGGTGATGGACAAGGAAGTCTGGCATGCTGCAGTCCATAGGGTCGCAAAGAGTCAGATACGACTGAGCGACTGAACTGAACTGAACTGAATTTGTTCTTGTGATCACAACCAGCTTGGTGATTTCACACTCTCCATACCTATATCCATCCAAGGTGCCCTTTGCTGAGGCAGCCATGAAGAGATACTCCATGTTCAAGGTAAGAGAAACCCAAGGCTCTGAGAGAGGGCATCAGAGGGCAGACAGACTGAAACTACAATCACAGACAACTAGCCAATCTGATCATATGGACCACAGCTTGTCTAACTCAATGAAACTAAGCCATACCGTGAGGGGCCTNCTGTACTAATTTGCATTCCCACCAACAGTGTAAGAGGGTTCCCTTTTCTCCACACCCTCTCCAGCATTTATTGCTTGGAGACATTTTCTTTGATAATTTTCATACTTCTAGTTGTGGTCTTTTCTTTTTTATTTAGGGAAGACCATATAACATTTCTTATAAGGCTGTCTTTGTGTTGCTGAACTCCTAGCTTTTGCTTGTTGTAAAACTTTAGCTTTCTCTTTCAAATATAGCCTGCCCAGGGGAGTACTCTTGGTTATAAGATTTTTTTCCCTTTCATCACTGGAAATATATCATGCCACTCCCTTCTGGCTTGCAAAATTTTTGTTGAAAAGTCTGCTGGTAGCTGACAGTTCCCCTATACACAACTTTCTGCTTTTCCTTTACTGATTTTAATGTTCATATTAATATAAAGTTAATATTTAATTTTTGCCATTTCCATTACAGTGTCTTAGTGTGGTCATGTTTGTGTTTATCCTGTTTAGGACTTTCTGTGTTTCCTGGACCTGGATATTTCTTTCTTTTCCTATGTTAGGGAAGTTTTCAGCTATCATGTCTTCAAATATGGTCTGTAATCCTTTTCTTCTCTCTCCTCCTTCTGGGACTCCTATACTGTGAATATCAGTGTCCTTGATATTATCTGAGAGTTCTCTTAAACTGTCCTCATTAAAAACATTCTTTCTCTCTCTCTCTCTTTTTTCTGTTCAGTTTGAGTGATTTTTGCTGCTCTCTCTTCTATTTTGCTGATCCTCTCCACTGTATCATCTAATCTACTATTGATTCCTTCTGCTGCTGCTGCTGCTAAGTCACTTCAGTCATGTCTGACTCTGTGCGACCCCAGAGACGGCAGCCCACCAGGCTCCCCTGTCCCTGGGATTCTCCAGGCAAGAACACTGGAGTGGGTTGCCATTTCCTTCTCCAATGTATGAAAGTGCAAAGTGAAAGTCAAGTTGCTCAGTTGTGTCTGACTCTTAGTGACCCCATGGACTGCAGCTTACCAGGCTCCTCCATACATGGGACTTTCCAGGCAAGAGTACTGGAGTGTGGTGCCATTGCCTTCTCTGATTGATTCCTTCTAGTGTATTTAAAAATGCAATTATTGTATTCTTCAGTTCTGGCTTGGTTCTTCTTTAGATTTTCTAACTCTTTGTTTTTATATAGATCAATCTTTGTGATATATGTTGCAATCATTTTTTTCTGAGTTATTAAGTGCAAAGTGAAAGTCAAGTTGCTCAGTTGTGTCCGACTCTTAGCGACCCTATGGATCGCAGCCTACCAGGCTCCTCCATCCATGGGACTTTCCAGGCAAGAGTACTGGAGTGGGGTGCCATTGCCTTCTCTGATTCCTTCTAGTGTATTTAAAATTTCAGTTATTGTATTCTTCAGTTATTGGTTCTTCTTTAGATTTTCTAACTCTTTGTTTTTATATAGATCAATCTTTGTGATATATGTTGCAATAATTTTTTTCTGAGTTATTGTCTGTATTTTGGTTTTAAGGCAATGGCACCCCACTCCAGTACTCTTGCCTGGAAGGTCCCATGGATGGAGGAGCCTGGTAGGCTGCAGTCATTGGGGTCGCTAAGAGTCGGACACGACTGAGCGACTTCACTTTCACTTTTCACTTTCATGCATTGGAGAAGGAAATGGCAACCCACTCCAGTGTTCTTGCCTGGTTAATCCCAGGGACAGGGGAACCTGGCAGGCTGCCATCTGTGGGGTCACACAGAGTCGGACACGACTGAAGCGACTTAGCAGCAGCAGCATGCTTGGTTTTTGAGATACAAACTTTAAAAAACTCTATTTTACATATCACAATTTATTTATAAATCTCTTCTTTTAATGTTTCTGTATTTAGAGTCATTGCTAGAAGACCTCTAATTTCATGAAGGGGTTTATCCACATTTACTTATTACTATGGTTTTATTTCATGCATTTGTGTCTCATACTTTGCACTTACTCAGGTGGTTGATGTGATGTATGATGAACTTATTGCTCTGATATCATTTATTAAAAAGTAGTACTTTCACACAGTGATTTTTTTTTTAAAATGTCACCTCAGTGTAAACTGCATTTTCATATGTGCTTGGGAATGCTTCTGGATTTTCTATTCTTTTTCTTTGGTCTGTATGTCTGATCATGAGTGGGCAACACCTTTTCAGAAATACATCTTACGGGATGTTTTTAATATCTGACTAGTTATTCCTTCATGCTATTTTCCAAATAAAACTTAGACATTAGATAGAACTTCCTAACACTAGGAGAAAAAAAATTTTTTTAATTGGAATCACATTTTTATATTAACTTTGGGAGAATCAGTGCATTTTTAGTGTGGTTCTACCCTATCAGAGAACTGACTATCTTTCTATTTCTAAAGTCTGTTTTTATATTTTTCAAGAATCCGTTAACATTTTGCTGAAATAGTATTTCACAATTCTGGTTATGTTTTTCCCAAGCTCTTTATGTTTTTTGTTGCTGCTGTGACAGATTATCTTTTCAAATGTATCTTCAAACTGGTTGTTGTTCATATCTGTGAAGGCTATGGATCTCCTTTTACTTTTGAAATAATCTCAGGCTTATGGAAAAGTAGCAATTATAATACAAAAAC
>SJXQ01002481.1:0-16465 GCA_006408695.1 Aepyceros melampus
TCACTTGTATCTCAGTTTCTCCATATCAAGTTCATCTATGCATCTGAACAGTGATTTAGATCAGGTCACATAATCATCCCAATTCATGTTATCTTTTCCATTAATGAAGGCTTCCCTGATAGCTCAGTTGGTAAAGAATCTGCCTGCAATGCAGGAGACCCCAGTTCAATTTCTGGGTTGGGAAGATCCACTGGAGAAGGGATAGGCTACCCACTCCAGTATTTTTAGGCTTCCCTTGTGGCTCAGCTAGTAAAGAATCCACCTTCACTGCGGGAGACCTGGGTTTGATCCTTGGGTTGGGAAGAACCCCTAGAGAAGGGAAAGGCTACCATTCCAGTATTCTGGCCTGGAGAATTTCATGGACTATATAGTCCATGAGGTTACAAAGAGTCGGACACAACTGAGCGAGTTTCAGTTTCTCTAAATGATTCCTATTCTCTTTCCTTGAAAGCAATTAATTCAAACATCTTCCACTGTCCACAAATTTCTATTCTCCTATCTCTTTTTAATTTTCAACAGATGATTTCACTTTTCTACTTCTTTCTATTTCACAGAGGGAATAGATAATTCCTTAAATTCCTCCAAAGAGCTCTACAATTTCAACTATCTACAATTGGATCTTTGGTGCCTTTCTCAATACAATGAAGTATATTTCATCCTGCCTCCAGTCTTTAAATCTACTATTTTTTGGATAACATGCTTTATTGGCTTATCTTTGACTCAAACCATTGGTTTTCTCTATTTTCTCCCTTCAAATCTTATTTTCTATCTATTCCACCACATGCAGTATTTTTTACTGGAGGCAGGAGAAAAGAAAACCTCCCCTGACCAGACATGGCTCTTCAAATCTGCCACATATATCTCCTCTCTCTCAAAGCCAAATTTCTTTTGGCAGCCATTCTCTCTCCTTATCCACTTTCAATTAACTCCAAATTCTACTGCATTTTTACTTTCACATTCACCACTCCACTAAAACTCCTCTGGTCAAGACCATTGTAACTTTGGTGCTGCTAGAATTATCGAGCATTTTCAGAATAAACAAATCATTTCTACTTACCTTTGGATCTTCTAGTGTTATTTCAACCCTGTAGTATTATTCATATTTTCTGAGAAAGAAATTGGTATTTTAAAAGTTAGTTAGGTCAAGATGACAAACCTGTAGCAATAAGTGGCAAATATTGATCTTGAATTGAGGGCTTCTGACTTAGGAAGCTATGTTTGGCTATATTAAAATAAGATGAATAATTATACCCTCTTATTCATTATTTTGTGGATATTTACAATTTATTTTTTACTTAATATTGCAGATTTTCATGGCCTACATTGATAACACAGGCCAAAACACCTGAAGTTTTTAATAACAATGTGATCCAAATATTTCTGGGGAACATGGAAACTAAATGAGGAAATTTTTGCCTCATGAATTATCTAGTAAAAATAAGGGCACTAAATATATTACAAACAGACTATTCCTTCTAAGTAATATAAATTGACTTAAAAGTACAAAAGGAAACACTGAAATATTTAAAATCTCACTAGTTGCTAGTAACTGGCTTGATTGACCTAAAAAGCCAAGTATTGAATGATAGATCTCTGATGTATCTCTGATTTGATTGGGAAACAATTCTCCATTTTTTCTCTTTTCCTTAAAAAATCTCTTTTCATTGAGGAATTTATATTTTCTTAATAAGAAAATTATGCATAAGAATAATTAAAATACACAAGAATTTCCAGTTTTTTGCTATGGTATAATTAAGTGCCTTGGGAGCAGAAGAACATAAACCCTCAAGGACAGGCTTCCAGAAGAAAGGACCCTTGAGCTAAGACTTAATGATTGTAGATACTCTCCAGGTTCATGAAAGAGGGGAGGATCAGCATGTGCAAAATGCAGAGACATAGATATCATGGGGTGTACAGAGAACTACAATCAGTTGTTCCAATGAAGTCAAGACTTTAAAGAAATTACCAGGATGACAATTCAAAATAGTTTGGATGAACAAAAACAGCAGAGTGAATTTATTGTTCAAACAATGGAAAATCTCCAGATACTCTTTTCAAGCACAGATGGATGGGAAGATTTAGAAGATGCCATCAGTTCTCTGTTTCATTTATTCCCTTCACATTCTTTCCATCCATTTCTTTCTTTCTTTCTGCCTTCCTTTTTTCTTTTGGCTTCTGAGTTACTCTCTGATCCTCAAACAGGCTCTTATTACAGAGAAATCAAGATCACCACCAGAAGTGCTGAAGTATGATCATCCTGGATCACAAATTGTGCATTCATTTTACGACTAATCTCCCATGGATGATGTAAATTTCCTGATCATATGTCCCCTACTACCCTGTCCCATTTTATTTTCTATTATTTTTAACCTATATTTCTGTCATATACATATCAGGTTAAGAAACTGATATAGATAAGTGGTGAGCCTTCGTCAAATATGCAGTAAATTAATATGTGAGAAAAACAAGGTAACTCTAGTAACTAGAGGTATAATACAGGGAAACAAAAATTCTGAGGCATTTGTGATAATTGAAACATATTATCTTTACTATATTTATATCATAATTCATTTAACCAATTTATTTAGTCAACAATGTATTCATGTAAATATAAAGTTTTTCCCATTGTTATTAAACTCTGTAATAACTATGCTTGTGAAAGCTATTTTGTTTGTAGTTTTAGAAGCTGAAATGCAAGGAAAAGAATAATGCATAGTTATAAATGTATACATATCTTGCTAAGTGCTAAGTTGCTTCAGTCGTGTCTGACTCTGTGCGACCCCATAGATGGCAGCCCACCAGGCTCCGCCGTCCCTGGGATTCTCCAAGCAAGAACATTGGAGTGTGTTGCCATTTCCTTCTCCAATGCATGAAAGTGAAAAGTGAAAGTGAAGTCACTCAGTCGTGTCCAATTCTCAGCAACCCCATGGAGTGCAGCCTACCGGGCTCCTCCGCCCATGGGATTTTCCAGGCAAGAGTACTGGAGTGGGGTGCCACTGCCTTCTCCACATATCATACATATCAGCCAATAATAAGCCTTAAGAAAAAAAAATCCAGCTTTCACTTTCATCAGCAATCTAGTTGTATTAATTTTCCAGCAGAATAGACCCCTTGAACTTATGTATCTTTGTAATTGTCAATCAGTTCAGTTCAGTCGCGCAGTCATGTCCGACTCTTTGCGCCCCCATGAATCGCAGTAGGCCAGGCCTCCCTGTCCATCATCAACTCCCGGAGCTCACTCAGACTCACGTCCATTGAGTCTGTGATGCCATCCAGCCATCTCATCCTCGGTCGTCCCTTTCTCCTCCTGCCCCCAATCCCTCCCAGCATCAGGGTCTTTTCCAATGAGTCAACTCATCGCATAAGGTGGCCAAAGTACTGGAGCTTCAGTTTTAGCATCATTCCTTCCAAAGAAATCCCAGGGTTGATCTCCCTCAGAATGGACTGGTTGGATCTCCTTGNCTTTCTGCCATAAGGGTGGTGTCTTGAACTTATGTATCTTTGTAACTGTCAATATGATAGTGCAATTTCATTGGAAGATAATTTCTTTGTGTATATTTTTGCAAAATGAGATACATTTATATCTGTCTTCTGGGTCTGTTCATGGTTTAGTTGGTAAAGGGTGGCAAAGAGAGTCGGTCAGCACATTTACTATCTTGTGACTGAATTTCTAATCATAAAAGATATCCATGTATATCTAATTCGAAGATAAAGTCAGGTGTAAGAAAGAATTGACAAATCTTACATCTTTATAAAAATAATAGGATGGGGAACATGTTTATACCTGTGGCTAATCCATGTTGATGTATGGCAAAACCAATACAAAATTGTAAAGTAATTAACCTCCAATTAAAATAAATAAATTTATATTTAAAAATAGTAATAATAATAGGTTAACAGTATAAATTAGAAAGAAAGGGATGAGATGAAGATGGCAGGTACTACTTCCATGTCTCAGATAGAAGGGCCAGAAAAACAAATGAGAAAGCCATTTGGATGTAATAACAAAGCAGGAGAGAGAAAAGGAAGAAAAACTAAGGAACAGATGGGTGATGCCTCTAGCCCCAAATCCTCAAAATCTTTCAGCCTGCCTTTCCTGCTTGTTCTGCTATAACAATATATGTGGACACTCAATGAAATGTCCTCAGCCTTGAGACTATCAATAATTTTTGAATTGAAACCAGTTGCCTAGAAAAATACTGTAAACCAAATGCTTGAATTGATTCCCTTGGCCTCATTCATCACCTATTGAGAAATTTATCCCATTAAACTGCAGTTTTATTTCAGTCCCCTTAGATAAACTCTGTGTGCCAAAAAATACTTCCAGTTGCACATTTGAAAATATTTCTCTACATTCTACATACTGGAAGCTTAATAAGAGTTTTAATAAATTAATAATCAATTTTTGCATCTTAATTTTTTTAATATGAATCTATGTATTTTAATTGGAGGTTAATTACTTAACAATATTGTATTGGCTTTGCCATATGGCCTCATTCATCGCCTATTGAGAAATTTATCCCATTAAACTGCAGTTTTATTTCAGTCCCCTTAGATAAACTCTGTGTGCCAAAAAATACTTCCAGCTGCACATTTGAAAATATTTCTGTACATTCTACATATTGGAAGCTTAATAAGAGTTTTAATAAATTAATAATCAATTTTTGCATCTTAATTTGTTTTTTAATATGAATCTATTTATTTTAATTGGAGGTTAATTACTTTACAATATTGTATTGGCTCTGCCATACATCAGCGTGAATCTACCACAGGTATACACGTGTTCCCCAACCTGAAATTCCTTCCTCCTCCCTCCCTATACCATCCCTCTGGGTTGTCTCAGTGCACCAGCCCCAAGCATCCAGTATCATGCATTGAACCTGTACTGGTGATACATTTCATATATGATATTATACATGTTTCAATGCCATTCTCTCAAATTATCCCACCCTTTTCCTCTCCCACAGAGTCCAAAATACTGTTCTATACATCTGTGTCTCTTTTGCTGTCTCGCATACAGGGTCATCATTACCATCTTTCTAAATTCCATATATATGCGTTAGTATACTGTATTGGTGTTTTTCTTTCTGGCTTACTTCACTCTGTATAATAGGCTCCAGTTTCTTTTTCCCCTAACCCGCAATTGAAGCCTAAAATAATAATAGCCACCTTTATTATTTGTACATTGAACAAGTATTTAGTGCTAGATCTTGAAGAAAAATTGACACTGAAGATATCTATGCCTTTGATGTGTCATTCTTTAAATAAGGTGAGGAGGCAAACAGGAACTGAGATGGGAAATAATATTTAAATTGTTGACTCCCACATTCAAGACAGAGTGATGTCACATTACATGCATTATTTCTAGACCCATAACAAACCTAGGTCAAATCCTGGGTGAATTTGGAGAAAAGGTGGTTGGATATTCATGAAGTTTTCCCTAGTTTTTAAAACCAGTAATCAGAAGATAAAGGATTTAAATGCATGTTTCCTTTACCTTGTTGGATTTTGCCAGTTTTGGTGGTGGTGGTGGTGGTTTAGTCACTAAGTAGTGTCCGACTCTTGCAGTCCTGTGGATTGTAGCCTTCCAGGCTCCTCTGTCCATGGAATTCTCCAGGCAAGAATACTGGAGTGGATTGCCATTTTCTTCTCCAGGTTTGCCAGTTTTATTTCACTTCTAATCAAGCTAGATAGGATTTCTCTGTTTGTTTTCAATCATATAACATGGAAGGATAAGTACTGAAATTCTCATCAGCACATCTTTCATTCCTAGCAATAGAAATTGCTAGTAATTTCATTTTTGTTTACTTCAGACTTTCACACCACAATATGCTTTTCTGTCTTTTTCCACTATTATTTTGCCTTAGAAGGTACCTCACATGTTGATAATTGGAATAGCTTTTATAGCCCCTAGAAAAGAGAAACTCTTAAATAATTACATCTCTTGTCTCAATGGCCAATCCATGATATTTCTGCTACCCACTTTCCTATTTTTCCCTCCCAAGCATGAACCAGAACACTAAGGGTATGTAAGATGATGGGGAAGATCATAGCTGTTCTAACTGCAATTCTTTCTCAAAGCATGACTCTGTTTCAAGACTGCCACATTGTCTCTTTTAAATTCTTTTAATTATTTTTTTAATTGAAATAGAGTTGATTTACAATATTTTGCTAGTTTCAGTTGTAAAGCAAAGTGATTCAGTTACATAGATAAACAATTTCCCTCATAGATTATTATGAAATATTGAGTATAGTTTCTTATATTGCCTTTTAAAGTCAAAATATGTGTTTTTTTTTTTATTTTTCCTAAAGTATATGTGTCCTCTGTCACTCAGTTGTGTCCAACTCTTCAAGACCCCATGGAATGTTGCCTGTCAGGCTTCTCTGCTTATAGAACTTTTCAGGCAAGAATACTGGAGTGGATTGTCATTTCCTACTCTAGAGGATCTTCCCAATTCATCAAATCCACATCTCCTGTATCTCCACCTAGGAAGCCCTGAAGTACATAAATATACTAATCTATGTATTAGGAATACCTGCTGTTCATGCATTCATTCATTCCCCAGATACTTTTTATGAATGCTCTATTATGTACCAAATATTTTCATATGTTCCAGAACTACACTTAAAAAAAAAAAAAAGAAGAAGAAGAAGAAGAAGTTGCTGTGCTCATCTGGCTATATCTCAGGAAGATTCCTAGACTAAATTTTCTCCCACATTGTAGGTAGACGTTTTACCATCTGAGCCACCAGGAAAGTAAAAATATTTCTTTGAGCCACTTTTTTGGGGGGAGGGAGCAAAAATACTGGAGTGGGTTGCCATTCCTTTTGGCAACAGATCTTCTTGACTCAGGGACTGAACCCAGGTCTCCTGCATTGTAATCAAAAGAGTCCGAGATGCAGTACTTGGATGTAATCTCAAAAACGAAAAATGATCTGTTTGTTTCCAAGGCAAACCATTCAGTATGACGGTGATCCAAGCCTATTTCCCAACAAGTAACATTGAAGAAGTTGAAGTTGAATGGTTCTATGGAGACCTACAAGACCTTTTACAACTAACACATTTTGGGGGGAGGGAGCAAAAATACTGGAGTGGGTTGCCATTCCTTTTGGCAACAGATCTTCTCAACTCAGGGACTGAACCCAGGTCTCCTGCATTGTAATCAAAAGAGTCCGAGATGCAGTACTTGGATGTAATCTCAAAAACGAAAAATGATCTGTTTGTTTCCAAGGCAAACATTCGGTATGACGGTGATCCAAGCCTATTCCCCAACAAGTAACATTGAAGAAGTTGAAGTTGAATGGTTCTATGGAGACCTACAAGACCTTTTACAACTAACACCCAAAAAAGATGTCCTTTTCATTATAGGGGACTGAAATGCAAAAGTAGGAAGTCAAGAAACACTTGAGATAACAGGTAAATTTGGCCTTAAATACAGAATGAAGCAGGGCAAAGACTAATAGAATTTTGCCAAGAAAATGCACTGGTCATAGTAAGTGTCCTCTTCTAACAACACAAGAGAAGACTCTACACATAGACATCACTAGATGGTCAACACTGAAATCAGATTGATTGTATCCTTTGCAGCCAAAGATGGAGATGCTCTATAGAGTCACCAAAAACAAGACTGGGAGCTGGCTGTGGCTCAGATCATGAACTTTTTATTGCCAAATTCAGACTTAATTTGAAGAAAGTAAGGAAAACCACTAGGCCCTTAGAGTATGACTTAAATAAAATCCCTCCTGATTATACAGTGGAAATGATAAATAGATTTAAGGGACTAAATCTGATAGATAGAGTACCTGATGAACTATGGACAGAGGTTCCTGACATCATACAGGAGACAGGGATCAATATCATCCCCATGGAAAAGAAATGCAAAAAAGCAAAATGGATGTCTAGGGAGGCCTTACAAGTAACTGTGAAAAGAAGAGAAGTGAAAATCACAGGAAAAAAAGGAAAGATATGAGCATCTGAATGCAGAGTTCCAAAGAACAGCTAGGGGAGATAAGAAAGCCTTCCTCTGTGATCATGCAAAGAAAAACAGGAAAACAATAGAACGGGAAAGACTAGAGATCACTTCGAGAAAATTAGAGATCCCAAGGGAACATTTCATGCAAAGATGACATCGATAAAGGACAGAAATGTTATGGGCATAACAAAAGCAGAAGATATTAAGAAGAGGTGGTAAGAATACACAGAAGAACTGTACAAAAAAGATGTTCATGACCAAGATAATCACAATGGTGTGATCACTCANTTTTCTGATGTAATTAAGGTGTTGCATGAAAATTGACGTGTTCCTGATCTACGTGGCACATTGCATGAAAGATGACATTTTCTGATGTAATTAATGTGTTGCACGAAAAGAGTCCTGTTCAGGATCTACGTGACTTGTTGCATGAAAACTGACATATTCGGTATCTACTTGACGTTGCATGAGAACTGACATTTCCTGATGTTATTAATGTGTTGCACGAAAACAGTCCTGTTCTGAATATACGTGACTTGCTGTGCAAAAACTAACATATTCGGGATCTACTTGACGTGGTGCATGACAACAAACATTTCCTGATGTAATTAATGTGTTCCACGAAAACAGTCCTGTTCAGGGTCTACTTGACTTGTTGCATCAAAACTGAGAAATTCGGGATCTATTTAACGTGGTGCATGAGAACTGACATTTCCCGATGTAATTAATCTTTTGAACCAAAACATTCCTTTTAAGGATGTACGTGACTTCTTCCCTGAAAACTGACATATTCGGGATCTTCCTGATGTTGTGCATGAGAACTGACATTTTCTAATGTAATTAAGGCGTTGCACGAAAACTGACGTGTTCCTGATGTATGTGACACATTGCATGAAAAATGTCATTTCCTGATGTAATTAATGTGTAACATGAAAAGAGTCCTGTGCAGGATCTACGTGACTTTTTGCCTGAAAACTGTCATATTCGGGGTCTACTGGATGTGGTGCATGAGAAGTGACATTTCCTCATGTAATTCATGTCTTGCCCGAAAACTGATATGTTCCTGATGTATGTAACATCTTGCATGAAAACTGACATTTCCTGATGTAATTAAAGTATTGCACGAAAACTGACGTGTTCCTGATCTACGTGACACAATGCATGAAAAATGACATTTTCAGATGTAATTAATGTGTGGCACGAAAAGAGTCCCATTTAGGATCTACGTGACTTGTTGCGTGAAAAATGACATATTTGGGATCTACTTGAATTGGTCCATGAGAACTGACATTTCCTGATGTAGTTAAGGTGTTGCATGAAAACTGACGTGTTCCTGATCTACATCACACATTGCAAGAAAAATGACATTTTCTGATGTAAGTAATATGTTGAGAGAAACAGTCCTGTTCAGAATCTGCGTGACTTGCTGCATGAAAACTGACATATTCGGGATCTACTTACTGTGGTGCATGAGAACTGATATTTCCTGATGTAATTACTCTGTTGCACAAAAACAGTCCCCTTCAGGATGTACGTGACTTGTTGCATGAAAACTCACGTATTCCAAATCTACTTGAGGAGGTGCATGATAACTCACATTTCCTGATGTACTTAATCTGTGCACGAAAACATTCCTGTTCAGGATCTATGTGACTTGTTGCATGAAAATTGACATATTCGAGATTTACTTTACCTGGTGCATGTGAACTGACATTTCCTGATGTAATTAATCTGTTGCATGAAAACTGATGTGTTCCTAATCTACGTGACCCATTGCATGAAAAATGACATTTCCTGATGTAATTACTTTGTTGCACAAAAAGAGTCCTGTTCAAAATCTAAGTGATTTGTTGCATGAAAACTAACATATTCGGGATGTGCTTGATGTGCAGCATGAGAATTAACATTTCCTGATATAATTACTGTGTTGCATGAAAACTGACGTGTTCAGGATCTACGTGACTTGTTGCATGAAAACTGACATATTCGGGATCTACTTGATGTGGTGCATGAAAACTGACATTTCCTGATGTAATTAATATGTTGCCCAAAAAGAGACCTGTTCAAGATCTACGAGCCTTGTTGCATGAAAACTGACATATTCAGGATCTACTTGACATGGTACATGAGAACTGACATTTCCTGATCTAATTAATGTGTTGCACAAAAGCAGTTCTCTTCAGGATCTATGTGACTTGTTGCACGAAAACTAACATGTTGAAGATCTATTTGTCGTGCTGCATGAGAACTGACATTTCCTCATATAATTACTGTGTTGCACGACAACTGAAGTGTTCCAGATCTACGTGACACAATGCATGAAAAATGACATTTCCTGAAGAAATTAATGTATTTTGCGAAATCATTCCTCTTCAGGATCTACGTGATTTGTTGCATGAAAACTGAAATATTCGGGATCTACTTGACGTGGTGCATGAGAACTGAAATTTCCTGATATAATTAATGTGTTGCACGAAAACTGATGTGTTCCTGATCTACATGACACATTTCATGAAAACTGACATTTTTGATGTAATTAATATGTTTCACGAAGACAGTACTGTTCAGGATCTATGTGATTTGTTGCAAGAAACTTAACATATTCGGATCTACGTGATGTCTTGCATGAGAACTAACATTTCCTGATGTAATTAATGTGTTGAAAGAAAACTGACGTCTTCCTGATCAACGTGACACATTGCATGAAAAATGACATTTCCTGTTGTAATTAATGTGTTGCACGAAATCAGTCCTGTTTAGGATCTACATGACTTGTTGCATGAAAACTGAAATATTCGGGATCTTCTTGATGTGGTGCATGAGAACTGACATTTCCTCATGTAATTAATGTGTTGCACAAAAACAATCCTGTTCAGGATCTACGTGACTTGTTGCATGAAAAGTGACATATTCGGGATCTTCTTGACCTGGTGCATGGGAACTGATATTTTCTGATGTAATTAATATGTTGCATGAAAACTGATGTGTTACTGTTCTACGTGATACATTCCATGAAAAATGAACTTTCCTGATGTAATTAATGTGTTTTACGAAATCATTCCTGTTCAGAATCACCGTGACTTGTGGCATGAAACCTGACATATTCAGGATCTACGTGACGTGTTCCATGATAACTGACATTTTCCTGATGTAATTACTGTGTTACACTAAAACTGACGTGTTCCTGATCTACGTGACAGATTGCATGAATAATGACATTTCCTGATGTAATTAATGTGTTGCACGAAAACAGTCCTGTTCATGATCTAAGTGACTTGTTGCATGAAAACTGACATATTCGGGATCTACTTGACGTGGTGCAAATGTGTTGCACGAAAACAGTCCTGTTCACAATCTAAGTGACTTGTTGCATGAAAACTGACATTCTCAGGATCTACATGACGTGTCCCATGATAACTGACATTTCCTGATATAATTAATGTGTTGCCGGAAAACAGTCCTCTTCAGTATCTACGAGCCCTGTTGCATGAAAACCGATATATTCAAGATCTACTTGACGTGGTGCATGGGAACTGACATTAAGTGATGTAATTAATATTTTGAATGAAAACTGATGTGTTCCTGACCTACGTGACACAATGCATGAAAAATGACATTTTCCGATGCAATTAATATGTTGCACAAAAACAGTCCCATTTAGGATCTACGTGACTTGTTGCCTGAAAAATGACATAATCGGGATCTACTTGAATTGGTCCCTGAGAACTGACATTTCCTGATGTAGTTAACGTGTTGCATGAAAACTGACGTGTTCCTGATCTACGTCACACATTGCAAGAAAAATGACATTTTCTGATGTAAGTAATATGTTGCAGAGAAACAGTCCTGTTCAGGATATACGTGACTTGCTGCATGAAAACTGACATATTCGGGATCTACTTNTGACATTTCCTGATGTAAATAATGTGTTTCATGAAAACAGTCCTGTTTAGGATCTATGTGACTTGTTATATGAAAACTGACATATTAGGGATCTCCTTGACGTGGTTCAAGAGAACTGACATTCCTGATGTAATTAATGTGTTGCACGAAAACAGTCCCGTTCAGGATCTATGTGACTTGTTGCATGAAAACTGACATATTCAAGATCTACTTGACATGGTGATGAGAACTAACATTTCCTGATGTAATTACTGTGTTGCACGAAAACTGACGATTTCCTGATCTACGTGACACATTACATGAAAAATGACATTTCCTGATGTATTTAATGTGTTGCATGACAACAGTCCTGTTCAGGATCTACGTGACTTGTTGCATGAAAACTGACATATTCCAGAACTACTTGACGTAGTGCATGAGAATTTACTTTTCCTGATGTAATTAATGTGTTGCACTAAAAAAATCCTGTTCAGGATCTACGTGACTTGCTGCATGAAAACTGACATATTTGGATTGACATGACGTGGTGCATCAGAACTGACATTTCCTGATGTANTTGCACGAAAACTGACGTGTTCCTGATCTACGTGACACAATGCATGAAAAATGACATTTTCAGATGTAATTAATGTGTGGCACGAAAAGAGTCCCATTTAGGATCTACGTGACTTGTTGCGTGAAAAATGACATATTTGGGATCTACTTGAATTGGTCCATGAGAACTGACATTTCCTGATGTAGTTAAGGTGTTGCATGAAAACTGACGTGTTCCTGATCTACATCACACATTGCAAGAAAAATGACATTTTCTGATGTAAGTAATATGTTGCAGAGAAACAGTCCTGTTCAGAATCTACGTGACTTGCTGCATGAAAACTGACATATTCGGGATCTACTTACTGTGGTGCATGAGAACTGATATTTCCTGATGTAATTACTCTGTTGCACAAAAACAGTCCCCTTCAGGATGTACGTGACTTGTTGCATGAAAACTCACGTATTCCAAATCTACTTGAGGAGGTGCATGATAACTCACATTTCCTGATGTACTTAATCTGTGCACGAAAACATTCCTGTTCAGGATCTATGTGACTTGTTGCATGAAAATTGACATATTCAAGATTTACTTTACCTGGTGCATGTGAACTGACATTTCCTGATGTAATTAATCTGTTGCATGAAAACTGATGTGTTCCTAATCTACGTGACCCATTGCATGAAAAATGACATTTCCTGATGTAATTACTTTGTTGCACAAAAAGAGTCCTGTTCAAAATCTAAGTGATTTGTTGCATGAAAACTAACATATTCGGGATGTGCTTGATGTGCAGCATGAGAATTAACATTTCCTGATATAATTACTGTGTTGCATGAAAACTGACGTGTTCAGGATCTACGTGACTTGTTGCATGAAAACTGACATATTCGGGATCTACTTGATGTGGTGCATGAAAACTGACATTTCCTGATGTAATTAATATGTTGCCCAAAAAGAGACCTGTTCAAGATCTACGAGCCTTGTTGCATGAAAACTGACATATTCAGGATCTACTTGACATGGTACATGAGAACTGACATTTCCTGATCTAATTAATGTGTTGCACAAAAGCAGTTCTCTTCAGGATCTATGTGACTTGTTGCACGAAAACTAACATGTTGAAGATCTATTTGTCGTGCTGCATGAGAACTGACATTTCCTCATATAATTACTGTGTTGCACGACAACTGAAGTGTTCCAGATCTACGTGACACAATGCATGAAAAATGACATTTCCTGAAGAAATTAATGTATTTTGCGAAATCATTCCTGTTCAGGATCTACGTGATTTGTTGCATGAAAACTGAAATATTCGGGATCTACTTGACGTGGTGCATGAGAACTGAAATTTCCTGATATAATTAATGTGTTGCACGAAAACTGATGTGTTCCTGATCTACATGACACATTTCATGAAAACTGACATTTTTGATGTAATTAATATGTTTCACGAAGACAGTACTGTTCAGGATCTATGTGATTTGTTGCAAGAAACTTAACATATTCGGATCTACGTGATGTCTTGCATGAGAACTAACATTTCCTGATGTAATTAATGTGTTGAAAGAAAACTGACGTCTTCCTGATCAACGTGACACATTGCATGAAAAATGACATTTCCTGTTGTAATTAATGTGTTGCACGAAATCAGTCCTGTTTAGGATCTACATGACTTGTTGCATGAAAACTGAAATATTCGGGATCTTCTTGATGTGGTGCATGAGAACTGACATTTCCTCATGTAATTAATGTGTTGCACAAAAACAATCCTGTTCAGGATCTACGTGACTTGTTGCATGAAAAGTGACATATTCGGGATCTTCTTGACCTGGTGCATGGGAACTGATATTTTCTGATGTAATTAATATGTTGCATGAAAACTGATGTGTTACTGTTCTACGTGATACATTCCATGAAAAATGAACTTTCCTGATGTAATTAATGTGTTTTACGAAATCATTCCTGTTCAGAATCACCGTGACTTGTGGCATGAAACCTGACATATTCAGGATCTACGTGACGTGTTCCATGATAACTGACATTTTCCTGATGTAATTACTGTGTTACACTAAAACTGACGTGTTCCTGATCTACGTGACAGATTGCATGAATAATGACATTTCCTGATGTAATTAATGTGTTGCACGAAAACAGTCCTGTTCATGATCTAAGTGACTTGTTGCATGAAAACTGACATATTCGGGATCTACTTGACGTGGTGCAAATGTGTTGCACGAAAACAGTCCTGTTCACAATCTAAGTGACTTGTTGCATGAAAACTGACATTCTCAGGATCTACATGACGTGTCCCATGATAACTGACATTTCCTGATATAATTAATGTGTTGCCGGAAAACAGTCCTCTTCAGTATCTACGAGCCCTGTTGCATGAAAACCGATATATTCAAGATCTACTTGACGTGGTGCATGGGAACTGACATTAAGTGATGTAATTAATATTTTGAATGAAAACTGATGTGTTCCTGACCTACGTGACACAATGCATGAAAAATGACATTTTCCGATGCAATTAATATGTTGCACAAAAACAGTCCCATTTAGGATCTACGTGACTTGTTGCCTGAAAAATGACATAATCGGGATCTACTTGAATTGGTCCCTGAGAACTGACATTTCCTGATGTAGTTAACGTGTTGCATGAAAACTGACGTGTTCCTGATCTACGTCACACATTGCAAGAAAAATGACATTTTCTGATGTAAGTAATATGTTGCAGAGAAACAGTCCTGTTCAGGATATACGTGACTTGCTGCATGAAAACTGACATATTCGGGATCTACTTACCGTGGTGCATTAGAACTGACATTTCCTGAGTAATTAAGGTGTTGCATAAAAACTGACGTGTTTCTGATCTCCGTGACACATTGCATGAAAAATGAACTTTCCTGATGTAATTAATGTTTTCCACGAAAAGAGACCTGTTCAGGATCTACGTGACTTGTTGCATGAAAACTGACATATTCGGGATCAACTTGACGTCTTGCATGAGAACTGACATTTCCTGATGTAATTAGTGTGTTGCACAAAACTGATGTGTTCCTCATCTACGTGACACATTGCATGAAAAATGACATTTCCTTATGTAACTAATGTGTTGCACGAAACCTGACTTGATCCTTATCTATGTGACACATTGCATGAAAAATGAGATATCCTGATGTAATTAATATGTTGCACAATATCAGTCCTCTTGAAGATGTTCGTGAGTTGTTACATGAAAACTGACATATTCGGGATCTACTTGATGTGGTGCATGAGAACTAATGTTTCCTGATGTAATTACTGTGTTGCACGAAAACTGACGAATTCCTGATCTACGTGACACATTGCATGAAAAATGACATTTCCTGATGTAATTAATATGTTGCATGAAAACAGTCCTGTTCAGGATCTACGTGACTTGTCGCATGAAAACTGACATATTCGGAAACTACTTGACGTGGTGCATGAGAACTGACATTTCCTGATGTAAATAATATGTTGCATGAAAACAGTCCTGTTTAGGATCTATGTGACTTGTTATATGAAAACTGACATATTAGGGATCTCCTTGACGTGGTTCAAGAGAACTGACATTCCTGATGTAATTAATGTGTTGCACGAAAACTGTCGTGTTCCTGATCTACGTGATACATTGCATGAAAAATGACATTTCCTGATGTAGTTAATATGTTGCACAAAAAGATTCCTGTTCAGGATCTACGTGACTTGTTGCATGAAACCTGACATATTCGGAATCTACTTGACGAGGTGCAAGAGAACTGACATTTCCTGATGTAATTAATGTGTTGCCCAAAAACAGTCCTGTTCAGGATCTACGTGACTTGTTGCATGAAAAGTCACATATTCAGGATCTACTTGATGTGGTGCATGAGAACTGACATTTTCTGATGTAATTAAGGTGTTGCATGAAAATTGACGTGTTCCTGATCTATGTGGCACATTGCATGAAAGATGACATTTTCTGATGTAATTAATGTGTTGCACGAAAAGAGTCCTGTTCAGGATCTACGTGACTTGTTGCATGAAAA
>SJXQ01002482.1:0-31865 GCA_006408695.1 Aepyceros melampus
TGCAGATGGTGACTGCAGCCATGAAATTAAAAGGCGCTTACTCCTTGGAAGAAAAGTTATGACCAACCTAGATAGTATATTCAAAAGCAGAGACATTACTTTGCCGACTAAGGTCCGTCTAGTCAAGGCTATGGTTTTTCCTGTGGTCATGTATGGATGTGAGAGTTGGACTGTGAAGAAGGCTGAGCGCAGAAGAATTGATGCTTTTGAAGTGTGGTGTTGGAGAAGACTCTTGAGAGTCCCTTGGACTGCAAGGAGATCCAACCAGTCCATTCTGAGGGAGATCAACCCTGGGATTTCTTTGGAAGGAATGATGCTAAAACTGAAGCTCCAGTACTTTGGCCACCTTATGTGAAGAGTTGACTCATTGGAAAAGACCCTGATGCTGGGAGGGACTGGGGGCAGGAGGAGAAGGGGACGACCGAGGATGAGATGGCTGGATGGCATCACAGACTCAATGGACATGAGTCTGAGTGAACTCCGGGAGTTGGTGAGGACAGGGAGGCCTGGTGTGCTGCGATTCATGGGGTCGCAAAGAGTCGGACACGACTGCGCGACTGAACTGAACTGAACTGATTTTATAATATACTAGAGATCCTACGAGTACAGTAAGTTAAAAAAATTAATGAGTAAACCAAAGAAAGATATATAAGTTGCCAGGGAAAAAGCAGAGTTGCCATTGTTCACATTTATGTGATGGTCTATAGAATATCCAAGGGAACCTACAGTCTAATTAAAACTGGCCAATGAGTCTGGCAAGATTGCTGGATAGAAGCGCATAAAAAATCAGTTGTGTTCCTACACACTAGCAACAAATGTAAAAAATGGAATTAAGAAAGGTAATATTTTAAGTAGCAACACAAATACCACCGTACTTAAAGAATAAATCTTTCAAAAGATGTGCAAGACTGCTTTGGAGACAATTATAAAAAGTTGTAAAAATTAAAGCCAATCTAAGGAGAAACATGCGCCACATTTTCAAATGGGAATGCTCCATATCTTAAAACTGCTAAATGTCCCCCAAATTTGTAGAATAAATCAATATAATTCCAATAAAAATGAAGTCCCCCTTTTATTGAAAGGTTAATTCTAAAATGTATATGAAAACATAAAGGACCAAGATGAACCAAGAAAAAATTTGGTAAAAATAAGAGTTCAGGGGCTCACTTTACTACATACTTTATGGAAAAAAAAAAAACTAAAGTAAGCAAGGTGGTACTTTTTTCTTTACCTTCTTTTTAAGAAAAGTTATTTTTTGAATATAGTTGATTTACAATGTTAGTTTTAGGTGTACAGCAAAGTGATTTTGTTATTCATATATACATACTTTTCTGTTATGGTTTATCATAGGATATTGAAAATAGTTCCCTATATTATACAGTAGAACCTGGTTTATTCACGCTATATATAGTAGTTTGCATCTGCTAATCCCAAACTCCTAATCCATCCTTCGCTGACCCCATTCCCCTTGGCAATGGCAAATCTGTTCTCTATGGCTGTCAGTCTGTTTCTGTTTACAGATAAGTTCAGTTGTGTAATATTTTAGATTCCGTATATGTGACACCGTATGACATTTATCCTTCTCTTGCTTCACTAAGCATGATAATCTCTAGGTCCACCCATGTTGCTCAAATGGCATTACTTCATTCTGTTTTATGGCTGGGTAGTATTCCATTGCATATATTAATATATATCACATCATCTCTGTCCATCCTCTGTAGCTGGACATTTAGGTTGCCTCTGTGTCTTGATTATGGAAATGGCAACCCACTCCAGTGTTCTTGCCTGGAGAATCCCAGGGACGGGGGAGCCTGGTGGGCTGCCGTCTATGGGGTTATGCAGAGTTGGACACAGCTGAAGTGACTTAGCAGCAGCATGAACATAGGGGTGCGTGTTTCTTTTTGAATTAGTTTCAAACAGGGTGATATTGATGGCAATGTAAACAGACCAGTGGAACATAATAGAGAGCCGTCAACAGATTTATGAATATGTGGAAGTTAGATATACGACAGAGGTGATTGTAAACCATGCTTTCAAAGGATGCTCATGTTTAGCTTTTCCTGTCTGTAACTCTAAGTGCAAAATAACCCCGAGCCCCAAAGACACCGTGTAAAGGGAGAACTCTTTTCTCTTCTGCTCACATACTTAGTTATTCTGGCCACCAAACATGTGTGTGCGTGTGTGTGTGTATGTGTGCGAGGTTTCCCACACTAAGCAATGGGTGTCATACAACTTTAACTCAGTTTGGCACTATCTACCCTGGGAGCATATTGGATCCCACAGGTGAAGGCTCAGTCCCACAAGACTGCTCCCCAACTTCAGATACCAATCACAAAGAGTCGGACGTGACTGAACAATATGCAATCACAGGGGTGGTTCCCCTGGCAACCAACCTCATCATTAGGGGCTTTGCAAAGTCGCCATATTAACATAAACACAGGTTGTGGCTGAAAGGGGTTTCTCAATAACATCTTTATCTCTCCTTATCACTTGGGAAATCCCAAGATTTTAGAAGCTCTGTGCCAGGAGTGGGATGAAACCAAATATTTATTTCTTGTTATAAATCACAATTTCACTTGCTGCTTTTTGAAAGTCAATCACAGCTCCCTAGCATCTTCTGAAGAACTCCCCAGTACTCCTCGTCCACTGTCAAGCCTTCTCCTGCCATTATACTTTATCTACAAACTCAATTTACTTAGTTACAAAATGTTGTTTGTTATTTTTATGAACTTATTTTCCTTGTCCAGTTGAAGTATTTTCTGTCAAACCTACTTAGATATCCCTGGTTACCTGTGTCTCACACTTCACGTTAGAAGTAGTAGGAATATTTAAGTCATTTTACAGCTTTCCCCTATCCAGCAGGGCTTTCAGGAAGCCTCTCACCTGTCTGCAGCAAGACAGAGAAGTTTATCTCTTGTTTTTTTTTTCCCGCCCCTCCAAATGGCAAAGAAGTCTTATCACATTTGGAAGGCAGGAAACAAGCAAACAGAGCAGAGGAGTAAAACAGAAAGGATGGTAGAATCTGGGACAATAACAGAAGACCACTAACAACTTAAAGTGATGAAGAGAATGCACATTTTCATTGTAGAGTCTATGACTGAAGGACCACTGCTGATCTAGGCCTTTGCCGGAAGGTTTATGGAACAGAGTTGGTGTTTTAGCATCACAGTGTCCAGGAATTAGGCTGACTCTTATCAGCAGGGATTAAAGCAAAGCATCTGTAGGAAATGATTTTAGCTGCATCTTCCTTAGTTTGATGACAAGTGGTTTGTTCCAGGCTGCCCTCTACCCTCCAACCTAGTGTAAAAGATATAGCTTTTCAAAAATATTTTTGGTATTAGTAGGCATATGCCTCATGCACGAAGAGCTACTCAACAGATTGAATTACATACCAACTAGTATTATTAAGAAGAGGCGTCTGTAAGACTGACTTCTCACTACATGGTAAGTATTCCACCAGTACTGTCCCACTGAATCTTCCCCACACCACCATAAGCCCAGTACTATCATTCTCCCATTTTATAACTAGGGCCACTGACACCACAGGAAGTAGTATGCCCCCTCACAGAGCTGGAGTGGCATGGATCCCAACTAGGCTTCCGTTTCCAAAATGCCTGAGAGCAGGTTCTTGAGAAGAATGGATGGATGACCCAAGGAGCCCATCAGGCGTTTCTGTGAAGACAGTCCCAAGACTCAAGGTGAGAGACAAGCAGGGAAAGAGTCTGTCTTCCATGGACTTCAGCCGTACACCTCCGCCTCATGGGAGGCTGCTTGGTCTGTTGACACGAGGTTACGGGCCTCTGTGTGGAGATGGCCACCCTCATGATGGCAGCTGGCACAGAGAGGAGAGGAGAGGAAGGAGGACCAGGCTGCAGAAGCTGCAGCGGCGTGGTGGCCGGCATCTCCTCTGAGGGCACAGGGCCGGAGCCAGGCCGCATGGCGACCCAGGCTTGTTGAGCTCTGCCTGCCCCCTCTTGTCAGTGGCACCTACTGTCCTCCAAGAACTATAGACCGGGAGTCAGCTGGCAGAGGTTCTGATCCCCACGGTCAGCACCTGCATAAATACGACCTGCAGCTGAGCCTCTTCATCTCTCGGAACTTGCCTCTCTAGTCAAACGAGGTTCTTGGGCCAGATTCTTCCCTCATAATTTTTTCCCATATATCTCAGTGGATCTGAGTAGTAATTTTCAACCAAGTGTTCCATGGAGGTGATTCAGAAATTGTGCAAAGATTGTTTTTTTTCCAGTAAGCAAGTATCATTGAAATATTTATATACCATTATTGCCAATGAGATTTTACTGGAAAAGAGTTCACTGCTATTCAATCTGAAAATAATGCAATAGAAAACTCTCAATGACAAGATGACTTTTTAAGACCTGAAGGAATGACTTTATAATGCAGGAATTTCAGGATGCATGAGAACTGAACAGGATGCATGAGAGGTCCCCTGCTGAAGGGACCCCACAATTATGCCACTTAAGGCACTTCTCCTGTCCACCCAGAGGTCAGACTTCCCAGGATACCCAGCTCTGTGGACACCATTCTGCAGGAGGAGGATTTCATAAGCAAACAGCCTCTTGTGCAGAGCTCACTGGTTGAACCACATGCTCGCCACCTGAGGGGAGTAGATCTGTCCATGCCTTTCCCAGCACATCAGCTGACACATATCTACTGAAGAACATCTTACAAGAGAAGAAATAACACTGCATTAAATGTTACATGTCAGCAGTGAGCTGCATCCCAATTCCAGAAAATTAAAATGTGAGAGATGAGTCATAGAAATCAAAAATTGACGGCAGCTTTCTTTGCTGGAGTCCCTGCTATGCTGTGAGAGACCAGGGACCATCTTCTGTGGCATCTTTTCTCTGTACTCAATCATAAACCCAAGCCTGGGTCAGGGGCTCACAGCCGCTCATGACGTTTCAGATACTTGTGTGGGAGTGAAGCTTACTTCCTCCTGCTGCTGCTGCTAAGTCGCTTCAGTCGTGTCCGACTCTGTGTGACCCCATAGACGGCAGCCCACCAGGCTCCCCCGTCCCTGGGATTCTCCAGGCAAGAACCCTGGAGTGGGTTGCCATTGCCTTCTCCAATGCATGAAAGTGAAAAGTGAAAGTGAAGTCGCTCAGTCGTATCCAACTCTTAGCAACCCCATGGACTGCAGCCTACAGGCTTCTCTGTCCATGGGATTTTCCAGGCAAGAGTACTGGAGTGGGGTGCCATTGCCTTCTAGGATGCTGAAAATTAGCTAAGCCACCAAATTAAAGGCAGGTTTGCTCACAATGGCCCTTTGTGACATTTGTATCCCATTCCTTGTGAGGGCATTGGCCCTGCATTAATAGGATGAGTCTTTTCCCCACATCTTCTACAAAGAACAGGTGTTCACAGGGCTCCTTTTTGAACAGCCAGGAGTGACATTTCCCCTCCTGTAATCAATCAATCAAACACTCCAGGCTGGGAAACAGTGTATTTTACCTTCTCCCTGGTACTTTGTTTACCTCCACAGAGCAGGCTGCAGAACAGATGATTGGTTTATATTAGTCAGTGAGGAAAGGAGAAAAAAAGGGAGCACTTGAAGAGATGTAGCTAATATTGAAGAATATTTCCTCCCTGTTGCTAAACTTTCCATGAGTTTCCTCCACTCCAGAAGGGGCTCTGATTGTTTAGAGGATGTCAGCTCGTATCATGCAACTCGAATGCCTAAAACCAGCCTGATTCCTGCAAGGATCTGTTGAAAGCATTTCATTGTGGAAATCTCAGTGTGTCCTTGTTCTGGTCAAATCTCCTGTGTTTGAAGGAATTCCTATGGAGGCCCAGAGGTGGAGCGATCAGATGTGCTATTGTAAAGGGGCTTGGTAGGGTGGCGCCTCCCCATACTCTAAATTTTTCTTATGCCCTATCTTTGTTTTTCTAAAATATAGATCTGGGCATGTCACTCCCCATCTCCAAAAACCAAGTGGCATCCCACCCTGTTTCCAAGCCATCTTTCTCTCCATATCTCATCTCTTTGCTGTATGAGTGCCCAGGAAATGCCTTTTTCTTTTGTTTTCTTGTCTTTGCTGTGCTTAGAGTGCCCTTCCCTGCTTGCCTGCCTGGTAAACTCTTACTCATCTTTCAAGACCAAAATTAAATGTCAAAATTCACTTTCATCCTCTATTTCCCCCTTCCTTTGCATTCCCATAATTACTGCTATCATTGCTCTTAAATCATCCCGTTGCCTTTACAGCCCCCTGCCAAGTCTCCCTGCCTCTTCTTGCCCCCCCTCCAATTCATTTTCCATTCTACAGAGTATTTCTAAAGCGCGCTTCTAGTCACGTCCCTCTTCTGCTCACATTCTTCACTGGCTGCCTGTGGTGCCCAGGACGGAGATCCGTGGTAATCGTGGTAATCGTAGTGTGTCTTCCCTCCAGGTGCTCTGCCGTACGGAGTGATCCGCAGTTTGGGGGATGGTATGCTTTTTCTCACCTCCTGGTTTTGTGCAAATCATGTTTCCTATGCTAGGAATGCTCTCCTTCACCACTCCTTCAGCTTTCAGGCTTCAGTTGTCTGATTTGACTCCCCCAAGTCTTGGCTGGTACTCTTTTGTATTTTTTTAGAGATTCTTAAATTTTCTCTAATGTAGCTCTTAACCTCTGAGGTTTCACAGATTCTCTGAAGTTTCTTGAGGACAAGGGCTGGTTTTTGTACATTGTTATAACTCTGACACACAAACAGGACTCAAATGTTTGTAAAATATGATACTTGAGTTAATTCTTGCAGGATAAAGGAGCAATGTAGACCATAAACATATCCACCCTGTCAACCCTTTGCAATCTTGGTTAAGGCTCAGACCTACAAGCCTCAGTTCTGACATGGAACTATCATTTTTAAAGGTTTCTAAAACTTTTGGCATTTGCAGACCATTTACTTTATGTATGAGTCATGCAGATCACCAGCAAATGTAAACATTCTCAAAAGATTAATCATAATTAAAAAATGAAAGAAAAACATAGTATGTTAACTTACTATTGTTAGCATTATTTACCAGTTTCATATCAGTAAGAAGGATGATACTTATTTACTATCTTTCACTAAGGGATCTGCAGACACTGTGAACCATTGGTGAGATTCCATATCCAATTTAGAGTTCTCTTTGTTCTATTAAGTAACTATATTCTCACAGTGAAAAGTTTGGGAGATAGGCAACATGTATTTGGTGAATCTTTCAAATGCTTGTGGGGAAATTATGGTGAGATTTTTTTTTTAATAAACATGTCTTCCCTCTTCAAAATCTTCATCATTTTTTCATATTCTTTTTAAAAAATTTTGTTTTTAATTGGAGGATAATTGCTTTGCAACGTTGTGTTCATTTCTGCCATACATCAACATGAATCAGCCATAGGTATACACATGTCCCCTCCCTCTTGAACCTCCCTACCTCCTCCCACCCCATCCCACCCCTCTAGGCTGTCACAGAGGACCAGGTTGAGCTCCTTGTATCACACAGCAAATTCTCATTGGCTAGCTATTTGATATATTATAAAGTATATGTTTCAATGCTACTGTCTCAATTTATCCCATGGTGAGATTTCTTACCAAGTACTTTCTCCGCTCCATAGCAATAAACTAGAAACTCAAGCGTAGATGTTTCACCTAGGAAGAGAGTGATGGAGGATTATTAAGTCCAATCTGGGTGAGTTCAGCTTTTGAAAATATTTCTTCTGGGTTCTTTTTTAAAAACCATTTTATTAAAATTGTAAAATATGCTCAATATATATAATCAATTTATTTCTCTAAGAAATAAATCATCCAGTATTCGAAAAGATTTAAATACTCAGCAATCAAATGATTTATGTCATAATTCGATATTCCAAGAAAGTCTCAATAGCTTATCCTCAACATTAACATCGTATTTCACCCTGAATGGTAACTATTTACTTTGTTAATAATACTATACATGTAACATTCAAACAAGTTACCTGAAATCATAGAAATTGTCTCTTAAAAAAATTTTTTTTTTTTTGGCTGTGCTGGGTTTTCATTGCTGTGCACAGGCTTTCTCTAGTTGTGGTGAGTGGGAGCTACTCTTCATTGCAGGGTACAATCTTCTCACTGGGGTAGCTTCTCGTGTTGCAGAGTACAGGCTCTAGGCACGCAGGCTCAGCCACTGTGGTTTGTGAGCTCAGGTTTAGCTGCTCCAGGGCATGTGGGATCTTCCCAGGCCAGGGATTGAACCTGTGCCCCTACTTTGGCAGGTGAATTCTTATTCACTGTACCATCAAGGAAGCCCTAGAAATAGTCTTTACTAAGATGACGTATATCTCTGAGGAGGTTTCAGTTTAAGACTATTAACATTGATAAAACTGTTAAAAGGGCCTCCTTTCATTCTCAAAGATGTCCCTGATCAGATAATACATTAGATGGTCTCCTTAGCCCTTCCTGGCATTAACCCTGTTACGAATATAGGAACGTCTCTAATACGGTCTCATATGAATACTTTTGAGTAAAATTATGTTTCTGTTTATGGTCTTGTGAGTATTTTTTCCTATGAAAGTGGAGAGAAGTGGATTTTTGTGTGTGTGTCATTGCTTAATTTTCCGCCTCACAAAGTGCTAAACAGTTTTACCATTAGTGGATATAATTTCATCTCATTTTTACTTGTCATTATGTCCTTCAACTCAAAATCAAGGTCAAAGTCACTTAGCATTGAAGGTCAAGAGTCACTTAGCATTGAATGCCAGTGAATGTGTACAGCAATGTGGGGTCAGGCAATCAGGAGCAAATCCTGTTAACCCCTTCCTGGATGTCCCCACCTGTCAACACTGGCCCCACTCCATATCACTTCTCACATAGAAATTTTCAGTTAATGAAAAATCTCTATAGTAGCATGGATTTCAGTAATAAGTGGGACCGATACCACCAAACCCTTCTCCCTCATGGACAGACAGCATGTATACCAAGTGCAGATTTGTATTCAGCATATCAGAGATTCCAACCTACTGAAAAGAACTCACACACACACACACACACACACATACACACAATGAACATGTGACAGTACTTCCATGTGACTTCAACTGGTTCCCTTTGATAAAGGAATTTTATCTGATAACTCATTCTGTTTCCTCTCAAGAACTATATTTTTATCAGATGTTTTATAGACTTCTTAGCAATAGTATGAAAGTATTAGTTGCTCAGTCGTGTACAACTCTTTGTGACCCCATGGACTTTAGCCCTCTAGGCTCTTCTGTCCATGGGATCCTCCAGGCAAAAATACTACAATGGGTTGTCATTTCCTTCTTCAAGCGATCTTCCAGACTGAGGGGTCAAACTTACGTTACAGGCAGATTCTTTACTGTCTTGGCCTGATCTAATTTTACAATAAGGAATAAAGCTGTGAATGATGTCTTAGTAACATTGGTGTATGCTTTTAGTGACAAAATATATCAGTTTTCTTCTAAAATGCATTACTTAGGGCTTGTGCTAGAAAATCTTTTTTAGTCTACTATAGAGGTTTCTCTTCTTTATTTGAAAATTATATGGAAGTTCTCTGGCTTCATACAACTATTTGACAAAACTTCAAAACACAGAGCCTGGTGGGCTGCCGTCTGTGGGATCACACAGAGTTGGACATGACTGAAGCAACTTAGCAGCAGCAGCAGCATATCAAGGAATAGGGATAAATAGATAATAAGGCCAATAAATTTCAGTTTAATTTTTCATCATGATATATTTCTTTTTTGCATTTTGTTTTAAGGCTCCATGTAGGAAATATCTGATTTACATATCACCTTGAAGCAGAACATATAAATATTCATATTTGTACTGAATTTCTGAATACCACTTGCAATTATGGCATTTTTGTAAGTTCTTATATTTATGATACATTTTATCATTTTTTAATTGAAGTATAGTTGATATACAATATTATGTAAGTTCAGTTCAGTTGCTCAGTCATCTCCAACTCTGTGACCCTCATGGACTGCAGCATGCCAGGCTTCCCTGTCCATCACCAACTCCCAGAGTTTTCAAACTCATGTCCATCAAGTCAGTGATGCCATCCAACCATTATATATGTTACAGGTATATGTAGTAATTCATATTTTTAAAGGTTATACCCCATTTATAGTTATTATAAATTATTGGCTATATTTCCATGTTGTACAATATATTCTTATAGCTTATTCTGTACAGAATAGTTTGTATCTCATAGTCTCCTACCCCTGTATTGCCCCTCCCCGCTTTCCTCTCCCCAATGGGAGAGAAAAGATCAAGTTTGTTCTTTATATCTGTGAGTCTATTCCTTTTCTGTTATGTTGACTGGTTTGCTATGTTTTTTAGATTCCACACAAAAGTGATATCATACAGTATTTGTCTTTCTCTGTTTAACATATTTCACTAAACATAATACTTCCCAAGTCCATTCATGTTGTTGTAAAGGGCAAAATTCCATACTTTTTTTATGTCTGAGCAATATTCCATTGTGTATACATATATCATATCTTCTTTATCCATTTATCTGCTGATGGACACTTAGGTTGCTTCTGTATCTTGGCAATTATAAATAATGTTGCTATGAACCCTGTGGCTACATATATCTTTTTTTAAAATATAAATTTGTTTTAATTGGAGGCTCATTTCTTTACAATATTGTATTGGTTTTGCCATACATGAACCTGAATCTTCCATGGGTGTACACGTGTTCCCCATCCTGATCTCCCCTCCCACCTGCCTCCCCTACCATCCCTCTGGGTCATCCCAGTGCACCAGCCCCAAGCATCCTGTATCATGCTTGAACATGGACTGGCGATTCATTTCACATATAATATTATACCTGTTTCAATGCCATTCTCCCCCATCCCACCCTTGCCCTCTCCCACAGAGTCCAAAAGACTGTGGTATACATCTGTGTCTCTTTTGCTGTCTCCTATGGAGAAGGCACTGGCACCTCACTCCAGTACTCTTGCCTGGAAAATCCCATGGATGGAGGAGCCTGGTGGGCTGCAGTCCATGGGGTTGCCAAGAGTCGGACACGACTGAGTGACTTCACTTTCACTTTTCACCTTCATGCATTGGAGAAGGAAATGGCAACCCACTCCAGTGTTCTTGCCTGGAGAATCCCAGGGACGGCGGAGCCTGGTGGGCTGCCATCTATGGGGTCGCACAGAATCGGACACGACTGAAGTGACTTAGCTGCAGCATACAGGGTTATTGTTACCATCTTTCTAAATTCCATATTACATATATCTTTTTGAATTAGTATTTTTGTTTATTCAGATATATACCCAGAAATGGAATTGCTCAGTCATATGTTAGTCCTATTTTTATTTTTTTTTGAGGAAACTCCATACTGTTTTCCACAGTGATTATACCAATTTATGTTCCCACCAACCGTGTATGAGGGTTCCCCTTTCTCCACATCCTTACCAACAGCTGTGATTTGTGTTCTTTTTGATGATAGCCATTCTGGCAGGTGTGAGGTAATATCTCATTGTGATTTTGATTTGCATTTCTTCTTAGAGAGATGTCTTTTTAGGTCTTCTGCTCATTTTTGAATTGGGTCTTTTTTTCTTCTTTTTTTTATGTTGAGGTTTATGAGTTATTTCTATGTGTTAGATATCCCTGATCAGTCACATTATTTGCAAATATTTTCTTCCATTCAGTAGGTTGTCTTTTTGTCTTATTTATGGTTTCCCTTGCTATACAAAAGCTCTTAAGTTTAATTCGATCCCATTTGTTTATTTTTAATTTTATTTCCTTGTTCTAGAAGACAGAGCCAAAAAATATTGCTACAATTTATGCCAAGTAGTGTTTTGCCTATGTTTTCTTATGGAAGTTTTATAGTCTTACATTTAGGTCTTTAATCTGTTTTGAGTTTATTTTTGTATATGATGTTATAGAATATTCTAATTTCATTCTTTTATATGTAGCTGTCCAGTTTTGCCAGCACCATTTATTGAAGAGACTGTCTTTTCTCTGTTGAATTCTTGCCAACTTTGTCATAGATTAATTGACCATAAGTGCATGGGTTTATTTCTGTGCACTCTGTCCTATTCCATTAATCCATATGTCTGTTTTTGTGCAGTTATCATACTGTCTTGATTACTGTAGATTTGTAGTATAGTCTAAACTCAGGGGAACATGATTAAAACATGTAACCACTATTTTATTTTATTTTATTTTATTTATTTATTTTTTTAAATTAATTTTTATTTTTATTTTTTAGTTTGTTTTGCTTTACAATACTGTATTCGTTTTGTTACACATTGACATGAATTAGCCATGAGTGTACATGAACTCCCAATCCCGACCCCCACCTCCACCCTCCCGCCCCACACCCTCTCTCTGGATTATCCCCGTGCATCAGTCCCTAGCATCCTGCATCCTGCATCAAACCTGGACTGGCAATTCGTTTCGCTTATGATATCACACATGTGTAACCACTATTTTAAAAATTGTATTTTATTTTTGGCTCCGCTGGGTCTTTGTTGCTGCATGCAGGCTGCTCTCTAGTTACAGTTCCCAGGCTTCTCACTGTGGTGACGTTTTTTGTTGTGAAGCATGGGCTCTCGGCGTGTGGGTTTCAGTAGTTGTGTTGAGAGGGCTTAGTTGTTCCACAGCATGTGGGATCTTCCTGGACCAAGGATTGAACCCATGTTCTTTGCATTGGGAGATGGGTTCTTTGCTGCTGAATCACCATGAAAGTCTGGTAGTCACTTTTGAAAGGAATTTGTTATTTACAGTAAATCTGATGGTATATTTTTCCCACCATCCTTCTTAGGTTGGAACTGAGTTTGCTTGTCCATGGTCTGATCACTGTCAAAAATAGTACTGCAATTATGTAGGTGAGTGACAAGAAGATACTGAGAGTGTGGTAAGAAGTAGGACCTGGAACCTGGATGTTAGCTCTAGGTGACTTGGCTTGCTAAAAGAAGTTTTTCTTAACTAAGAAATTCTCACATCCTCAGAGACCTTACCATGGACAAGCCAATGGCCATTGCCCTCAGCCTAAATATAAGGGAGTAGAAGGGTTCTAACAGAATGCTCACTGAACAGCCCTAGCTTCACATACTTTGAGATTTCTTATTACAACAGTCCTTTCAGTCTGTGGCAGTAAAATACTATTTGCATGAGATTTATGCATCAGAGTGTTCATTTCCACCAAGCCTTGGCCATTTAGAACAGTTATGCTATCTTATATCACTTAAACAGGTGGTGCTAGTGGTAAAGAACCCACCTGCCAATGGAGGAGACATAAGAGATATAGGTTTGATCCCTAGAACAGGAAGATCCCCTGGAAAGGGGCATGGCAACCCACCCAGTATGCTTGCCTGGAGAATCCCATGGACAGAAGAGGCTGGCAGACAACAGTCCATGGGGTCACAAAGAGTCAGACACATAGAAACCAATTAGCATGCAAACATACCATCTTATACTCTTGCCAGGACTAAAAGAGTTGTGCTTGCTTCACATCTTGACTCATCAGAGCTTGATGTTTTGGCACACCTATGAGAACACTTGACAAACATTATATGTTCATTCCCCCTGTGGTATATATTCTTGATATATGCCCACCCTTAGTATATGTCCAAGAAATTTCTGGACGTGGGTACTGGGAGAGAAAAATATTCATAGCAGCACTGTTTATAAGAGATTGCACATCACCAAAATGTCCAGTGAATGGAGAAAAAGAAAAAATATTTTTGTATCCATTCACACAATGAAATACTATACAGTAGAAAGATGATTGAACAATGGCTACAAATTTCAATGTGGATTTATAAAAGTGACATTGATGGAAAAACATGTCCCAGAAAAATAACTACAGCACAATTACCTATATATAAAGGTCAAGAACTTTCAAACTTCATCATCTGTAAATAATGAATAGATACATACATACGTAATAAAACTAAAGGTAAGTAAGGGAACAAATAGCGCCAATTTTAGGAGAGTAGGACCATAATTACCTTTCAGAGGAGAGAGCAGTTTGACCATAAAGGGGTGACCTGGGCACACTGAAGCCTTTTGTTTTAACTTTCTTAAGTTGAGCACCCCAAGTATTCATTCCTTTATTATTTATACTATTTATATATATAAGCATTTATTCTCATATATGAACATATCATTATAAAATTTTAAATAAGTTGACAAAAATACATGACATGTTTATATAAAACAAAAAGTATCCCCCAACTGAATATTTCTATATTCCTATGTAAATGTACATTAAAATATTAACTATTCAGTAACTTAGAAGGTATTAATGTACAAAACAGAAAACCTGGTGGAAGCTTAGAGAGGGATGACAATGCCTGCTAAGCACATACTTTGCGTAAATCCTAAGCCGTGTCCAGCACAATTTGATACTAAGATGTCTTCAGGTTAGATCATTTAGCATCTCTGACTTCTTTCTCTCCCCACATTGCCACCACTTAATTCTACAGAGTTTTTGCTGTTGTTGCTTTTTCAAAAGAGAGTATTTTTCAAAATACTTAACTTTACCCAAAACTGTCTTCTTAGTGTAGCTTAGCCTGGTCCAGAGAATAAGAGTCAGTGGGAGAGAAACCTGCCAAAGCTGATTGTAACAAATGTGTTGTTACATGCTGACAGGGGAATTTTTAAACAGTCCCATCAAAATATTCTGCTTCAGTGGTATCACAGGTAATAAAAACCAAAATGTAATTTCATTTTTACAACCTATATTTGAGCATTCCTGTTTTGTCAAGTCTGATGAGAGACAGAAAAGGAATTCTGAAAGATAATCAATTTCATTCTTCAGTGGTTTCTTGCTTGTTTGTATATTATTACTTGGTCAGGACAAAGGCCCATGTGTGCAGCAGGGAAAGAGAGAGGACTTTGCAAAGCAAATGCCACCCCTCCTCCAAACATACACATTGACATGTTTTATCAAAGATAGATAGATAAAAGGCAAACAGATGTGTGTGTATAAAATAACAACTTCATTATTTTTAATTCGACGATAGAAAATCAGTCTGGATTGCAGTTTTAGAATTATGTTTTGGAATAGTGAGCCTGGAATGCTAACCACTTAGAATATGATCCTATGACTACATATATGCATCTATGATCTTATATTGTATATATATATATGTACAGTTTAAATTTATTTGTATTTTTTTACAGTCTAAATTTGTACATTGAAAATTCAAGTTACCTGACAGTGATAGAATCCGGCATTTATTTATTTATATGAATTAATTCATTTCATTTTTGGCTACCCTGAATCTTTGTTGCTGGGCGTCGGCTTCCTCTAGTTGTGGCGAGCGGGGACTACTCCTCACTCCAGTGCACAGGCTTCTCTGTATGCTGGCTGGTCTTTGGAGCACAGGCTCTAGGCGCGTGGGCTGAGTAGCTGCAGTGGCATATGGAATACCGGGGATCAAACCCGGGTCCTCCACATTGGCAAGTGGATTTTAAACTACTGGGCCACCAGGGAAGTCCAAGATTTAGCACTTATTAAACAACTACTGATAGCTTTTGACGCTTACACATACCAACTAATCTTCACAATAATCCTGAGAGACAAGTTCCATTATTATCCTCAGCACCACACTTCTAAAATTCAACACGCTCAGAATGAATCTCCTGCCTCCGCCACCACGGATTTTCCTCATTGTTGTTTAGTCCTTAAGTTGTGCCCAACTCTTTTGTGATCTCATGGACTGTAGCCCACCAGGCTCCTCTGTCCATGGGATTTCCCAGGCAAGAATACTGGAGTGGGCTGCTATTTCCTTCTCCAGGGGACCTTCCTGACCCAGGGATTGAACCCATGTCTCCTGCATTGACAAGAAGATTCTTTACCACTGAGTCACCACTCACTCTTCTAATTCATGGAAATTTCATCCTTCCCGTTGCTCAAACCAAAAACTTGCAGTCATCTTTAATATTCTTTCTCTCTCCCCCAACACATGTGGTTCTGCAGGTTGCATACTGCACAAGAAAGACTTCCACTCACATCATAGGCATCATAGGTTTGTATACTGGACTGCAATAATTTCCCAGAAGCTGTAGTTCTGATATAATAAGTAATTGTAACTATTTTCTGTGAGATGGAAGGAAAATATCACAATTACAGGCCATGAAGGTCCCTTTTACCATCTACCCTGAATTATTACCATTGCCTCCTAGCTTCCACCCTTCTCATTTTCAGAACAATCGTCCGTGTAACCCTAGAAGTCAAGTCACACCTCAAAACCCTCCAATGGGATTCCATTCAGAGAAAAGTCAACATCCTTCTAGCAAGCCTCCGAGGTCCATCCTTGATGTCTGACTTCATGCTAGTACTTTCCACCCCAACCCCTGACTTGGTCTTGCTCGTCTCCTTGCTGTGCCCACACTCCCACTTGGACCTGTTCTCGCACTCTTTCCACTTTCAGATTTACACAAATGTCCCCTTTTGTGGCTACTCTGTTTAAAATGCAACCCTGTCCCACTTCCCATCCATATCCTGGCTTTTCTTTCAGTCATGGCACTTATCACCATAAAAATTTAATTTATGATACATTTCATTTACTCTGATAGATTTTATTTTGAGAGTGTAAACCTCATGTGATCAGGGGTATTCATTTTATTTGCTGTGGATCCCAGGCACTTAGAAAAAATTTTGGCACAGAAAAATCAATCTATCAATGCTTGTTAAATGCATACATCTTCATTTTATAGGTTAGGCAACTCAGACTCAGAAATCATTAAGATATCTTTAATTTTTGCATTTTTAAAAAATTTATTTTATTGAAGAATAGTTGATTTACAAAGTTGGGTTAATTTCTGCTGTATAGCCAAGCAATTCAGTTATACATGTGTTTCCATTTTCCTATTCTTTTCCATTCCGTGTTTATCATAGGATTTGAATATAGTTCCCTGTGCTGTTCAGTAGGACCTTGTCGTTTATCAATTTTATATATAATAGTTTGCATCTGCTAACCCCAAACTCCCAGCCCATCATCTCCCCTCTTCCCCCTTGGCACAGAACAGACGTGTGATTACTGTTTTTTTTCAAACTGTTAATTTTGTATTGGTGTATAGCCCATTAACACTGTCGTGATAGTTTCAGTGAGCAGGAGAGGCACTGAGCCATATTATACATGTATCCGTTTCCCTCGAAACCCCCCTCCCCTCCAGACTGCAGCATAACATTGAGCAGAGCTCCATGTGCTATATGGTAGGTCCTTGCTGGTTATCCATTTTATTTATTTATTTTTATTTATGTATTTATTTTTAATTAAAGAATAATTGCTTTATAGTATTGCATTGTTTCTACTAAACATCCACATGAATCAGTCATAGGTTTACCCATGTCCCCTCCCACTCGAACCTCCCTCCCACCCCTCATGGTTGGTTTTTTTTTTTTTTTTTTTTCCCTCATGGTTGTTAATGAGCCCTGGTTTGACCTCCCTGAGTCACACAGCAAATTCCCAGTGGCCATCGATTTTACATAGGGTAACGTATGTTTCCATGTTACTGCCTTAAACATAGCCACGTGTACATATCCATCCCAAACTCCCTAACTATCCCCTCCCCTTATTCTTCAGTGATTACTTTTAAAGGCCAGTTGTCAAGTAGGTGGAGGAAGCAGGATATAAACCCAGGCAGTTGATTCCAAAGCCTGTGCTTTCTAACCTCTGGGCTCTGCCACTACATGCAACAGCTCGATTCCTTAAGGCTGCTGCTGTTACTGGTGCTGGTGCTGACAATAACAATAGTATTAGTATTAGTACTTGTAATGCCTGCTTGTGCCATACACTGTCCTTTACATGTATTATCTCATGTATTATCTAATTTAATATCTAGGAAACTTCTAAATCAAGTGGAGTCCTTAAATTTCTGGCAAATGAACTATCATGCCCTTGAAGTACAACTGATGAATGAGAACAGAACTTTATTCTCAAACCCTAAATATCAGCACAAATGTTCCTTCCCCCGAGGGGCAGGCAGGAAACCAACAACTTCATGAATAAATCAAAAATTGTGTGGCTGCGAGAGACATCCAGTATAGTCATCCTATTATGGTTGGTTTCTTATGCTCAATTTATTACCCATTTATTCATTGATACATGCATTTATTAATTCACTCATTCAACAAACATTTATTGAACAACTGCCACATGATGTACTATGCCAAGTTCAAAGGCAACAAAGATAAAGAAGACATATCTTTTGCCCTTGAACAATCCACAGCCTAGCAGGAGAGACAAATAGGAGACAAGTAAGACCCCTGAAGGAGTAAGTATGGTATTAGCGAATCAGCAGAGAATGCTGAGGGAGCCCAGAGCAAGAAGCACTTAACTAGCCTTGTCTGGAGAGACCCAGGAGTCTTTCTCAGAGGAGATGACCCAAGATGAAGAGTTCATCAGGCAGGGGAGGGTTTGTAGAGGCATAGGGTCATCGGTCACGTGGGGATTCTGGGGCCTACGTATAGTTTGATGTAACCGGAGCTGGGAACCCACATGGGGATGGGGTAGGAGAAAGGAAAACAGGAGCCAGAGGGACTTTAAATAATGTCATGATTAGATCAGGTTTTCATCTTATAAAATTCCCTCGAGAGTCTGGATGGAAACTAAATTAAGGGGGCAAGACCCAACGGAAAGAGGCAGTCGATACCTGGCACTTTGAAGTTGCTTCTTTGATGCAGGTGTTTTGACTCGGGGATATTTTGAGGTAGCCTAAAATTAATTACATTTTCAGCTCTTAAAATTTACCGAATGATTTACAAAAATAGCTGTCTCACCTCTTTGCAGAACCTCTTTTCACGCCAGATCCTGAATCTGTGGAGACTGAGGGGTGGGGTCAGAAAAAGGGTGCAAATTAGACAGCATCTGGCAGATAAGCCACATGGAACCAGGAGTCGTGTGCTTCCAGCCGGTTCTTATCTCAGAAAGGGTCATTAAGATCAACAAACATACTGCGCTTCCTCTGAGACTTCCCTTGTAGTTTGCAAGAGTTGCACCTCAAATTCGCCTGTTACTCCCTTGTGGTTACAACTGTAACAATGATTTACATTTAGTTAATAAGTACTATTAAGTGCTTTAACTAATATGTGTTCTCTTTTCCATTAGAGAAATCTCAAGAATGGAAATCTTTGCCTTTATGGGATTCCATATGATGTTCAATTTCATTAGGGGGTTCATGTTATACACTGGAAGGAGAGCTGGGCTAATTAATAATTCTATTAATTAGAACTGTTTAAACTGATTATTTAAAAGTCACATCTCTTTTTAAAGATTGATTTATTTATTAGTTCTTGGCTGTGCTAGGTCTTCGTTGCTGCACGTGGGGTTTCTCTGGTTGTGGTGAGTGGGGCTACTCTTTGTTGTGGTTCGCAGACTTCTCACTGAGGTGGCTTCTCTTGCTGCAGAGCACAGCCTCTGGGCGCTTGGACTTCAGTAGCTCTGGCGCATAGCGCGTGGGCTCAGTAGTTGCAGCTCAGGGGCTCTGGAGCCCTGGCTCGGTAGTTGTAGTGCATGGGCTTAGTTGCCCCAGGGTAGGTGAGATCTCCCTGGACCAGGAATTGAACCTGCGTCCCCTGTATTGGCAGGTGAATTCTTAACCACTAGACTGCCAAGGAAGCCCCAAAATGTCATGTCTTATTGAATTGGGGAGACTGGTAAGCAGCTGACTTGAGGCATAGTCAGCGATGTCATTGTGGCGCTCTCACTTTGAGACACTCTTTCTCTACCTGGCAGGCTAAGAAGTCCCTGGAACATCAATGCTAATATCCAACCACTTGAGCAAACCCAGATAAAAGAGAATTGTCCCAGAAAGTGCCTGTAAAACTGTTTCAGAAAGGACTCTGCTGAATAGCTTGATTTATATGCTTATTCCTAAACTGTGGTCCAAGATAGGGGTTATTCCGACCAGCCATGCTGGAGGCATGTGTCTACTTATGGAGAATAAAGGTTGGGAGAGTTGCCATTGGAGTTCAGCCTTCCTGGAATCCCATATAATGGGTACTTCCCAAGTAAGGGAATCCTTTTACAAGAAAAAAAGGGGAAAGCATACTGTACGATATATCCATTCTAGATATAGTGATGATAAAATTTATTCCCCAAGCTGGATAAATAATGATTATTCTAGGACAACAGTCATGAAATAGAATTGTCCTCAACCACTCAGGAAATATTGTCCACCTACCTGTGGGAGAGAGGCTATGCAATCCTTTAGTTTTTACTCCAAACTGTACAGAAAATCCTCAATTAAATTTTTGTCAGTTCTTTCAGTACTCTGAAAGAATAATAGAGATACAGTATATTTAATAATAGAGATACAGTAATAGATACAGTATACTTAATAATGTCAAACTCATTCCTGGTTTGATGACTTTGATATCCTTTTAGAGATTAACTTTGATTTATCAGATTTAAAACATCATTTTCCCCTGATTATAGTACTCGTCTTTAAAAAGAACTCATGAAAAAATAATGTTAAATAACATAAATAGGATGAAAGCATAAAGTATAAGTCAGGGAATCATGAAATCCATGTCAGTGATATCTCTTGGTAATAAAAATCCAGTATGTTTTGACTCAGATGCTTAGAGACTGCTGCTGCTGCTGCTGCTAAGTCACTTCAGTCGTGTCCGACTCTGTGTGACCCCATAGACGGCAGCCCACCAGGCTCCCCTGTCCCTGAGATTCTCCAGGCAAGAACACTGGAGTGGGTTGCCATTTCCTTCTCCAATGCATGAAAGTGAAAAGTGAAAGTGAAGTCACTGAATCGTGTCCAACTCTCAGCGACCCCATGGACTGCAGCCCACCAGGCTCCTCCATCCATGGGATTTTCCAGGCAAAAGTACTGGAGTGGGATGCCATTGCCTTCTCCGCTTAGAGACTAAACAGGAAGTTATCCCCAGAATCCATGGACCTCAGTAAAGGTAGTCGTGGTGGCTTTGAAAAGGAGGACACTAAGTTACAGATTTATTTAACAGATAGGACCCAGACTGGTGATTTGACCTAAAAATACAAAGGAAAGACTAATGTCCAGGATTCTGAATCAGGTAACTTCTAGGCAGGGAACCCATCATAAAAGAACTTATTGGAAGACAAAGAGGACTGAGAGATGTGAAAGAAACACAGCCTCAAACCTGTTCTGAGTCTGATTTAATTTATAATCCCGTTCTTGAAATTCAAACCTTCTTTTTTCTCTTCCTTGTTTAACAATGATGATTTAATGTTCTCTTTACCTACAGAATGCTCTGCCAAGCCTTACTCTTTGAGATGACCACAATAGGCCTCTTCTTTGCAGCCGAATCATGACGAAATTCCAACATGTGCTTGTAACTGGGGAAATGCAGAGGAGGAGACTGCATGCTGCATTTATAGACATGTTAAACCTTAGTTCTATGGAGATTTTTGTAACACAACAATAGTAATTATTGTAGTCATATATATCTACAGAAAGTGTAAAGCACAGGACTCTTGTTTTCAAATCATCTTTATGTATTCTTTTTCTCAATGTTTGTATTTCTTTCTGTGAATTTTCTTTTGGTTTGTTGCCTTTTTGAAATTCAATTGTTGATCCTTTCTATAATTTAAGGATATTGCTCCTGATCAGCTGACTTTTCTAGGTGGCATCTTTCTCAGAGTTGGGGTCTTCTGTAGTGACCCCCCTGACTTGTTTACTACTGTCAGAAGCCAGCTGCTTCAGCAATTGCTGTGCACCAGGCACTGGTCACCTTGGCCTCCTGAGAAGAACCACCTTCTGCTGCTGCAGTGTTTGCCAGATATTGTTTATTGTTCAGTCTCCAAGGCATGTCCAACTCTTTGAGACCCCATGGACCATAGCCCTCCAGGCTCCTCTGTCCATGGGATTTCCCAGGCAAGAATACTGGAGTGGGTTGTTCTCTGGGGGATCTTTCTGACCCTGGGTCTGAACCCACATCTCTTGCATTGGCAGGCAGATTTTTTTTTTTTTTAACCACTGAGACACCAGGGAATAAATACATGATGAATAATGATAGCGTAAGGTTCTTGAATGATGACTGTTTTCCAGGAGTTACTAAGCATATTGCAAACATTATTTCATTCAAATGCCTCCTAATGATTCTATGAGGCAAATACAATCCTTGTCATCATTTTACAGATCAGGAAACTGAGGATATGTAAATAAATCATCTGAGATCCCACAGCTAGGACTGAGTTTAGAACCCAGTTCTCTCTTACTTTACAGTTAAAGCTTTTAATTATACTATCAAGGGAATTGATATCTAGAAGGGACATTTTAGATCATAGGTATGGACTTTTGACCCTATGAAGAATTCATCATTAATGTGATCTCACATTTTGAATCAGTTTTTTTAAAATGAAGTTAAGAGCATTGCATTATACAACTAGAAAAATCCCAGACCATAAATTTCATGTTTCTCAAAGCTCCTGAATTATAGTACCAGGCAGAATTTGGCAGAGAGAGGACCCAGTGGAAACTGAAAGACCCCACAGGTAATAAAATGAGCTAATGATCCAGACTAGAGTTATGAAACTACCCATGAGTGCAAAAGGCAAAGTTAGCTTTGTGGAATTAGCTCTTATTTTGTTGAGCTTTTATGGTGGCTTAGGCTGAAACCTTGGTCTTATGTTATAATCAGGTTTTGCAATACAAGTTAATTGAGACCATCTTCTACTCATACACTTTTAGGAGTGCTAATGTGTAAAATCCTCTTCTTGTAGGTAGAATCAAATTCCTAATTGCCTAGGCCAATTTAGATTTGAGTTCACTTCTGTTAGCAGAGGGCCACCTTCATAGTCACATGCTGCTTTCTCAGCTGAGCCCCAGCTCACTGGCTTCTGGGGTTAAGCAGAGAGAAGCCATATCTAGAGCCAGCTAGCTCCTCTTTCTTTCAATTCATTTTCCTTATTGCTTAGTTGGTTAGAATATAATTTGTGTGTTTTGTGGAAAGAGCATAGGACAATGAGTCAGAAGATACATGTCCTTATCCTGTGTGATTTAGAACAAGACATTTCAATTTCCCTTAAAAATTTTTTTTATGTTGTTGAAGTATACTTGATTTATAGTGTATTAATTTCTGCTGTACAGCAAGGTGATTCAGTTGTCTATATAATGCATATGTATTATATATTCTTTCCCATTATGGTTTATTATAGGATATTGAATATTGGTACCTGTACTGTACAGTAGGAACCTGTTGTTTATTCATTCTATATATACTAGTTTGCATCTACTAATCCCAAACTCCCACTCCGTCCCTCCTCCACCCCCCACCCCCTTGGCAACCACAAGTCTGTTCTCTGTCTGAGAGTCTGTTTCTGGTTTTGTAGATAAGGTCATTTGTGTCATATTTTAGATTACATATGTAAGTGATCTATATTTGTCTTTCTCTTTCTTACTTACTTGGTGTGGTAATCTCTACATCCATACATGTTGCTGCGCATGGCATTATTTCATTCACTCTTTTCATGGTTGAGCAGTATTCCATTGTGTATATTCACCACATCTTCTTTATCCTTTCCTCTACCGATAGACATTTAGGTTGTTTCCATGTCTTGGCTATTGTAAATAGTGCTGCTATGAACACAGGGGTGCAGGTATCTTTTTGATGTATAGTTTTCTCAAGATATGTGCCTAGGAGTGGGATCACTCGATCATGTTGTTGTTCGGTCGCTCAGCCGTGTCCTACTCTTTGTGACCCCATGGACTGCAGCATGCCAGGCTTTCCTGTCCTTATCTCCCAGAATTTCCTCACACTCTTGTCCATTGAATCAATGATGCCATTCAATCATCTCATCCTCTGTTGCCCACTTCTCCTGCCCCCAGTGTTTCCCAGCACCAGGGTCTTTTCCAAAGAGTCAGCTCTTCACAGCAGATGGAAAATGTATTGGAACTTCAGCTTCAGCACCAGTCCTTCCAATGAATATTTCCAGAAATCTGGACTGATTTCCTTTAGGATTGACTGGTTTGATCTCTTTGCAGTCCAAGGGATTCTCAAGAGTCTTCTCCAGCACCACAGTTCAGAAGCATCAATTCTTCAATGCGCAACTTTCTTTATGGTCCAACTCTCACATCTGTACATGACTCCTGGAAAAAATGACAGCTTTGACTATGCAGACCTTTGTCGGTAAAGTGATGTCTCTGCTTTTTAATACCCTGTCTAGGTTTGCCATAGCTTTACTTCCAAGGAGCAAGCATCTTTAATTTCATGACTGTGGGCACTGTCTGCAATGATTTTGGACCCCAAGTAATAAAATCTGTCACTGCTTCCTCTTTTTTTGCCTTCCATTTGTTGGATCATATGGTAGTTCTATTTTTAGTTTAGTTTTTAAGGAACCTCCATACTGTTCTCCATAGTGGCTGTGCCAATTTATATTCTTACCAGCAATGCAGGAGGATTTGCTTTACTTCACACCCTCTCTAGTATTTGTTATTTGCAGACATTTTGATGATGACCATTCTGACTGGTGTGATGTGGTATCTCATTGTAGTTTTGATTTGTGTTTCTCTAATAATGAGTGATGTTGAGCATCTTTTCATGGGTCTGTTTGCTATCTGTATGTCTTCTTTGGAGAAATGTCTATTTAGGTCTTCTGCCCATTTTTTGGTTGGGTTTTTTACTGTGCTGTTATTGAGTTGTACAAGCTGCTAACATTTCAGTTTCTGAGCCTCAGGTTTCTCAACTATAAATTAGAGTTAATAACATCTTTTGGGGATAATTGCAAAGATCAAATGAGAAAGTGTGTTTGAAAATGCAGCATAAAGCTCTATGCACCTTATGAATTTTTTGATACATGATTTTATTCCAATTTTATAGCAAAGAGCTTGAAATTCACTGAGGTGAAGGCTATACCTCTAATAAGAAACAAACAAGGATTTGAACTAAGTCTAATCCCAAACCTCTGATCTTTTTTTTTTTTTTTTAATATGCTGCCACATTCAACACATTGAAGTTGTTATTGTGATTATAATTTTTTTCACCATGCATGCTGGAAAGTTTTAACCCTGATTTCAAGAGTTTCATACCACACTCCACAGGACTCAGTTTCAGCTCTCCTTAAAACCAGGCAAAGAGAAGGTACCCAGGTCTAGACTTCCTTTGGTTGCCTATTTATCACAGACCTGAAAATAGGGCACAGAACACGTGTGAATGCCTGTCACGGTGGCACCAGCAGCCGTTACTCAGTGTGTTCTTTGACACTAAACAATGCAGAGTGAAGAACACATCCTGTGTTTATTCCTTGTCCTTTGTTCTCCTGTGCCCCACAACTCAAGGTCTCACAGCAACGTATGGTTGCAAGTGCCTTCAGAGAGTCCTTTCCACCAAGATGATACAAGAAGTTACAACCTCCTGACCCTAACCAGCAAAGAATATGCTCATTGTCTATCAGATGAAGTTACTCATGAAAAATAATATCTATTAGGAAAACCTGAAAACACACTTCCAAAGGGGAGGGAAAGAATGGAATATTTTCCTGCTTTCTTGCCTTAGACATCTCCTCTAAGCTGGTGTATATCTTGAATTTGAGGAGCACAGTTTCCTTACAAGGAATAAACCCTTCTTTGTTGATTTGATTTCTCCTTTGGCATCTTTCTTGTAGCCAGCTGTGCAACTTCTATTAATTAACTTAGTGATTCCTCAGTTGCTGCAATATGGAAGGTTCTGATTAGAACACCTATAAATAGCACAGCAGGCATATGATTTACACATGCAACTTCTAACATATAAAAACTGAAGGTAGTGCAATCTATCATTACTGTGTGTGTCTTCAGGCACCTCCTTTCCTTGATTGCTGAAGACCTATGCTCTCCTTCTAGCCCAGCACTTGGTGCCTGGCACGTGGGAGAGTTGCCCACACCTTCCTTGAAAGGGGCCACAAGTAACAAAGCTCAGAGGCCAGAGCAGGGCGCTGTAGTCAGCTCAAGGATTGAACTTTGATTTCAAAGCTGTTTACAATTTAGAGTACAAAATAATTATGGCAGCACTAGTGCACTTCTGACTAGTGGTTCATAGGCCTGGATTTGATTACTTTTTTTTTCTGTAATTTCTCAAAGTTGATATATTGTATTTTCATTTTTATTCAGTTCAAGAAAAAATTTTCTTTCATCTTCTTCTTTTTTTTTTTGGCTGCACTGTATGTGGGAATCTTAATTCCCAGATCAGGGATCAAACTTGTGCCCCCTGCAGTGGAAATGTGGCGTTTTAACCACTGGACCATCAGAGAAGTCCCTGTTCTTTTTTAATTATTATCAAAAAATGATCTTTTCTTTCTGGTATGTATTCTATGCCCAGTGTAGACAGAATTTCAGAAAATAATAGCAAAAGAAGGAAAAAGAAAACCATATTTTTACTCTCAGAGAGAACTTTTTGTTGTGCATGTTTCAAAACATACAGCAGGGTGCAGCTAACACTGTCATGCGCTACGTGATGTTCAGTCGCTCCAGCTGTGTCTGACTCTGTGCAGCTCTACAACTGTAGCCCACCAGCACCTCCGTCCACGAGATTCTCCAGGCCAAGAACACCGGAGTGGGTTACCGTGCCTTCCTCCAGGGGGTCTTCCTGACCCAGGGATCTGTTTCCCACATTGCCGGCAGATTCTTTACCCACTGAGCCCCTGTGGCTGTTCAGCCACTCAGTCAAGTCCAACTCTTTGCAACCCCATGGACTGCAGCACTCCAGGCTTCCCCGTCCTTCACTGTCTCTCTGAGTTTGCTCAAACTCGTGCCAGTTGAGTTAGGCCACCCAACCATCTCATCTTCTGTCATCCCTTTCTCCTGCTGCCCTCAGTCTTTCTCAGCCTTAGCATCTTTTCCAATGAGTCAGTTGGCTTCAGCTCCAGCATCAGTCCTTCCAATAAATATTCAGAGTTGATTTCCTTTGAAAAGCCCAATACTGTCATTCCTCACATATAATTTTAGCTTTAGAGGTAGGTTGAACATTTTTTCATGTCAACAAGTATTCATCTGCAGAATGATTGTTAATGAAAGTGTCTTAGTCTATAGATAGTGTAGTAATTGATAAACTCAATTCCATCTTTTCAGGTATTAGATTATTTCTACCCACTCCAGTGTTCTTGCCTGGAGAATCCCAGGGACGGGGGAGCCTTGGGGGCTGCCGTCCATGAGGTCGCACAGAGTCGGACACGACTGAAGTGACTTAGCAGTAGCAGTAGCAGCAGCAGCAGATTATTTCTAATTTTTCACTATTTTAAACTCTGATGTGATAATTATCTTTATAGAAACATTATTTCCTTCCCTTGAATACCCAGAAGTGAAATTGCTGGGTGAAATAAGTGTGTATTAAGTTTGTTGGTCCATAAGAAATAAACGGTGAAATTTGAGAGAAAAGCCCCAAATTCAGGAATGGACTCCCTGATTCTGGACCTGACTCCAACTCCAAGGAAGCTGCCAGTTAAGAAAACAGTGAGTTAGAGCAGGAAATGACTGTGGAGCAAAAAGAAAGAGCTTTCTCTAATTTTCCCATCTCTGAAGAAACTACTAAAGTTCTCAAAGCCTGTGGGTTGACCTTCCTGTTTCCTATACAAGCAAAGACGTTTCACCACGTCTATAGTGGGAAGGATTTGATTGCACAGGTGTGGACAGGAACTGGAAGGACATTCTCCTTTTTTGTCCCTTTGGTTGAGAAACTTCTTGGAGAACTGCAAGACCAAAAGAGAGGCTGTGCCCCTGAGGTACTGGTTCTGGCACCCACAAGGGAGTTGGCAAGTCAAGTAAATAGAGACTTCAGTGACGTCACAGAAAGGCTGGCAGTGGCTTGTTTTTATGGTGAAACTCCCTATGGAGGACAAATTGAATGCATGCAGAATGGGATCGATATCCTGGTTGGGACACCAGGTTGTATCAAAGACCATCTGCAGAATGGCAAGCTAGATCTTACCAAACTTAAGCATGTTGTCCTGGATGAAGTTGACCAAATGTTGGATATGGGCCTTGCTGATCAAGTGGAAGAGATTTCATGTGTGGCATACAAGAAAAATTCAGAAGACAGTCCCCAAATTTTGCTTTTTCCTGCAACTTGCCCCTATTGGGTGTATAAGGTTGTTAAGAATACATGAAATCTACATATGAACAATTGGTCCTGATTGGTAAAAAGATGTAGAAAATGGCAATAACTGTAAAGCGTTTGGCTATCAGGTGCCACTGGACTCAGAGGGCAGCAGTTATTGGAGATGTGATCTGAGTGTACAGTGGTTTTCAAGGACGCACTATCATATTTTGTGAAATGAAGAAAGAAGCCCAGGAGTTGTCACAGAATGTGGTTGTAAGACAGGATGCCCAGTCATTACACGGAGACATTCCATAGAAGCAAAGGGAAATCACCCTGAAAGGTTTTATAAATGGTGATTTTGGAGTTTTGGTTACAGCCAGTGTTGCTGCACATGGGTTAGACATCCCTGAGGTTGATCTGGTTGTTCAAAGTTCTCCACCAAAGGATGTTGAATCCTACATTCATTGTTCTGGGCGAACAGGTAGAGCTGGGAGGACCAGGGTTTGCATCTGCTTTTACCAGCACAAAGAAGAATACCAGTTAGCCCAAGTGGAGCAAAAAGCGGGAATTAAATTTAAATGAATAGGTGTTCCTTCTGCAACAGAAATAATAAAAGCTTCTAGCAAAGATGCCATCAGACTCTTGGACTCTGTGCCTCCCACTGTGATCGGTCACTTCAAGCGGTCAGCCCAGAAGCTGATCGGGGAGAAGGGAGCTGTGGAAGCCCTGGCAGCAGCCCTGGCCCACTTTTCTGGTGCCATGTTGGTAGACCAGCGTTCCTTGATCAACGCAGAAGCGGGCTTTGTGACAATGATCTTGTGGTGCTCAGTTGAAATGCCAAACATTCGTTATGTTTGGAAAGAAAGAGCAGCTGGGTTGAGGATATTGATTCCAAAGTGAAGGGAATGGTCTTAAAGGAAAGTAGGGTGTTTGCTTTGATATCCCTGAAGGGGAAGTAGCTCAGTCATGTCCAACTCTTTGCAACCCTGTGAACTGTAACCTACTAGGCTTCTCTGTCCATGGGATTCTCCAGGCAAGAATACTGGAGTGGATTGCCATTTCCTTCTCCAGGGGATCTTCCCACCCAGGGATAGAACCCAGGTCTCCCGCATTGGAGGCAGATGCTTTAACCTCTGAGCCACCAGGAAAGCCCAATCCCTACTGCATCAATAACAGAAGTACAGGGAAAGTGGCATGATTCGCAGCGCTGGCAGCTTTCTGTGGCCATAGAGCAACCAGAACTAGCAGGCCCATGGGAAAGATATCACAACTTATGAGGACAGCAGGAAGGCAACTGAGGATTCAGGGGACAGTGTAAGGGCAACTGAGGTGTCAGCAGACAGTGGGAAAGAAGTAGAAGCTTCAGGGGACAGTGATCAGGAGGTGGCAACAAAAGTAACAGATTCCACAACAAAGGCCAGAAGCATTTGGACAGTCATAAAGCATTTGGACAGTAATAAAGCATTTGGACAGTAATTTGAAGTAGAGGATTTATTTGGCAAGAACAGAATTATGTTCAACAATGTGGAACTGAGCATTATTTTTCATACAAAGTATTTTTGTATTTTTCATACAAAAATATCATTTATCTTTCATTTTACATGTGTATATTTAATCAACAAGAGTTCTTAACATTTAGATTGTGAATCTTTGTTAAATCTTTTTAATATTTTCCACCTTTGTCATTTTGTTTATAACAGATTTCTCCCTCCAAAGACTGATTAGCCAAGTCTTTTGTTTTTATCTTAGACACTTAATTTATTTGGAATTTAGTTTGAATTATACTTCAAAGTCAGAGAAGGCAATGGCACCCCACTCCAGTACTCTTGCCTGGAAAATCCCATGGACGAGGAGCCTGGTAGGCTGCAGTCCATGGGGTCGCGAAGAGTTGGACACGACTGAGCAAGTTCACTTTCATGGATTGGAGAAGGAAATGGCAACCCACCTCAGTGTTCTTGACTTGAGAATCCCAGGGACGGGGGAGCCTGGTGGGCTGCCGTCTCTGGGGTTGCACAGAGTCGGACATGACTGAAATGACTTAGCAGCAGCAACAGCAGCATACTTCAAAGTAAAAATCTAATATCATTTTTTCCCCAAAGAGTTACCTATTTTCTCATGATCATTTATTGAACAATCTACTTTTAGCCTATATTAAATACTAATGAATCCTCAGGTTTGATATTGTTTGTTTCTTTTTGTTTTTTGTTTTTTTTTTTTAATTTAATTTTTTTGGCTGCTCTGTATGGCTTACAGGATCTTAGTTCCCCAACCAGGGATTGAACCTGGGCCCTTGGCAGTGAAAGCCCAGAATCGTAACCACTAGGCAACCAGGGAACTTCCCTCAGTTTTTTGTTTTTAGATTTTTGTTAGGGTATAGTTGATTTACAGCATTGTATTAGTTTTAGGTGTATAGTAAAGTGAATCTGTTATATCAATATATGTACATATATTCACTCTTTTTCAGACTTTTTTTCCCATATAGGCCACTATGCAGTATTGAGTGGAATTTCCTACGCTATGCAGTAGGCCCTTGTTAGTTATCTATTTTATATATGGTAGTATGTATATGTCAGTCCCAATCTTCCAATTTATCTTTCACATCCCCTTATCCCTTGTACCCATAAAAATAAAGATGCTTATTTTCTACACCTGTGACTCTATTTCTTTTTTTGTAGGTAAGTTCATTTGTATCTTTTTTTTTTTAAGATTCTACATATAAGATATTTGTCTGACTTCATTCAGTATGACAATCTCTAGGTCCATTCATGTTGCTGTAAATGGCATTATTTTGTTCTTTTTTATGACTACTATTCCTTGTATATGTGTACCACATCTTCTTTCTTCATTCCTCTGTTGATGGACGTTTACGTCACTTCTACGTCCTGCCTTTTCTAAATAGTGTTGCCATGGACATCAAGGTGTATGTTTTTGAAGTATGATTTTTCTCTGGATATATGCCCACAAGTGGGATTGCTGGATCATATGGTAGTTCTATTTTTAGTTTTTTAAGGAAACTCCATTCTGTTATCCATAGTGGCTATATCAGTTTATGTTCCCACCAATAGTGGAGGAAGGTTTCCTTTACTCCACATTCTTTCTAGCATTTATTGTTTGTAGATTTTTTGATGATGGCCATTCTGGCCAGTGTGAAGTATTACTTCATTGTAACTTTTATTTACATTTCTCTAATAATTAGTGATGTCCCTTAGGTTTGTGTTTTTTTTAATAAATTTTATTTTTTAGTTTGTTTTGCTTTACAATACTGTATTCATTTTGCTATACATCGACATGAATCAGCCACGAGTGTACATGAACTCCCAATCCCGACCCCCACCTCCCTCCTCCCTCCCCACACCATCTCTCTGGATTATCCNAAAGGTAGCATAAAAGAAAGATAAAGTATAAAACTAGATAAAAAAGACAGTATCTCATATCAAGTGAATCCATACAGCAATGCATCCACCATTTTTTATGATTGCATTTCAGGGTTTATTGGAGCCTAGAGTATCAGTGAGTAGGATGACCAACTCTAGGGACAGGAGGAAGGGTACCTCCTTTCTCCTCTTATCTTTCTGTGAAGGCCACAGGCACAAGCTAAGCCTTTCAAAAATGAAAAAAATGGTATCATGATATTTGTCTTTTTCTGACTTATTTGTGGTATATAAAAAATGATACAAATGAACTTGTTTACAAAACAGAAACAGACTCACGGATGTAGAAAATAAACATGGTTAACAAAGGTGCAAAGGGGGATGAGAAGAGGGATAAATTAGGAGTTTGATATTAACACATACTATATATATATATATATATATGTGTGTGTGTGTATAAAACAAGGACCTACTGCATAACTCAGGAAACTATACTCAATATTTTGTAATAATTGAAAAGAATCTGATATAAGATGTGTATAAGA
>SJXQ01002482.1:38202-125835 GCA_006408695.1 Aepyceros melampus
CCCCCCCCAAAAAAAACCCAGAAAGTAGTGAAACAAATAAAGTATCACACCTCTGTAATGCATTCTTCTATAATACTGAAGCGATTCTTTCCTTCTCTTTCTCTTTATGGATGGGTGAGATCTGTGACAACAGAGTCTATGCCTCATTCCCTTTTGAATCTCCAGTCATAGCACAGCACTGGGCCCAGAATGACTCTCACTACTCCAATACTGAGCTACATTAAACCAACAGTAAGGGCATATCCTCCGTTGTTGGAGGAAGACCAGCCAGGGCGCCTCTTGGTGCAGCTGAACCCTCAGAAACCCCACCTGCTGCTATGAATCTCTAGCCTCCTGCATGATGGTCTCTTAAAACAGAAATGATGTTTGAGCTGCTGTGGTGAGCATGCCTCTCTGTTTTCCTTTCTGACAATTGCTCCCATTTAGTATTTGTGCCTAGATGCACCCGTTCCTACCAGCGGCATTTAACAGCCCATTTGACATTTTCCATTTTTGGATGGTTGTTCCTGTTAAACTGTTGTAATGAAACAATGAACACTATTTTTTTCATCTCCTCACAATCTGTTTCTAAATGGACTGTGTATCAAGCTTTCAATGGCTATGGATACTACCTGCATGATTGAGGTGGTGGCTTGAAACAGCCAGTGTCAAAGTGGGCATCAGATCTGGGCCTTGGAGAAGGTGTCTCCAGCCCTTTCACTAGGAGGAGAGAAATCACTGCTGCATTCGCACTGTTGGCAGCAGAGGTGGCATTACTACCATCATTTATAAGTTTATTTAGTTTTAAATCATCAATAAAATTTTCATGGAAGACTTCTAAACCAGTGAAGTATGAAGATAAGAATTAAAAAATTAGTCCACATTTTTAGTGCTTGAGGAAATGAGAATATTTTAGTGTTTCTACTGGTCAGTTTTCTAATTTTTTCACTTCCTTTAATAAACATGTAAATCTAAAAGAAAAATATGCAGTATATGGACAAAATGAAAAATCACTCATAACTCAGTCTCCAGAGTTAAGTACTTCAGCAATTTGAAATGTTGCCTTTGGAAATGCTTTTTTCTCTAATAAATAATAAAAGAAAAGGGCTTGTGCCATTTATCTTGTTTGGCCTCTGGCTTTTTGTCCCTTAGCAATACATCATGAACATCTTTTGGAACCAAGAAGTACCCACAGTCTCAATTTTAAGGATTGGTTAACAGTCCATTGTATGGATATACCACAATTTCTTAGATCAAAATTGTTATTAGACATCCAATCTATTCTTTGGGCTTCCCTAGTGGCTCAGATGGTAAAGAATCTGCCTGCAATATGGGAGATCTAGGTTTGATCCCTGGGTCAGGAAGATCTCCTGAAGAAGGGAATGGCAACCCACTCTGGTATTCTTGCCTGGAGAATACAAAGGACAGAGAAGCCAGGTGGGCTACAGTCCATGAGTTGGCAAAGAGTTGGACATGGCTGAGTGACTAAGCAGCAGTAGCACTCTATTCCTAGTTTTCACTATTATTCATAATACTTTGATAAATATCTTTGGTAATGGAGCTCAACATTCAGAAAACAAAGATCATGGCATCCGGTCCCATCACTTCATGGCAAATAGATGGGGAAACAGTAGAAACAGTGTCAGACTTGATTTTTGGGGGCTCCAAAATCACTGCAGATGGTGACTGCAGCCATGAAATTAAAAGATGCTTACTGCTTGGAAGGAAAGTTATGACCAACCTAGGTAGCATATTGAAAAGCAGAGACATTACTTTGCCAACAAAGCTCTCTCTAGTCAAGGCTATGGTTTTTCCTGTGGTCATGTATGGTTGTGAGAGTTGGACTGTGAAGAAGGCTGAGCGCTGAAGAATTGATGCTTTTGAACTGTGGTGTTGGAGAAGACTCTTGAGAGTCCCTTGGACTGCAAGGAGATCCAACCAGTCCATTCTGAAGGAGATCAGCCCTGGGATTTCTTTGGAAGGACTGATGCTAAAGCTGAAACTCCAGTACTTTGGCCACCTCATGCAAAGAGTTGACTCATTGGAAAAGACTCTGATGCTGGGAGGGATTAGGGGCAGGAGAAGAAGGGGACGACCGAGGATGAGATGGCTGGATGGCATCACTGACTGGATGGATGCGAGTCTGAGTGAACTCCGGGAGTTGGTGATGGACAAGGAGGCCTGGCATGCTGCGATTCATGGGGTCGCAAAGAGTCGGACATGACTGAATGACTGAACTGAACTGAGCTGAATGGAAGAAGACATTTTTTTACTCTTATTTGTTATTTTATTAGGATAAATTTGCATAAGGGTAACTTATAGGTCATGGCTTCCCTAGGGGCTCAGTGGTAAAGAATCCATTTGCCATGTGGGAGACACGGATTTGATCCCTGGGTCAGGAAGAACCCTGGAGGAGATTATGGCAACCCACTCCAGTGTTCTTGCCTGGAGAATCCCATGGATGGAGGAACTTGGCTGGCTACAGTCCATAGAGTTGTAAAGAGTTGGAGATGACTGAAGTGACTGAGCATGCATGCACGCAACTTACAGGTCACTGTGTTCACATACATGTCTTATAAATCTTTGACGTGGTCCTCCCAATTGCATTGCAGAATATCAGGTTACTTCTTACAGAAGCATAGGGAAAGCCCATTACTCTACACCTTTTCTTATTCCATCCAAATTTTCTTCTTATTTCATCAGTTTTGGTCAATACGTATCTTTGAAAATCTACCACTGCTCTGAGATTTTAAAACTATTATACAAATATGCATAGTTTTCTCTTTTGCTAAACCAATAACCATTTCATTCTTATGACCATAAGTCTTTTCTCATTCTTAATATGTGGAGAAGAGAATGCTTTGGGAAGATTTCAGAATGCTTCCTTCTCCCTCCCTCTGTTGTATGGAAATTCTTATCCAAAGTTTGTTGTGTGAGCTTGGAAGGTAAGCTTTGCTCAGGGTTTGCTGGGAGATCTTCTTGAGGTAAAACTCACAGAAGTGTGGGACCCTCTTCTAATTAGCCCCCCTGGAGATTTTAATTCTCAAACTTGTTCACACCGAGCAGAGAAGCCACTTGTATTTGTCAATTTCAGTTGGTTTTCCCACCCAGTACTAGCTCCCATGGAGGTCTCTGTTCCACTAAGTTGAGACTCCCTGAATCCACCTGTCTTGGAGCAGTAGTTTGCCTGTGATCTCTGTTCTTGATGAACCTGAGAAGAGCTGCTGCTTTTGAGTAGGAGAGCTTCTTGAGGTAAAGCTCACAGAAGTGTGGGACCCTCTTCTAATTAGCCCACCTGGAGATTTTAATTCTCAAACTTGTCCACACCGAGCAGAGAAGCCACTTGTATTTGTCAGTTGCAGTTGGTTTTCCCACCCAGTACTAGCTCCCATGGAGGTCTCTGCTCCACTAAGTTGACACTCCCTGAATCCACCTGTCTTGGAGCAGTAGTTTGCCTGTGATCTCTGTTCTTGATGAACCTGAGAAGAGCTGCTGCTTTTGAGTTTGTTCAGCTCTTTTCTCATTGTGAGGACAGGAGCAGTAACTCCCGAGCTCCTGATATGCAGGAAATCCTTCACTGTTAATGTTTGACATTTCTGGTTTTTTGTTGCTGTTGATTGTATGGTGAGATATTTATCTATCTTATGGGTCTTTTTCACCAAGCAGATTCTTTTATTGATGCTGTTTTTGGGAGTTGAAATAAATTATTTCCAGCTTTTAAATTTAACAATTCTCTCCTCTTTTTTTCTTTTGGTTTTATTTTGCCACTATTCTTCTTGCTTTTGGAAGAATAGCTAGTTTACTTTTAGTCCATTATCTCTTGATTTTACTTTGAACCCTTTGTTCTGTTAACCTCCTTAGGGAGATGGATGATCTGTGTGTTACTAGGTCACAAGCTTCTTCAGGGCAATGATTATGTGTGTTTTCTTCACCACTGTACTTCAGTTCAAAATACAGTATAAAGCACAAAGAAAGTGCATAACAGACAGTGGTTGAATAAATGAATGAATAAATAGATGAATGCTAGATTTAGGGTGTTTGTCTTTTTTATCCATATATTTTCCCTGTTTAAATTTATTTTGCTGTTTCTTCAACATTAAATTTTCTGCATTAAAAAAGTGTTGCTTCTTTGACCAAATTGTACTATCAATGCAATTTTGTATCTTGCTTTGTAAAATTTAATCTGGTTATCATATTTTAAATAAAGCTTTAATAACATTATTATGGATTCGTTTCTATTCACTGGATATATCATATTTTACTTAACTATTAACCTATTGATGTAAATTTGAGATATTGCCAATTATTTTTGCTATTAAAAGAAATTATGGGAATATTTTTATGCCTGGAGTTTTTCTAAAGTATTGTAGAAATTTTGTTCACAATAAAACCTTGTAGGGAAGTCTATGGGTCAGAGACATGAATATCTGTTATATTTTAACACATTGTTTTCCCAAAGTTAGTTCAAAATGAAAAGACCCTGATTTTGGGAAAGACTGACTGCAGGAGGAGAAAGGGATGACAGAGGATGAGATGGTTGGATGGCATCACTGACTCAATGGACATGGGTTTGGATGGACTTTGGGAGTTGATGATGGGCAGGGAGGCCTGGCGTGCTGCAGTTCACGGGGTCACAATGAGTCAGACATGACTGAGCGACTGAACTGAACTGAAAAATAAACTTTCGGCACACAGAGAAATACAAATAAAACTCCATAAAAAAGAAAGGTGACAGGATTCTGAATGATGACTATCTCAGCTTGTGAGATTTAGGAAAAAAGCTTGGGTGAATACCTGGGATTAGATATAGGTTTACACAAATCCTTTTTTATTTCCCTAAACTCTGTATTGAAATGTAAAATTGTTATAGAAAAGTACACTGTCACAAATACATACAGTGGGCTTTTACAAACTAAACACACCCTTCTAACTCGCATTCAGATTGAGAAATTGAATATTAAGAGTAAGCTAGCAATTTCCTCATGCTTTCTCTCAGTCTTTATTTTTATTCTCATCAAGGGTAAGTAAACATTTTTCCTGACTGCTAACATCATGGATTAGTTTTTGCTCAGTTTTTTAATGTATATAATAAAAGACATACAATATGTACTCTAGTATCTGCTTTTTCCCCCTCAAATTAGACTTGTGAGATGAATCTATATTTTTTGGTATTTGTTTATTTGTCTGCATTGGGTCTCAGTTTCAGCCTGAAGGATCTTCATTGTGTCATGAGGGATCTTTCCTTGCAGTGCACAGACTTGCTAGTTGTGGCTCAGGCTCAGTAGTTGTGGCCACATGGACTCCCTAGTGATGTCATGAGGCCTTCAGAGCACAGGGACTTCAGTAATTGTAGCATCTTGGTTCTTTAGTTGTGGCACAAAGGCTCCAGAGTGCACAGACTCAGTAGCTCTGGTACATGGACTTAATTTCTCTGTGGCATGTGGGATCTTAGTTCCCCAATCCAGGATCGAACCTATATTCCCTGAACTCCAAGGTGAATTTTTAATCACTGGATCACCAAGGAAGTCCCAGTCCATATTTTTGAGATGTTGTTATAAAGGGCTAATTGTTGATGCATAATTTCTTTGTCTTGTTGTTCAGTCATTCAGTCACGCCCAACTCCTTGCGACCCTATGCACTATAGCATGCCAGGCTTCCCTGTCCATCACCAACTCCCAAAGTGTGTTAAAACTCATGTCCATCTAGTCAGTGATGCCATTCAACCATCTCATCCTCTGTCATTCCCTTCTCCCGCCTTCAACATTTCCCAGCATCAGGGTCTTTTCCAGTAAGTCATTTCTTCACATCAGGTGGTTAAAGTACTGGAGCTTCAGCTTCAGCATCAGTGTTCCAATGAATATTCAGAACTGATTTCCTTTAGGACTGACTGATTTAATCTACTTGCTGTCCAAGGGACTCCCAAGAGTCTTTTCCAACACCACAATTCAAAGGCATCAATGCTTCTGCACTCAGCAGGAGACGTAAGAAATATGGCTTCTATCTCTGGGTTGGGAAGATACCCTGGAGGAGGAAACAGCTACCCACTCCAGTATTCTTGCCTGGAGAATCCGACGGACAGAAAAGTTTAGTGAGCTACAATCCATAGTGTTGCAAAGGGTGAGACATAACTGAAGTGACTTAGCATGCGTGCATGCACAGGCTTCTTAAAAAAATTATTTTAATTGGCAGCTAATTACTTTATAATATTGTGGCTTTTGCTATACATTGACATGAATCAGCCATGGGTGCACATGTGTCCCCCATCCCAAACCCCCTTCCACCTCCCTCCCCATCCCTTCCCTCTGGTTTGTCCCAGTGCACCAGCTTTGAGTGCCCTGTTTCATGCATTGAACTTGGATTGGTGAACTATTTCACTTTTAGTGATATACGGGTTTCAATGCTATTCTCTCAAAGCATCCCACCCTCGCCTTCTCCCACAGAGTCCATAAGTCTGTTCACTGTCTCTTTTGCTGTCTCACATATAGAGTCGTTGTTACCATCTTTCTAAATTCCATATATATCTATTAAGATACTGTATTGGCGTTTTTTGTTCTGACTTAATTCACTCTGTATAATAGGTTCCAGTTTCATCCACCTCATTAGAACTGATTCAAATACATTCTTTTTAATAGCTGAGTAATATTCCATTGTATATTTTCCACAACTTTTGTATCCATTTGTCTGCTGATGGGTATCTAGGTTGCTTCCATATCCTGGCTATTGTAAACAGTGCTGTGATGATAATTTGGGTCTCTTTCAGTTAACATGTGTCTCTTTCAATTCTGGTTTTCTCAGTGTGTATGCCCATGAGTGGGATTGCTGGGTCTTATCACCTACTCTATGGACATAAGTTTGAGTAGACTCTGGGAGTGATGATGGATAGGAAGGCCTAGCATGCTGCAATTCATGGTGTCGCAAAGATTTGGACACCACTGAGCAACTGAACTGAACTGATGGCAGTTCTATTTTCAGTTTTTTAAGGCATCTCCACATGGTCCTCCATAGTGACAGTACTACTTTGCACTCACACCAACAGTTTAAGAGGGGTCCCTTTTTCCACACCCTTTCCAACATTTATTTGTAAACTTTTTAATAGCAGCCATTCTGACTGGTATGAGATGGTACTTCATTGTAGTTTTGATTTGCATTTCTCTGATAATGAGTAACCTATATGCAGGTCAGAAAACAACAGTTAGAACTGTACATGGAACAACAGACTGGTTCCAAAAAAAGTTGGCTTAAAGCTCAACATTCAGAAAACTAAGATCATGGCATCTGGCCCCATCACTTCATGGGAAATAGATGTGGAAACAGTGGAAAGTGTCAGACTTTATTTTTTTGAGCTCCGAAATCACTGCAGATGGTGACTGCAGCCATGAAATATAAAGACGCTTACTCCTTGGAAGGAAAGTTATGACCAACCTAGATAGCATATTCAAAAGCAGATACATTACTTTGCCAACAAAGGTCTATCTAGTCAAGGCTATGGTTTTTCCTGTGGTCATGTATGGATGTGAGAGTTGGACTGTGGAGAAGGTTGAGTGCCGAAGAATTGATGCTTTTGAACTGTGGTGTTGGAGAAGACTCTTGAGAGTCCCTTGGACTGCAAGGAGATCCAACCAGTCCATCCTAAAGGAGATCAGTCCTGGGTGTTCACTGGAAAGACTGATGTTGAAGCTGAAACTCCAGTACTTTGGCCACTTCATGCGAAGAGCTGACTCAATGGAAAAGATCCTGATGCTGGGAGGGATTGGGGGCAGGAGGAGAAGGGGACAACAGAGAATGAGATGGCTGGGTGGCATCACCGACTCGATGGACATGACTTTGGGTAAACTCCAGGAGTTGGTAATGGATAGAGAGGCCTGGCTTGCTGTGATTCATGGGGTCTCAAAAGTTGGACACAACTGAGCAACTGAACTGAACTAATGTTCCTTCTATGCCTTCTATCTGGAGAGTTTTTTTTCATCATAAATTGGTGTTGAATTTTGTCAAAGGCTTTCTCTGCATCTATAGAGATAATCATATGGATTTTATCCTTTGGTTTGTTAATGTGGCATATCACATTGATTGATTTGCAAATATTGAAGAATCCTTGCATCCCTGAGATAAAGCCCACTTTGTCATGACATATGCTATTTTTAATATGTTGTTGGATTCTGATTGCTAGAATTTTGTTGAGGATTTTGCATGCATGTTCCTTGGTGATATTGGCCTGTCGTTTTCTTTTTGTGAGGCATCTTTGTCTGGTTTTGGTATTAGGGTGATGGTGGCCTCGTCTGGGAGTAACCTTACTCTGTAATTTTCTGGAAGAGTTTGAGAAGGATAGGGGTTAGCCTTTCTCTAAATTTTTAGTAGAATTCACCTATGAAGCCATATGGTCCTGGGCTTTTGTTTGCTGGAAGATTTTTTAATTACAGTTTCAATTACTGTGGTTGTGATGGATCTGTTAAGATTTCCTATTTCTTCCTGGTTCAGTTTTGGAAGGTTATATTTTTCTAAGAATTTGTCCATTTCTTCCAAGTTGTTCATTTTATTGTCGTATGGTTACTGATAGTAATCTCTTATGATCCTCTGTATTTTTGTGTTGTCTGTTTTGATTTCTCTATTTTCATTTCTAATTTTGTTAATTTGATTTTTCTCCCTATTTTCTTGATGTGTCTGGCTGTGGTTTGTCTATTTTATTTACCTTCTAAGAATCAGACTTTATTTAGTTTTGCTGATTTTTGCTATAATCTCCTTTGTTTCTTTTTCATTGTTTCTGCCTTAGTTTTTATGATTGCTTTCCTTCTACTAACCCTGGGTTCTTCATTTCTTCTTTTTCTTGTTGCTTTAGGTATTAAGTTAGGTTATTTATTTGATTTTTTTTTTCTTATTTCTAAAGGTAAGCGTGTAAAGCTATGAATCTTCCCCTTAGCCTGCTTTTACTTCTTCTTTGTGGTCTAACTCTCACATCAGCACATGACTACTGGAAAAACTGTAGCTTCAACTATACAGGCCTTTATTAGCAAAGTAATGTCTCTGCTTTTTAATACACTGTCTAGGTTTATCATAGCTTTCCTTCCAAGGAACAAGCATCTTTTAATTTCTTTGTGAGAATATACCAAAATGTATTTATGTGCTTTTCTATGAACAGGCCTATCTTAGTTTCATATTTGAGGCTATTATAAACAGTGTCTGTATAAATAATGCTCATACTTTTTTTGATGAACATGTGTATGTGTATATATGCTTAACATATATACAGAAGAATAATGGCTGGGTCATAGGATATGCACTCCTCTGAATTTAGTTCAGTTTAGTTCAGTCACTCAGTTATGTCAAACTCTTTGGGATCCCATGGACTGTAGCATGCCTGGCCTCCCTGTCCATCATCAACTCCCAGAGCTTACTCAAACTCATGTCCATTGAGTCAGTAATACCATCCAACCATCTCATCCTCTGTCATTCCCTTCTCCTGTCACTCTCAATCTTTCCCAGCATCAGGGTCTTTTACAATGAGTCAGTTCTTTGCATCAGGTGGCCAAAGTATTGGAGTTTCAGCTTCAACATCAATCCTTCCAATGAATGCCCAGGGCTGATTTTTTTTTTTTTTAGGATGGACTGGTTGGATCTCCTTGCAGTCCAAGGGACTCTCAAGAGTCTTCTCCAACACCACTGTTCAAAAGCATCAATTCTTCAGTGCTCACCTTTCTTCACAGTCCAACTTTCACATCCATACATGATGACTGGAAAAACCATAGCCTTGACTAGATGGACCTTTGTTGACAATGTAATGTCTCTGCTTTTTGATATGCTGTCTAGGTTGGTCATAACTTTCTTTCGAGGAGTGAACACCTTTTCATTTCATGGCTGTAGTCACCGTCTGCAGTGATTTTGGAGCTTCCAAAAATAAAGGCAGCCACTGTTTCCACTGTTTCCCCATCTATTTGCTGTGAAGGGTGGGACTGGATGTCATGATCTTAGTTTTCTGAATGTTGAGCTTTAAGCCAACAACTGAATTTAGTAGATCCTGCCAAATAATTTTCCACAAACATAGTCATTTATATTATCATGTTCTACTGTCATACTCCATATCTTTGTTAGATTTTTTTTTTTTAACAATTTAGGCATTGTGTCTAATGGGCATTACTTTATGGTTTAAATTTTCATTCTCCTTATCACTGATGAAGTTTAACTTCTTTCCATTCTTTTATTGTTCATTTAATATACTCTTTTGTAATACATTTATGCAAGTCTGCCATTTTTTTATTGAGTTTCTCTCTTTTTCTTGTTCATTTGTTTTCTATATCTGACTCCTTCATCACTAATCTGTATTGCAAATACTTTTTTTTTTGCTCCATTTATTGCCTATTCACACTGAATGGTGTTTTAATAATCAAATATATACAAATAATTTGTTCTGATATATTTGAAATATTTTCTCTTGTCTTAGACATATCTACAGCTGTGTATGGTATGAAGTAGGAATCAAGATATGTATTCTCCCCACATGAAACTCCAACTCAACTGGTACCATTCTTAATAAAACCAACTCTTTCCTCACTTCACTTTACTAACTTTTACTTTTGGCAATGAGTTATAATTTTTAATTACATTATCATAAATAATTAAAAATCAACTAAATGAAAATAACCTATAAATGGAACAAGGATGATGTTTAATCCAATTCTGAATATCTTGTGTATAATGTTTTAAAAATAAAATAAAAAATATATGTAAGTCAGACTATAAAGCCATGATAGAATTTAGCTAGTAAGGGCTTCCCTGGTGGTTCAGTAGTAAAGAATCTGTCTGCCAATTCAGGGGATGTGGGTTCAATCCCTGGGTTGGAAAGATCCCCTGGAGAAGGAAATGACAACCCACTCCAGTATTCTTGCCTAGAGAATCTCATGAACAGAGGAGCCTGGCAGGCTACAATTCATGGGGTCATAAACAGTCAGACATGACTTATCAACTAAAAACAACAATTTTGAGGGGAGAACAGAAATCACAATAGATATATTTATAAAGAGAATTTAACACAGGGTAACATTTACATAACTATGGAAGGGTGAAAAAGCAAAAAGGCTCTTACTCTCTGGATTGTATTATACCCAGAATTATTAACTACGGAAAGCAGCTTCTACCCATAGACCTGGGGAACAAAGGAGCTAGAGTCAGGCTAGCTATTAAGCAATGACATAGTCATCACTGGCACCTTGTGAGCCCAGGGAAACTGGTTCCAATGATACCAAATCAAGCTGGTTCCAATGATACCAAATCAAGCTGGAAGCTAAAAGGAGCTGCTGAGACTCTGGCAAAGTTGTGTTTACAGCAAGCAAACAGATATGCAGAAGTTTCCTTTCCATTTTCCCTATTTTCCAATCTATCTCTGCTCTTTATTGGCAAAATATATTAATAATGGAAAAATGGGGGATTCTCTGGTGGCTCAGCAGTAAAGAATCTGCCTGCAATGCAGAAGATGCAGGAGACCCGAGTTTGATCCCTGGGTCAGGAAGATCCCCTGAAGGAGGACATGGCAACCCACTCCAAACCTTACGTGGAGAATCCCATGGACAGAGAAGCCTGGCAGGCTACAGACCTAGGGTCACAAAGAGTCAGACACAACTAAAGTGACTGAGGATGCACGTACGCTAATAGAAAGCCACTGTCAAAGAAAAATTAGTATTCATAGAGTTCTCAACTTCAGCATAAGAAAGCAAAATCAAGCAGAGAGCATTTGTAACTGAGAGATAATAGGTTAATAATGGCATGATGATACAACACATTTAAACATCAAAGAATACTACACAATTTCATTCACATTTTGATTTAGCTTTGCATTTATTATTAGATGATGTGTATTAAGGCATAAGTCAAAATAACAAGTTAATTCATTCAGAATTTGCTTATACTTATTTATTTGGCACTTAATTTCACATATAAGTGTGAAGGTTACAATTGAATAAGTTGGTTTTTTTTTTTTTTTTTTTAATCTTATAATATTTATAGTACACATTTATGACAAGGGTGATAAACTGCCTTGGATAATAGTTGTAATCTAAATGTTTCTTATTTTACTGGGTGCGGTATTTTTTTATTAACTAAATATTGCTCTGCCTTCATCTTCTTCCAGTATCTATGTTGCCTGTGCTAAGTCACTTCAGTTGTGTCCCACTCTTTGAGAGCCCATGGACTACAGCACACCAAGCTCCTCCGTCCATGGCATTCTCCATGGGTTGTCATACCCTCCTCCAGGGGATCTTCCCAATCCAAGGACGGAACCTACTTCTCTTATGTCTTCTGCATTGGCAGGTGGGTTCTTTACAATTCAAATTTTCTAAATGGTTACCATCATCATCCTTTATGTGTCAAAATATTTCAGCCACTTCCTTTAAAGTTATATTATCAAGTGTATTTCCCATTATAAATAAGCAAAGTACAAAATGTTCTGATAACTTGCAAATCAAAAATTGTACATCTCAGTCTATTAAGAGAATGATATGGGAAAGGATAAAAATCCTTATTTGAGTGTTATTGTTTTTATGTGTGCTGCCCTAAATGATTAGGAGGTTACTTAAAAATGTGTTACAAGCTTATGGAGGCTGCACAGAGCCATTTGGGAGAGATGTAAACATAGAACTGAAGAACATAATTTTAGCCTGTATAAATTTACTGGTTCTATTGACCCCCTATCAGAATAATGAGGTAATACAATGAGAAAACATCTATAAAACAAAGTGGTTGTCATCAGGTAGGCCAAGAAAATATCATCAGTTAACTATATTTCCTCCTCTATTTATTTATTTGCTATGTCAAAGAAATGCATGTGCATAGATGATACCACTCTAATGGCAGAGAGTGAAGAGGAACTAAAGAGCCTTTTGATGAGGGTGAGAGAGTAGAGTAAAAATTTAGCTTGAAACTCAGCATTAAAAAAAAAAAAAAAGCTAAGATAACTTCATGGCTAATAGAAGGGGAAAAGGTGGAAGTGTGACAGACTTTATTTTCTCAGTTTCCAAAACACCTCAGATGGTGATTGCAGCCATGAAATTAAAAGATGCTTGCTCTTTGGAAGAAAAACTATGGCAAACCTAGACAGCATATTAAAAGCAGAAACATTACTTTGCTGACAAAGGTCCATATAGTCAAATCTATTGCTTTTCCTAGTCATGTGCAGATGTGAGAGTTGGACCACAAAGAAGACTGAGCACTGAAGAATTGATGCTTTTGAACTGTGGTGTTGGAGAAGACTCTTGAGAGTCCCTTGGACACAAAGGAGATCAAATCAGTCAATCCTAAAGGAAATCAACCCTGAATATTCATTGGAAGGACTGATGCTAAAGCTGAAGCTCCATTACTTTGGCCACCCGATGCGAAGCAGTGACTCACTAGAAAAGACCCTAACGCTGGGAAAGACTGAGTGCAGGAAGAAAAGGGGATGAGATGGTTAGATAGCATCACCAACTCAATGTACATGAATTTGAGCAAACTCTGGGAGATAGCAAAGGACAGGGGAGCCTGTTGTTCTTCAGTCAGTCCACGTGGTTGTAAAGAATCAGACATAAGACTGAACAACAATAATGGCAACAAATTAAGCTTTCAGTTCAGTTCAGTTCAGTCGCTCAGTCGTGTCTGACTCTTTGCGACCCCATGAATCTCAGCACGTCAGGCCTCCCTGTCCATCACCAACACCCGGAGTTCACTCAGACTCACGTCCATTGAGTCAGTGATGCCATCCAGCCATCTCATCCTCTGTCGTCCCCTTCTCCTCCTACCCTCAATCCCTCCCAGCATCAGAGTCTTTTCCAATGAATCAACTCTTCACATGAGGTGGCCAAAGTACTGGAGTTTCAGCTTTAGCATCATTCCTTGCAAAGAAATACCAGGGCTGATCTCCTTCAGAATGGACTGGTTGGATCTCCTTGCAGTCCAAGGGATTCTCAAGAGTCTTCTCCAGCACTACAGTTCAAAAGCATCAATTCTTCGGCACTCAGCTTTCTTCACAGTCCAACTCTCACATCCATACATGACCACTGGAAAAACATAGCCTTGACTAGACAGACTTTAGTCGGCAAAGTAATGTCTCTGCTTTTGAATATGCTATCTACGTTGGTCATAACTTTTCATCCAAGGAGTAAGCGTCTTTTTTAGGGATAGTGAAAATAAAAAAGACAGCATACCTTAAAGAAAGAGGCTTATTTTCTACATCTCCTACAATAAACCTGTCTCAAAATATGGGAGTTCCAAAATTTCCATGGAATAAAGTTAACTCTGATTATAATGTTTCAAATATGTCAAAGTGGGTAACAAAATAAAAATTAATGTGAGCCACTGCCAAAAATAAAAACTCAGCATTGATAAGAAATAGTGATTATTTTCTCATTGTTCTTATAATTATAGTATGCACAAATACTTCTTTCAAAATTAAAATAAAATTCATTAGAATATCTAGTTGCTGATTTCTGATATAAGCAAAAAAAGAGATGATTCCTTAAAAATATACCTTAACTTTCTGTCTGTTGCATTTGTGTTGATGCCCAATTTTTCAGTTGTGTCCAACTCTGTGATTCCATGGTCTGTCAACCCCATGGTCTCTTGCTTCCCAGACTCCTCTGTCCATGGGGATTCTCCAGGCAAGAATACTGGAGTGGGTCACCCTGCCCTCCTCCAGGGGGTCTTCCCAACCCAGGGGTCAAACCCAGTTCACCCACATTGCAGATGGATTCTTTACCAGCTGAGCTATCTAGAAAGCCCCTTTTCAGATGATACAGATAACCAAATTCTAGTTACAATTACAAAGTAGAATAAATCATAAACTGTAATGTATTTTACCCCAAAAGATTTTATTAACAACACTAATAAAGCAATACACAAATTTACTTCTCTCTCTTTTTTTTATGTTTCTTTTCCTTCACTGTTGAAATAGCTGTTAACTGTCAAAGGCTGGCAGAAATGGGAAAACAGGAAATGAAATGACTGTGGAGTTAGACTGAACATGCCAAACAGGCTCCCATGAGAGCTGGCCAGCAGGGAGAATTCTTAGGCATAGAACAACAAAGAGCTGAGGCTTTACAAACTTTAAAATTGGGGGCAGAATAAAAATCACAGGTGAATGAATATAATTTCCAGAAATAGATCAATTCCTGAGACAAGTCAGGTCTTGAAGAAATGAAAGTAGATTCCATTTTCTTCTAAAAGTTTCAATTTGTTAAACTTTCTTTGGATAATGATGATAGAGTTATAAGAAACTAAAGATAAAAATAATTGATGAAAGTGAAAGGGGAGAGTGAAAAAAATTGGCTTAAAGCTCAACATTCAGAAAACTAAGATCATGACATCTGGTCCCATCACTTCATGGGAAATAGATAGGGAAACAGTAGAAACAGTGTCAGACTTTAGTTTTTCAAGCTCCAAAATCACTGTAGATGGTGATTGCAGCCATGCAGTTAAAAGACACTTACTCCTTGGAAGAAAAGTTATCACCAACCTAGATAGCATATTAATAAGCAGAGACATATTCTGCCAACAAAGGTCTGTCTAGACAAGGTTATGGTTTTTCCAGTGGTTGTGTATGAATGTGAGAGTTGGACTGTGAAGAAAGCTGAGTGCTGAAGAATTGATGCTTTTGAACTGTGGTGTTGGAGAAGATTCTTGAAAGTCCCTTGGACTGCAAGGAGGTCCAACCAGTCCAGTCTAAAGGAAATCAGTCCTGGATGTTCATTGGAAGGACTGATGCTGAAGCTGAAACTCTAGTACTTTGGCCACCTCATGCGAAGAGTTGACTCATTGGAAAAGACCCTGATGCTGGGAGGGATTGGGGGCAGGAGAAGGGGCTGACAGAGGATGGGATGGCTGGATGGCATCACTGACTCGATGGACATGAGTTTGGGTAAACTCCGGGAGTTGGTGATGGACAGGGAGGCCTGGCGTGCTGCAATTCATGGGGTAGCAAAGAGACACAACTGAGTGACTGAACTGAACTGAACTGATACATACACATGCATGCACAAATGTAAGTGCATGTGATTTAATATAAAACATATATTATATTATTATATATATATTATATATATTATTATATATGATAAACATATATAAATTAATTACTTACGTGATAATAAGGATCAACATGGATTTCAAATTCACACTTACTAAAGCTTCTTTTATTTTACTGTGGCCCCTGCATCACATCTTATCCGACTATTTCCTAAGCTAGTTGAAGTAAACAGCCATTCAACAAACTGTGCAGGACACTTCCATTTAATCAGTTCCTCCCCTGCTGATCCCTTCGTAGATTAAGCAGTCATAATTTTAACCTGTTTAACTATTGTGTATACCTAAATGCACTCATTGGCAGAAAATGATGTTAGAACTTAAGATAATGACAGTAGCAAAAACTGACAGCTGAAAGGGTAAACAGAGAACTAAAATGTTAAAAAAAATAAGCGAGGAGTTGTACACTGCTGTATTTAAATGGTTAACAAACAAGAGTCTACTGTATGACATAGGGAACTCTGCTCAATATTATGTGGAAGCCTGGATGAGAGAGGAATTTGCAGAGGATTAGATACACGTATGCTTATGGCTAAGTACCTTTGCTGTCCACCTGAAACACTCACAACATTGTGCATTGGCTATACTCCAATACAAAATAAAAATTTTAAATAAATAAATAAATGAGGATAATTTATGTTAGGAATTTGCAATTCTTTAGGTCCTCAAGGTTTTTAAGATATCACTTTAACAGCATAGTAATTTACTTCAATGGTAACTATTTTTTTTTTAATTTTAAAATTCATTTAATGTAAAGATAACAGCAATGATAACTTAGTTAACATTTATTGACTAATTATAAAATGACACACTATTATGAATGCTAATTGGCCTGTTAAAAGATTCTATGGTATTTCAAAGAATACAGAGATTGAAATAATCTTCAACTATTGCAACAACTGTTTGTGGAAAGTTTATTACCATTCCTATTTGTAGTTTAGGGAATTCATATAAATAAAAGTTAAGCAAATTGCCCTAGAACACTTCACTTGTCAGTGAAAAACAAGGTTTTAAATCAAAAGAATTTGGCTTGAAAGACAATATTAAACCTTTACATAAACTGGAGAATGAGATACAGTAAGATAAAATGTAGAATTTATTCCATTTTCTTGAAAACTGATTTAAATCAAAGTCTTTATATACAACAAGCCTTCCTAGTTGGCTCAGTGGTAAAGAATCCACCTGCCAATTCAGGAGACATGGTGTGATCCTTGGGTCAAGAAAATTCCCTGGGAGTAAGAAATGATAACACATTCCAGTATTCTTGTCTGGAAAATTTCCATGGACAGAGGAGATTGGAGGGCTATAATCCATGGGTTTTCAAACAGTCAGACACAACTGAATGACTGAGCATGCATGAAAGCTCATATACCACAAAATACACATTACTCTGTTTACATTATCGACAGCTCCCCCACCAAAAAAAAAAAAAAAGAAAAGTTTACTACACTGTGTGTGTGACAGCTCAAAAAAAGAAAGAAAGAAAACTTTACACTGAATTACTTTAAAAAGGAAACTTTGTAAAATATAGTTATAGAACAATCTGAGAGAAGTTAGACTCATTTAAGAAATTATAAATACACTTAATATGTGTTTAAAATGATATATATTATTACTTCTGCTCTTATTGTTTCTTCATCAAGGCATGGTTTCATTCAACACTCATTATTTAATTATCAAATAGTTACATGCAGCAGCTAGTGAACTAGGAAGTCTGCAGTCGCTCAGTCGTGTCCAACTCTTTGCGACCCCATGAATTGCAGCACGCCAGGCTTCCCTGTCCAACTCCCGGAGTTCACTCAGACTCACGTCCATCGAGTCAGTGATGCTATCCAGCCATCTCATCCTCTGTCGTCCCCTTCTCCTCCTGCCCCCAATCCCTCCCAGCATCAGGGTCTTCTCCAATGAGTCAACTCTTCCCATCAGGTGGCCAAAGTATTGGAGTTTCAGCTTCAGCATCAGTCCTTCCAATAAACACCCAGGACTGATCTCCTTTAGGATGGATTGGTTGGATCTCCTTGCAGTCCAAGGGACTCTCAGGAGTCTTCTCCAACACCAAAGTTCAAAAGCATCAATTCTCGGTGCTCAGCTTTCTTCACAGTGGATTAAAAAATAATAATAATAGTGTCACAGTCTCCATCCTCAATAATTTCAGAGTCTAGAAATATTAACAGATGGATTTACTGCTGTAAGGAAAAATACATTAGTTTTTATTGGATATTAAGAGGACCAAACCTAGAAATGTGGGATGAAGGAATGAAAACACCATTCTCTAGGATCTGATATTTGATCAGAGTTGTGAAGAATACACAAGAATCACCCAGATCAATTATGGCAGGAAAAAACAAAAGGATTTCTGTGAGAAACACAAAGGCAGGGAACACAATTTCCTTGGAGTAGGTGATGTGAAGTAGAGATTAACAAGAAAGATAATGGAGGTATAATTTTAATTGGCTTGCCTTCCAATCTGTAGGTGAGAGGAACTGACAAGGCCAATTTGAAATTTGAAAGATTTTCTTTGAAAAATATATGGAGAAAATAATTGAGGAAGACAAACATGGAAGCAAGCATACTGGTGAAGGCATTTGTTGTGGAGGTCTAAGAAAAGCTAATGAGGAAATAAATGAGGGCAGTAGTAGTATGGTTAGAAATTGATTAATAGATTAATAATTGAGGATATATTATTCAGAATGTTGAGACTGATTAGGCATATGTTCAAGGTAAGGAGTGTGAAAAGCCTTTGAGGCATGTAGCTTCAATACCTGGGTGGAGAATGGTAACAGTAAGATTCAAAATTCATTAGGGGCAAATTGAGAGAGAATGATATATCCAAATATGCTTATACCACAGGTAGGTAGAAAACTTTAACAGGTGGTTTAATTGATGTATTTGAAATACAGGTAGAAGACTGAAGCTGGATAATATATCCTCTAAATTATTAATCTAGTAATTATTTTTAAACCATACTACTACTGCCCTCATATATAAGGCTATATAATATATTGGCTAGTATCACTGATTGGGTATCATTCTTTATATTTGAAAATTGGTGTGTCATTCATGGGCCAACTGCCCTTGGAAAAATTACTAAATATGTCTGTTTAATTTTTTATGTATAAAATGAAACAATAAAACCCTTATTTACAGAACAGAAACAGACTCACAGAGAACTAAGTTATGGTTACTCTGGGGGTGGGGGGTAACCATAAGTTGGTTCTAAACTACCCCCAGATATATCATATAGTTCAATTTCCAGAGCATTTTCCATTAGCATGATGCTTCATGAGACATCTGCTATGGAATCATACTATAAAAAATGTTTTCTCTTTACATTGGTTCAGTGCACAGTGATCAAGACAGTGATCGGATGGTATATGACTTAACTTGATTCAACACATACCTTTTTCCTTTAAATATTTTTGTTCAATAGTAATTAAGTCCTGCGACTGTTGCACAGAATCTCCCATACAGATAGGTTTTGGTACAGTAAGTTTCAGTTGTTATGGTATTCCTTAAGGAAAGAAAATCATAAACTAAACTATTCAAAATTTGCTTGACTGACACACAATTTTTGATAAAACAATTTCACATACACTTTGAATTTCAGTTTAAAATTTTGACATTCTTGGCTAGTTCAATATCTTGATGGAAAGCTATGTTCAGATATAGTCGTAGCAATTATATTTGGACACTTAGAAGCTACCTGATGAATTCAACCAAATAAATTTATCTTCTTTCATATCATGAAAGTCTCATGCCAGTCTCAGTCTTGTGCTCATGCTGTCTCTCAGTCGTGTTCAACTCTTTGTGACCCTGTGAACCATAGCCCGCCAGGGTCCTCTGTCCATGGGATTTCCCAGACAAGAATACTGGCATGGGTTGCCTCTTTCACATATTCTTTTAAAATAATATTTCCTCATGACAGAATAAACCACTGCACTGAAATATTATATGTAGCAAATTGTCTGAATAGGACAATTCAAAAATGTTTTTAGTATATTTTAGTACAAATATTAAAAAGGAAACATTTCATCAATGAATTAGAAATAGCAATTAAATGAAATATCTATTAATTAACAACTATAACATCCAAAATGGGCAAAGTTCTACTAAAAGAATATATCTTACAAATATAAGATTTTTGACTTATCAAAGACTACAAATTTTATTTTACTTGACAACTTTGGTCCAACAGTCTTAGTGTGTTAAGAGTCATCATGCATGCCAGTTTTGCTTCTAGAAGTTTTGGCTTGATTTTTCTCCACATTCTTCATATTCCTACATAGACTAAAATGGAATCCACCTTAACCTACTTTCCAATCTACTAAATAAATAATATCAGGGTCAAATTAATGGACATATTGTGCCCTACTTGAGAAAATTAGATGATTAAAAAACAGGTGACTAGTCCATGCCAGACCTCTGGCCAACATACGTTAACATGTGTCACTTTTCAAATTAGTTTTTTCTCTTGAATCTCTAATATAAAATCATCTATTACTTTCTTTAGGAGTCAGAGATTTAGCTCTTTTTTTTTCATATATTATTTGTCAATGTTACATAGAAACATACATTTTTTGATAGATATGAACAGTTTAGCTCCCTGTAGAAAAAATATCTTTCTTTCTGACCCAAGTCCATTTTTTTTCCATCTGAATTTTGTGAAATGTTTGGTTAAAGCTATGAAGGACATGAACATTCCTCACCCAGAACAATGTCAGTAGAGAGAATAGAACATTAATTTCTAATACTATAAGAGACTAAGATTTAACTCCCCTCTCTCTCTATATATATATATATAATATATATAATATATATTATAGAATAAGATAAAACTTTATAATTCAGAACCTGAAAATTTTACATTTTATTTTATTTCATCTAGTATTACAGGCAAATTGTCTCACTGTAATTTTACCTATGAAGCAGTCAGGGTGAACTTATGAAAAGTAGCAGGAAAAAATATATATGAACACTACTTGATCCAATTTCCTGGAAACCATAGTAAATATTCTCTTTAAGACTGGATATGACTGTACTTTATTAGACTTGAACTGTATTCTGGGTAATTGTCCAGTAATAACCTTTGTTAAATTATACAAAGTCTTTACTTACCAGAGAACACAGACTCCCCAACTTCTAATTTATCATCATTCAAGATAATGAGCAACACAAACCATTCTATTACCAATCTAAAAGCAATAAATGTCAAAGTAAAGAAGTATGCAATATTCTGGCTTGAAAGAACAAAGGACAAAAGTAATGATAATACCTCTTTATATTTGCAGTCTATTATATTATGCATAACAAATGATGCCATAATTGCAGACAGCGTTATTTTAACAGGTTATAAGGAGAAGATAGTGAGGGAGGTGAGAGGCTGTTTTGACTATTGTTATGAAAAATGCTTCAAGCTTCTTAATTTAAAATGTACAGCAAGAAGAGGATATTGTTTGTAGAGTACGTTTGATGTTAGTTCTTTGAGTTATATAAGCTGAAGATTTCAGTTTGATTACTCATCCAGTTCAGTGGATTGGTGACTTCAAGGTAGTTGGAACAAAGGACCTTAAACAATGTATTTCTTAACTAATTCATCATCAGAATAAATAGGGAGTAGATAAATAATTTCTAGCTAGTCATTTCAAACATCCTAGTGGGAATAAACCTCTGTTCCCCTAGTGGATGTTGAACAATAAAAGTCATATCCATCCTCCAGCATTACAGCTCATATATGTCTATGGCCCTGTGAGATACTAAGGTTTCAAGACTGTGGAGGGAAAAGATACTGGGGCTGCAAATGAGTCTCGACTCACATTATGACTCTTCCCTTGATTAATAAATGAAACTTTTTTAAAGTATATTTTTTGAGTGAAAAGAGACTTGAAGATCCTGTACTTCACAGAACTACACAAAATACAAGGATAGTCAGGAAGTTCTCACTTTTTTTTTTCATACAACTTTTCCTCTTTAAACTTATCCTCTCAAGTTTATCTCCAAGCTAGGCTTCAACAGTGCATGAACCGTGAACTTCCAGATGTTCAAACTGGTTTTAGAAAAGGCAGAGGAACCAGAGATCAAATTGCCAATATCTGTTGAATCATCAAAAAAACAAGAGAGTTCCAGGAAAACATCTACTTCTGTTTTATTGACTATGCCAAGGCCTTTGCTGTGTGGATCACAACAAACTGGAAAACTCTTAAAGAGAAGGGAATACCAGACCACCTCACCTGCCTCCTGAGAAATCTGTATGCAGGTAAAGAAGCAACAGTTAAAACTGGACATGGAACAACAGACTGATTCCAAATCGGGAAAGGAGTACATCAAGGCTGTCTGTTGTCACTCTGCTTATTTAATTTATATGCAGAGTACATCAGGAGAAATGCTGAACTGAATGAAGCACAAGCTGGAACCAAGACTGCAGGGAGAAATATCAATATGCAGATGACACCACCCTTATGGCAAAAAGCGAAGAAGAACTAAAGAACCTCTTGATGGAAGTGAAAGAGGAGAGTGAAAAAGTTAACTTAAAACTCAACATTCAGAAAATTAAGATTATGGCATTCAGTCCCGTTGTTTCATAGCAAAGAGATGGGGTAACTGTGGAAAAGGTGACAAACTATTTTTGGGGCCCCCAAATCACTGCAGATGGTGATTGCAGCCATGAAATTAAGACTCTTGCTCTTTGGAAGGAAAGTTGACAGCATATTAAAAAGCAGAGACATTACTTTGCCAACAGAGTTCTATCTAGTCAAAGTTGTGGTTTTTCCAGTAGTCATGTATGGATGTGAGAGTTGGACTATCAAAAAAGCTGAGTACCAAAGAACTGATGCTTTCTAACTGTGGTGCTGGGGAAAACTCTTAACAGTCCCTTGGAAAGTTGTTGTACTTTTCTAGGAATTTGTCCATTTCTTCCACGTTGTCCATTTTATTGGCATATAATTGCTGATAGGAGTCTCTTATGATCCTTTGTATTTCTGTGTTGTCTGTTGTGATCTCTCCATTTTCGTTTCTAATTTTATTGATTTGATTTTTCTCCCTTTGTTTCTTGATGAGTGGGGCTAATAGTTTGTCAACTTTATGTATCCAATAGAGTATTGTAAAGTAAAATAAAAATAAACAAATAAATAATGGGAAAAAAAAAAGAGTCCCTTGGACAGCAAGGAGATCAAGCCTATCAATCTTAAAGGAATCAGTCCTGAATATTCATTAAAAGGACTGATGCTGAAGCTGGAGCTCCAATACTTTGATGCAAAGAGTTGACTATTGAAAAGACTTCTGACATTGGGAAAGATGGAAGGCAACAGGAGAAGGGGACAACAGAGAATGAGATGGTTGGATGGCATCACTGAGTCAATGGACATGAGTTTGCGCAAACTCGATGACATGGTGAAAGACAGGAAGTCTGGCATGCTGCAGTTCATGGAGTCACAAAGAGTCAGACACAGCTTAGCAACTGAACAACCACAAACAACAACAACAACAAACAAACAAACAAATTGGAGAGGTTGAAATTCTTTCTCAGTATTTTCTCTTTTTGGTCCACAAACAAAATTACCTTTGTAGTCTGGCCTGTGAACAGCATTCACAAACTGGTTTTCATAGAAATGAAATACAACATATTTTTCCCCTTCAGGATATGTACAGCTAACCATAACTTACATGAGAGTGATTAAATACAGTTTGTAAATAAATCACTGAGTGTAACTAGAAAATTCACTAAGAGAATGGAAGCATTTTGCTTTAGAATAATTGAATTTGCTCCATCCTATGGGTGTAGGATTCTCTAAGGTACTCTCTGCGGCAGGATTAGTTATGAGTTTCTGTCTCACAACTTTGGCTGTCAATTGGCTGTCAATCAGCCAATCCTTGCCTGCCTTGCTCCAAGGGCATCACTGTACTGGTTGGTAGGTGATATTTTTGTATTGGGCGTTAGTACAAAATGCTCTGGGCTTTAGTCCCATCTTGTGCTTTTCTTTAAAAGATCATTATAGAATAATATGCCTTCATAGAGTTAGTATACAAATGAATAATATTCTGAGGTATGCAACCATTTCAGTCTCAATACAGTTGCTATAGTGCAAGAAAGTGAAAGTGAGAGTGTTGCTCAGTCATGTCTGACTCTTTGTGAACCTATGGACTGTGCCCACCAGGCTCCTCTGTCCATGGGATTTTCCAGGTAAGAATACCAGAGTGGGTTGCTGGGGAATACTTTTCCTCAGTAAGTTTTGTTTCAAAATTAATAAGATGGTTTCTTTTCTTTCTTAGAAGGACTAGAATACCGAGAACATATCAGTAACTTGCAAATTAGAGTATTTGTGAAAATATTTTTAAGATTTAATTCAGCCAATATTCAGTGTAAGTAATTTCTTTGGAACTAGCATATTTTAAGAGTGACTTTGGAAGCTGTGCTTATTTTCTGATTGGACTTGCTACAAAATTCAACATCTTATCTCCTTTTAAGAGTGTTCTTTATTTTGAATAAGTGGAAGACATTTTTTAGGAACATCCATCTCTACAGTCTAAATTTCAGCTGATGATATTTACCTTTAATGCTCTTAGACTCTTATTGAGTCATCTGTGGAGTCTCCTCCAGGATACTCTCTTTGATTTGTCATAAGAGCAATCTGATAAACTTGCTTGCAGATTGATTATTGCAATTTTGTTTAATGTTTTTATTAAATTTGCTAAATAATATCTCAAAGTATATAACTCTGTCTTCTCAGAAGGCCATTTTTTCTGGCAGAAGCTTTTGGTCCTAAACCAAAATCTTCAAGGTATTTTCTGTTGTATGTAGGATGATTCCTTTTTTAATGCTCTAAAATTATATCACATATGTGACCTATTAAGAGGATATTTACTTTTAGTAGCTATTTCTCATGTGATCCTATGTGCATTAACGGTAAGTATCTGTCTTTTACATATTCTATCTATTACTTGGAACTTAATAAATATTCTATATTATTTCTCTGTATAATAAAAACAGAGAAAAGCCTTTGTCATTCCAGATTAATGTGGCTACTAGGGCCAAGTAAAGTGACACATTCAGGACCAAACAGACTTGTTGTGGGTTTTAGGGTCTTTGTGGTGTTGAAGTCAATTTTCAAGTTGTAATGTTAGATCTGAAATAATTAAGGAAACCAAGTATTACAAACATACTGGCTAAAATCAAAATATATGAGCTAGCATGTCTTTCAAACTAATTTATAACTCATCACAAAGGGCCACATTCTGCCTCACATACGCAGGTAAGATAATCCATGTTTACTAGAGAATTTCAGAATAAATTCTCAACAATACAATTTAGCCCAGTGAGTTTAATTAAAATTAATATCCCATTATGGTGCAGTCATTATTTAGAAGGAAGGAGTTCCAGACTTTAGCAAGATAGTCAAAATTAGAGGGGAATAGTTTTCTTAATAAAATGATTCACTGATGATGCTACTTTAAGTGACTTTAAAATTCACTTTTAATGTTTCTGAAGAAAATAGAATAAATTATTGCATTCTTTCCTACCTGAAGCTACCAATTAATATGGTGCTTGCATTTTGAATTAGCATAAACTTTCCCACTCCAACTTCAAAAAACACGTTAAGGTTTAAGGCAATTTATTCTTAACATTATCTTAAAAACTGTCTCTAGTACTTATTACTGACTTTCTTTTCCATTTGGCTCTAGATTCTGCTACAAAAGTAGAAAATTGGTTACATTTGAATAGTCAGATTCATTTCATAATTTTTACAGCATATCCAAAAGTTCATTTCCTTCAGGTAATTAAAAAGAAAGGTCATTTAAAAACAAACATCATTTTCCATTTATACAATGCATGTTTTGAAAAACTGAGCAACCTTGTTGGGAAAAGCTAACATGTGTGTTATTTCTAAGCCAAAAACAAACAAAACAGCTGAATATCTATTTGTATATATGTAGCTCAGGATTAACAGCTGTAATTTATGCAATACTTAACTTGGTTTAGACAATGACTACACACACAACTTGAAAACAAAAGAACGATTTTCCCTGTAAACAGATGAGGAAAATGAGGCATAAAGATATTCTTTTAAACTGCTCAAGGTCAGATATTTAAAATAAAAGCCAGTTTTTTTCCTGAAGTGACTATCCCCTTTCTAAGCATGGCACTTCACTGCCTCAAACTATGCTGTGAACAATTTTGCTTGCAGTCCTGAATGTGTGAGTCATCAGAGAGAGCATAATGGCTCAGTAATCAAAAAATGGTGGAGATATCCTAATAAATTGGCCTCTGCCACCAGGGAAGCCCCAATAAACTGTGCCAGATGGACATAAATTTGACTTTAGAATAGAATATGAGAATCTATCCAGAGAAAGAAGAATTTTTTTTTTTCCTCTCTTTTCCCCCATATTTGGTAGAAGGTGAATCCAGGCTAAATTTTCTTGAAGCTAAAAGCCATTACATAAGAAATAGTATCCTTAACAATAGTGTTTATATTTTAAGTATACACATTTGCATAATAAAAACAAATAATATGATTTCTTCTGAATATTATGCAGAAGTGCATAATATATATCAGCCAAACATATTATTTAAGTCTTAGTGAGCTGAACAACTCCTTGCAAAAATGAAACTGCAAATATTAAGACCAACAAGTACAAGAAGTTAAAGCAGAATCTTGCTTGGATAGTGGGAAGAGGTGAGCTGAAGCTACTATCCAACCATCTCTCTCCAGTGATTCTGGGACAGGAGAGCCTCTACAGGATCTCTTGGTCCTTTACATCAAAACTGTTTGGGAATCTTTAAACCAGATTTTCAAAATGTAAATTTGTAATATCTTAAGAATGTACTGGACAGGGAGGCCTGGCGTGCTGCAATTCAAGGAGTCGCACACGACTCAGCGACTGAATTGAAGAATGTATTACTTACATTTTAATTCTCTCTGTATGCAAAAATAAAAATGATTAAGACAACCAAGCAAAACTTAGATGTTATATTAAAATAAATGAAGGTCAAGCCTTTAGCAGACAGATTATGTTCAATATTGAGTAGATTATGGTCAGTAGTTTCAGTAATGGGAAACATGGATAGAGTTTCAAGACAGAGAGAAGAATGGACTATGAAAAAAGCTTTGGATAGACAGGCTGTCTCTCTAAAGCTAAGATGATGGATCCTCTAACAAAATAAAAACTTAAAGTAATAGACCACTAGGTAAATAAAAATAAAATTTGTATAGTAAAAATATGCAATGATTACATTAGAATTGTTATATTATCTAATTTCAAAGGAAAAATTTGGAATAAATAAATTGTAAAATCTAAACTTTACCATAAAAATTAATTGGTTAAATGCTATAGCTTGTTGTTGTTCAGTCAATTATCATGTCTGACTCTTTTGCAACCCAAAGGACCACAGCATGCCAGGCTTCTCTGTCCTTTACTATCTTCTGGAGTTTTCCCAAACTCATGTCCATTGAGTCAGTAATGCTATTGAACCATCTCATCCTATTTAACCCCGTTCCTGTCCTGCCCTCAATCTTTCCCAGTATCAGGGTCTTTTCTAATGAGTTGACTATTTGCATCAGGTGGCCAAAGTATTGGAGTTTCAGCTTCAGCATCAGGCCTTCCAATGAACATTCAGGGTTAATTTCCTTTAGGATTGACTGGTTTGCCGTCCAGGGGATTCTCAAGAGTCTTTTCCAGCACCACAGTTCAGAAGTGTTAATTCTTCAGTGCTCAGCCTTATTTATGGTCCAGCTCTCACATCCATACATGACTACTGGAAAAACCATGACTTTGACTATATTGGCAAAATGATGTCTCTGTTTTTTAACGTGTCATCTAGGATTGTCATAGCTGTCCTTCCAAGGGGCAAGTGTCTTTTAATTTCATGGCTGCAATCACCATCTGCAGTGATTTGGAGCCCAAGAAAGTAAAGTCTGTCACTGTTTCTATTTTATCCTCATCTATTTGCCAGGAAGTGATGGGATCAGATGCCATGATCTTTTTTTTTTTTTTTTAATGCTGAGTTTTAAGCCAGCTTTTTCACTTTCCTCTCTCACTTTCATCAAGAGGCTTTTTAGTTCTTTGTTTTCTGCCATCAGGGTGGTGTCATCTGCATATCTGAGGTTATTGATATTTCTCCTGGCAATCTTGATTCCAGCTTGTGCTTCATCTGGTTCAGCATTTCTCATGATGTACTCTGCATAGAAGTTAAATAACCAGGGTGACAATATACAGCCTTGACATTCTCCTTTCCCTATTTGGAACCAGTCTGTTGTTCCAAATCCTGTCTTAACTCTTGCTTCTGACTGTACGCAAGCTAGAGCTTTAAGTTAATAGTTAAGCTTTAAGCTTTAAACTTAAGCTTTAATAGTTAAGTTTTAATAGTTAAGCTTCACACAGCTAGTGAAATGGTTGCATTTTTTATATTAAGCAGAGAAGAATATTTGCTTAATCTTGTATAGACTGTTTCAGCATTTGGGAATCATTTCAAAATTAGATATATTATAAACCTGTTGATTATAAGCCCATATATAAATGCAGCATTAATATAATTCTTATTGTATCAAACAAAAAATTAGCATAAAAAATTCACCCCAGATAAGCAAGGATACAAAATGGTGAAAATGTTGAATGAGGAGAGAGTGATTTTAGCAGAATATGAAGGCAAGCTGGATCGTTTAGATAAGCATTCCCTTCCCTTTCCCTCACTCCATCTCCATTTTATATTTTAGAAACAAAGGTGATATCTTCATTTTGTTTGAATCAACCATGTAATCATTGGAATCCTTCCATCTCATTTAACTTTCCTATTGAGCTGTATTGACAAACTCTCAGAGGTAGTTTGAATTGACGTAAACACAGTATGTAGGCTGCCCTTCCCAAATATTGCTGTTGCTTGGAACATTGTTTATCAGCAGGGAATCACTCAGACTGCATGGATCACAAGTTAATGTCAATTGACCCTGCTTCTTGTTATCTAAAGCTGTGAAGTTTTTCATAATCTGGAAAAATGTAGAGGAGTGCATCCAAACTACTCATTTCTACAAATATGACACTATATCTTCCACTTTATTTTATAAATTGATTTTTCAATTTATACGGAGAAAGAACAGTATTAAATGACAAGTAAGCATTTTTTGTTGTTGTTCATAAATGTCTTCATATGAAATTGAATAAGATTCAGATAGCTTATATAATTATGACAAAATCACAACATCAGAAGTATTGCTTTAGGACATATGTTTACCTATGACTAATTCATGTTGCTATTTGCTTAAAAACAACAAAATTCTGTAAAGCAATTATCCTTCAACTTAAAAAATAAAATAAAATCAGATTTAAAAAAGTTTGCTTTCATTTTAGAAATCCTCTGGAAGGGGCATAACACATCAAGTTTTATTGTAAAAGAAATAAATTTGCAAAAATTGTTCCACTTCCAGGGAATTTTTTTCCTTAAAATAAAGCTCTTGCTTTCATTTTTCTATTATTAAGTAGTTCCACCATTGGTATATCAAAATTTCACAGCACTTATATTACCCACTAATATTTCAAGTGCAAGTAAAGTGAATTTTATGTTGTCAGTTGTTTGTTCACACTTCTCAACTTTGATTTCTCTTCAAAGAGAGATGGAGCTGTCACTGGAGTTAGAGATTTTCAAACCTGGAGTAAGTTAAAGTGCCAATGACCAGGCAGTTTATAGGACTTCTGTCTATTATACTGACAGATCCTCTCTAGAACAACCAGCAATTCTCTTTAGGGCAATCTAAAATTTACAATCCTGTTATGAGGAAGAATATGAAGGTATTCCTATCTGCCTTTCCTTTCTACCTCTGGTCATACATAACCATCATTATTTCTCTGCTCAGCCATCCCAAATACTGAAAACATAAGCAGAACAAGGAAGGGTTTGGCAACAGAGAAGTTTATGGTTCAAAATATTTAACTGACCAAAGAAATTTTTTCAATTCAATATTTTACCAATAAGCTGCAATCAAGCTCTCTGCTGGTGATTAAAAGTGTTCAGATAGAAAAGAAGAAAACATATATCTTCAAAGTGAAGAAACTTTTGGCCTATCATTGATTAGCTAGGTGAATAGAGGCTGTTTATTTTCAATCAAATAGGTATTAGTATTTTCCTATCATGTTGTGGATGATATTCAAAAACAAATTGATTTTATATCTTAAAAAATAATGTATTTTTCTCTTACAGTGACCACAGTATTTTAAAAAGTAAGACACACAAAAAAATTGCTTCCACAAAATAAATAGATAAATGAAGGCATTTTGTCTTTACATTTTCTGTTGCCTTGTTTCTTGGGAAAAATGTGTTTCTTAGTCATTAGAAATGGCTGTCATTTGCATCTTTTGCTATACATATCACACATATTCATGGTCACACACACAGCCCATGATTATGAAGCAATGGGCCACATTGGGGAGCCCTTTATATTCATGAAAGATGTTATAGCTTATACAGTTGACCCTTGAAAAACATGAATTTGAAGTGCACAGGTTCACTTATGCATAATTTTTTTTTTTTTTTTGCTAAATATGAATTGCAGTACTTTATAATGAACAGTTAGTTGACACCTAAGTTGTGGGACCACAGATACAGAAGGCAGCCTTCTGTAAAGTTATAGTCAAATGTTTATACAGTTATATGCAAATGTTTGTGCGGAGGATCAGCCACTGTAACCCCTGTATTGTCCAAAGGTCAGCTATAGTCTCCTTTTAAGTGGCTTAAACCAATGGGTTGGCTTCTTTTATCCCATCACTCCAATGTACAAACTAATGAGATTAATGTTTCTAACTTACTTAACTCTCCTTAGTTTCTATAAGGAAAGAGAAAACTGAAAGTATACACATAACAAAAGTGAATACATTAAAAGCACAAGATGAGATAAAAACACAGCTATGCTCGTTTAAAAATAATTAAAGCCAGAGATCAAATTGCCAACATCCATCGGATCACTGAAAAAGCAAGAGAGTTCCAAAAAAATATTTATATCTGCTTTATTGACTATGCCAAAGCCTTTGACTGTGTGGATCACCGTAGACTGTGGAAAATTCTGAAAGAGATAGGAATACCAGACCACCTGACCTGCCTCTTGAGAAATCTGTATGCAGGTCAAGAAGCAAGTTAGTGCTGGACATGGAACGACGGGCTGTTTCCAAATAGGAAAAGGAGTACATCAAGGCTGTATATTGTCATCCTGCTTATTTAACTTATATGCAGAGGACATCATGAGAAATGCTGCGCTGGATGAAGCACAAGTTGGAATCAAGATTGCTGGGAGAAATAGCAATAACCTGAGATAGCGGAGAAGGCAGTGGCACCCCACTCCAGTACTCTTGCCTGGAAACTCCTATGGACGGAGGAGCCTGATGGACTCAGTCCATGGGGTCGCTAAGGGTCGGACACGACGGAGCGACTTTCACTTTCACTTTTCACTCTCATACATTGGAGAAGTAAATGGCAACCCACTCTAGTGTTCTTGCCTGGAGAATCCCAGGGACTGAGGAGCCTGATAGGCTGCCGTCTACGGGGTCGCACAGAGTCAGACACTACTGAAGCGACTTAGCAGCAGCAGCAGAGATATGCAGATGACATCACTCCTATGGTAGAAAGTGAAGAAGAACTAAAGAGCCTCTTGATGAAAGCAAGAGAGTGAAAATGTTGGTTTAAAGCTCAACATTCAGTGATATTGGCCTGTAGTTTTCTTTTCTTGTGGCTTCTTTGTCAGGTTTTGGTATTAGTGTGATGGTGGCCTTATAGAATGAGTTTGGAAGTTTACCTTCCTCTGCAATTTTCTGAAAGAGTTTGAGTAGGATAGGTGTTAGCTCTTCTCTAAATTTTTGGTAGAATTCAGCTGTGAAGCTGTCTGGACCTGGGCTTTTGTTTGCTGGAAGGTTTCTGATTACAGTTTCAATTTCTGTGCTTGTGATGGGTCTGTTGAGATTTTCTATTTCTTCCTGGTTCAGTTTTGGAAAGTTGTACTTTTCTAAGAATTTGTCCATTTCTTCCACGTTGTCCATTTCATTGGCATATAATTGCTGATAGTAGTCTCTTATGATCCTTTGTATTTCTGTGTTGTCTGTTGTGATCTCTCCCTTTTCATTTCTAATTTTATTGATTTGATTTTTCTCCCTTTGTTTCTTGATGAGTCTGGCTAATGGTTTGTCAATTTTATTTATCCTTTCAAAGAACCAGCTTTTGGCTTTGTTGATTTTTGCTATGGTCTCTTTTGTTTCTTTTGCATTTATTTCTGCCCTAATTTTTATGATTTCTTTCCTTCTACTAGCTCTGGGGTTCTCCATTTCTTCCTTTTCTAGTTGCTTTAGGTGTAGAGTTAAGTTATTTATTTNTTTCTTTTGCATTTATTTCTGCCCTAATTTTTATGATTTCTTTCCTTCTACTAGCTCTGGGGTTCTCCATTTCTTCCTTTTCTAGTTGCTTTAGGTGTAGAGTTAAGTTATTTATTTGGCTTTTTTCTTGTTTCTTGAGGTATGCCTGTATTGCTATGAACTCTCCTCTTAGCACTGCTTTTATAGTGTCCCACAGGTTTTGGGTTGTTGTGTTTTTGTTATCATTCGTTTCTATGCATATTTTGATTTCTTTTTTGATTTCTTCTGTGATTTGTTGATTATTCAGAAGTGTGTTGTTCAGCCTCCATATATTGGAATTTTTAATAGTTTTTCTCCTGTAATTGAGATCTAATCTTACTGCATTATGGTCAGAAAATATGCTTGGAATGACTTCAATTTTCTTGAATTTATCAAGGTTAGCTTTATGGCCCAGAATGTGATCTATCTTGGAGAAGGTTCCATGAGCACTTGAGAAAAAGGTGAAATTCATTGTTTTGGGGTGAAATGTTCTATAGATATCAATTAGGTCTAATTGTTCTATTGTATCATTTAAAGTTTGTGTTTCTTTGTTAATTTTCCATTTAGAAGAGTATTTCTTTTTTAGAGTTATACTTTAGCCTTTAGCCTGCTTTAAAGCTTTAGCATTACTTGAAAAAGATTTTTTTTCTGATGAACAGATTAGAAGTGTGTGTTTTTACAGAAAAATTAAAACCCAGAAGATACAGAGTAAAAATGACCCATTGTTCTACTGTGTTTTCTTCTTTCTTAAAATGTACAAATTGAAAATTCTCCCGTTTCTCCCCCTATGTTATAACTCTGTCAACCTTCAGAATGCATTCTTTTAGCAGAACACTTATTTGCATATTAAACATATGATTTTAATTCTTCTTTCATCTTTATCATTGTCATCATCATTATGATCATGAAGAACTTTTGTAATCATTTCTATTGACTTTATTTTTTCTATTATGTTCTCTAGCTTTTCTGAGAAAGGCCACTTGCACTCCCAAGGATATATACATAACCAACTCCATATTCTTTAGAATATGGCTTCATTTTTAAAAAAATAATTAACTCTTTAATTCATCTGGAATTTATTCTGGCATATGATGTGAAGTAATCACTTAACTTTACATTCGTTACATGGTTATTCACATCCTATATTAACTGTCTATCCCTTTTGAACTGATTTCAGAAGTTAGATTCATCATTTAATGTTTTTTAATATGCTTTTGGACTTTGCATTTTGGCCCCAGTTTTGCACATTTAAAGATCTGGCAAGAGAAGACAGATATAATTGATTACTCGTGTTTCTGGAAGTTTTCTGGCTATTCTTACTAGTTCACTTTTCAGATGAATTAGTATTGGTAATTATGTTAAGCATCCAAATATTGATTTGAGGNTTGGCCCCAGTTTTGCACATTTAAAGATCTGGTAAGAGAAGACAGATATAATTGATTACTCGTGTTTCTGGAAGTTTTCTGGCTATTCTTACTAGTTCACTTTTCAGATGAATTAGTATTGGTAATTATGTTAAGCATCCAAATATTGATTTGAGGTTCAGTTCAGTTGCTCAGTTGTGTCTGACTCTTTGTGACCCCATGGACTGCAGCACGCCAGGCTTCCCTGTCCATCACCAACTCCCAGAGTTTGCTCAAACTCGTGTCCATTGAGTCGGTGATGCCATCCAACTATCTCATCCGCTGTTGTCCCCTTTTCCTCCCACCTTCAATCTTTCCCAGCATAAAGATCTTTTCCAATGAGTCAGTTCTTTGCATCAGGTGGCCAAAGCATTAGAGCTTCAGCTTCAGCATCAGTCCTTCCAATGAATATTTAGGACTGATTTCCTTTAGGATGGACTGGTTGGATCTCCTTGCAGTCCAGGGACTCTCAAGAGTCTTCTCCAACATCACAGTTCAAAAGCATCAATTCTTCGATGTTCAGCTTTCTTTATAGCCCAACTCTCACATCCATATATAACTACTGGAAAACCATAGCTTTGACTAGACAGACTTTTGTTGGCAAAGTAATATCTCTGCTTTTTTTTTTTTTTTTAGCATATTCAGTGTTTTAATATTTTTAGCAGACAATTTACATACCTCCCCACCCCTTCCTTTAAGTTAGTGTTGACAATGTTCTATAATAAACTACTTAAAGAGAAGCTTTGGTCCAGAATGGAATGAAATTGCAAAACAAAACAAAACAATCCCCCAAACAAAACCAACATCACTCTAATGAGACGGATGAAACTAGAGCCGATTATACAGAGTGAAGTAAGCCAGAAAGAAAAACACCAATACAGTATACTAACACATATATATGGAATTTAGAAACATGGTAATGATAACCCTGTATGCGAGACAGCAAAAAAGACACAGACATATAGAATGGACTTTTGGACTCTGAGGGAGATGGAGAGGGTGGGATGATTTGGGGAAATGGCACTGAAACATGTATACTGTCATGTAAGAAAAAAAAAAAAGCTCTGAGAAGTCTTAAAAAAAAAATCACTGTTGCTTAAAAAAAAACAACACTTTCACCAATTATATTCAAACAAAACACACAAGGAGGTTTGCACCCTGTACTTCTTCAGTGTTTCCTGGCGGCTGCCTCCCCTCCCAGGCAAATGGCGGAGCTTCTCCGGGGTCTGGAGGCTCGTTCAGCTTCACATTATTCGAAAACCCTGGATGGAAGATTCTAAGGTCTTAAAGTCCCAAATGGCCATGGCTCCATCGATGCCGGTAGCGCAAAATTTGCGACAGTCTTGCTTGTCTACCTCATAAATAGACACTTGAGTAATGCTGTCCTGGTGCCGCGTCTCCAGGGCCGTGCTGCAGTCCTCTGTCGGGCCGCCTGTCCATGTTGCGCAAGCGCTACAGGGCCGACACGTTGCGCTGGATGCTCGTTTGGGAATGTCCAGCTTGAGATGAAGGTCAAGCAGCCGCCGTCATCATAGTTAAGCATGGGCAGCAATTGTGGCCGGCAGCCGCGACACTGTTCTCTGAGATGAACGACACACTCAGGAGGGGCAGGAGCTCCGTCTTCAGAATTGAGACCTGCACGCTTTTTTGAGGCGTCAGCAGCGGACACGGTGCTGTCATGGCTGACTCAGGCCAGGCGCCTGCCGCTTGCCGAGAAGCTGATCCTCTGCACCCAGCCGCCTGTGCCACTGCCACCGAACGCTGACATCAGCTGACCGAAAGGCATCTTGCTGCCCCGGGGCGCGCTAGCTGGCTTCTCATCCACTTCTTTAATGTAGGCAGAAAACACTCTGCATTTGAAGTCACCAGATCCTGCTGCCAGCAAGAGGTTGTTGGGATGCCAATCCAAGCTGAGGACATGGAGCAGATGGGCTTTTTAATGTGCTTGCTCACCCACCAGGCATTTTCAAACTCAAAGTAATAAATGGAGATGAGTTGTGCTCTGCTGCCCACAGCAAATTTGTTCTCTAGCGGGGACCACTTGAGGAAAGTGGCCGCCCAGTTAATTCTCAAGATCACCAGAGTTGGCTTTGAGACACCATCCTTCTGACTCTGGATGTAGGTGTTTCGGTTGGCCCCACAAGTGACGATGCGGTCACTCTTAGGAGCCCAGTCAATACCTGGGATGTGTCTGTTGTGTTCCTTGAGTTCATGAGCTTTCACCCACTGACCCCCATTCTTCTTACAGATGTGGACTTCATGATCATTGGGGCTAAGTGCGATCTGGGTATGATCCCTGTTTCAGGCAGGACAGGTGATTGGCTCCAGTAAAAACGGATGCAGGGACATTATTCTTAGTGTTTTCAAAGGATAGAAAGCTGGGATTGGAGCAGTCCGGATGGCTCAGAGCGCTGAATTTGCAGACTCTGGTCAATCAGGGCAAACAGGCTCCAGTGGGTGTGGTTGGAGAACCGAATCTCAGCTCTCTCTGCTTTTTAATATGCTTCTAGGTTGGTCATAACTTTTTTTCCAAGGAACGAGTGTCCTAATTTCATAGCTGCTGTCACCATCTGCAATGGTTTTGGAGCCCCTCCTATAAAGTCTATCAATGTTTCCTTTGTTTCCCCATGTATTTGCCATGAAGTGATGGGACCAGATGCCATGATCTTAGTTTTCGGAATGTTGAGTTTTAAGCCAACTTTTTCACTCTCCTCTTTCACTTTCATCAAGAGACTCTTTAGTTCTTCTTTGCTTTCTGCCATTAGGGTGGTGTCATCTTGCTTTTTTGATGATCCAAGGGATGTTGGATGTCATGTATGGATGTGAGAGTTGGACTGTGAAGAAGGCTGGGTGCTGAAGAATTGATGCTTTTGAACTGTGGTGTTGGAGAAGACTCTTGAGAGCCCCTTGGACTGCAAGGAGGTCCAACCAGTCCATTCTAAAGGAGATCGGTCCTGGGTGTTCATTGGAAGGACTGATGCTGAAGCTGAAACTCCAATACTTTGGCCACTTCATGAGAAGAGTTGACTCATTTGAAAAGACCCTGATGCTGGGAGGGATTGGGGCAGGAGGAGGAGGGGATGACAGAGGATGAGATGGCTGGATGGCATCACCGACTTGATGGACATGAGTTTGGCATAGACTCCGGGAGTTGGTGATGGACAGGGAGGCCTGGCGTGCTGTGATTCATGGGGTCGCAGAGAGTTGGACACAACTGAGCGACTGAACTGAACTGAAGGGATGTTGGCAATTTGATCTCTGCTTCCTCTGCCTTTTCTACTTTTTTAAATCCAACTTGAACATCTGGAAGTTCACAGTTCAGGTACTGTTGAAGCCTGGCTTGGAGAATTTTGAGCATTACTTTGGAAGCATGTGAGATGAGTACAATTGTGCCATAGTGTGAGTATTCTTTGACATTGCCTTTCTTTGGAATTGGAATGAAAACTGACCTTTTCCAGTCCTGTGGCCACCGCTGAGTTTTCCAAATTTGCTGGCATATTCAGTGCAGCAGTTTCACAGCATCATCATTAGAATTTGAAATAGCTCAACTGGGATTCCATCACCTCCACTGGCTTTGTTGGTAGTGATGCTTCCTAAGACCCACTTGACTTCACATTCCAGGATGTCTGGCTCTAGGTGAGTGATCACACCATTGTGGTTATCTAGGTCATGAAGATCTGTTTTATATAGTTCTTCTGTGTATTCTTGTCACCTCTTCTTAATATCTTCTTCTGTTAGGTCCATACCATTTCTGTCCTTTATTGTGCCCATCTTTGCATGAAATGTTCCCTTGGTATCACTAATTTTCTTGAAAGACCTTTAGTCTTTCCCATTCTACTGTTTTCCTCTATTTCTTTGCATTGATCACTGAGGAAGGCTTTCTTATCTGTCCTTGCTATTCTTTGGAATTCTTTTGGGGTTAACTGATGTTTTGGTGTTAGCTGATTTGAGGTTGCCTGATGTTTTTTCAATAATGACTATCCTCATACAAAAACACAGTATTTCTCTCTAGTAAATAAAATCTCGTATATGCCTCAGTAAAGTACATCTGGATGTTTCTTGCTAAATCTGTCCCTGGGAATTTTGTCATTTTTATTATTTAGGCCTTTTTTTTTCCCCTGTCAAGATATATAACTGATAATTGTTGGAAAGGGATGGAAAGTGTTTTAGAAGAGTGAATTCAGGGATGTTAGTCAAAGGAAGTGAAACCAAGCCAGGGCACTGTTACAACTGAATGTAAACACACCTTCCCTGTGGCACATCCTGTTATTGAGGAAAGGTAAGAGTTGGACATCACTGAAGCAACTTAGCATGCAGGAACACACACAAGTGCAAAGCTTGCTGGAAAATGAAGCTTGTGTCCTAATCTGGGCCACAAACTTCCAAAACACAACTTTTTCCCCCATGTTCTCTAGGTCATAATACAATTTGGAAAAACCGTTTCGGGTCTTCTTCAATGTCCAAGGGTGTATTTTTCAGCAATTTCTTTTCAGGCTGGTGAGAAAGAACTTTAGATCCCCAGGAGCTCTAGCCCACTAGGCCTCTCTCCAGGCTGCTGTGTGTAGCTGGTCCTGGAGGCAGGTTTATTTCCTTTGCCCCATTTAATGGGTCATCCTGAACTTTAGTTATTCTCTCAAAAGTTATGAAATTAACGAAAGGAGCATTATGTTTATCTAATAAAAGATAGGAAATATGGATCTTTTTTGAAATAAGTCACAGGCAGAATATATTTAAAACTTATATAATCCAAATGTAGATTATAAGAAGACCACATAGTGTGCTCATGCAGATTGGTAGTGGAAAGAAGTGACCAGCTGTGAAACTGGGTGAGGGATTTGTTAAGCCAGCTCACAGAAGAGCACACCTGAAGGGCCAAAAAGCATCTGAAAAGGTAAAATTCTTTACCAGTAATCCTGGAAATCAAAACAGTGAGCTACTATTTCACACATCATGTTTATTAGGGAAAAATGTATGGCAATATCATGTATTACGAACTCTTATATTCTGCTGGTGGTGATATAAATCAGTCACTTCAGAGAGCAAGTTGACACTATCTAATAAAGACATTTATAACTTATGATCTAGCATTCCATATCTAAGTATACTGCCAAGAGAAACTTGCAAGGGTGCTCAAGGAGACATGTATAAGGATGTTCAGTGCAGCATTATTTATAATAATAAAGAATTGGAAGCAGCTCATATGTGCAATAACGGGGAATCAAGATTATATACTTTTTTTTTTTTTTTTTCCCCATAGTAGAATACTGAATGGACTACATCTTATTTAGAAGTTGATGACTAAATTTCCAACACATAATAATGGATGAAAATGTTGCAGAATAATTCCTACAGTGTGATACCAATCAATATCATATATTGTTCATTGTACATACCTTTGTAGTAAGACTAGAAAGATGCAGATGGAAGGGATACACACCAGCTTCATGATACTGGTTGCCTCTAGGAAGACAGGAGCCAACTGGGCTCAGAAGGGATAAAAAAGAGACTTTAAATCTCTCTAAAGTTTTATTTCTTAAAAAATTCAAATATGAAAATATAGAAATACTTGCTGATATTGGTAGCAGAAGTATGGATATTCATTATTAGTTTCTGTGCTTTTCTTTATTTTAAAATAGCTCATATTTTTAAAATTTTATTTATTTTAATTGGAGGCCAATCACTTTACAATATTGTGTTGGTTTTTGTCATACACCCACATGAATCAACCATGCATGCAAATGTGTCCTACCATCTTGAATCCTCCTTCCACCTCCCTCCCAACCCCATCCCTCTGGATTGTCCCAGAGTACCAGCTTTAAGTGCCCTGCTTCATGCATCAAGCTTGCACTGGTGATATATTTCACATATGATAATATACATGTTTCAATGCTATTCTCTCAGATCATCCCACCCTTGCCTTCTCCCACAGAGTCCAAAAGTCTGTTCTTTACATCCATGTCTCTTTTCCTGTCTTGCATATAGGGTTGTTGTTACCATCTTGCTAAATTACGTATATATGCATTAATATACTGTACTGGTGTTTCTCTTTCTGACTTACTTCACTCTGTGTAATAGGCTCCAGCTTCATCCACCTCATTAGAACCAACTCAAATGCATTCTTTTTTATAGCTGAGTAATACTCCATTGTGTATATGTACCACAACTTCCGTATCCATTCATCTGCTAATGAACATCTAGGTTGCTTCCCTGTCCTGGCTATTGTAGACAGTGCTGCAATGAACACTGGGGTACATGCGTCTCTTTCAATTCTAGTTTTCTTGGTGTGTATTCCCAGCAGTGGGATTGCTGGGTCATATGGCAATTCTATTTCCAGTTTTTTTAAGGAATCTTCACATTATTTTCCATAGTGGCTGTACTAGTTTGCATTCCCACCAACAGTGTAAAAGGGTTCCCCTTCCTCCACACCCTCTCCAGCATTTATTGTTTGTAGACATTTTGATGGCAGCCATTCTGACCAGTGTGAGGGGTGGTACCTCATTGTGGTTTTGATTTGCATTTCTTTGATAATGAGTGATGTTGAGCATCTTTTCATGTGTTTATTAGCCATCTGTATCTTCTTTGGAGAAATATCATTTAGTTCTGGCCCACTTTTTGATTGGGTTGTTCATTTTTCTGGTTTTGAGCTGCAGGAGCTGCTTGTATATTTTGGAGATTAATTCTTTGTCAGTTGTTTCATTTGCTATTATTTTCTCCCATTCTGAATGCTGCCTTTTAACCTTGTAAAATAGCTCATATTTTAAAATTAAGTTGAAATAACCCACTTTTCTATAAAAATGGAAATCTAGTCAGAATATTTCTGTGGTGAAAACACTTTCTGGACTTCGTCTTTTGTGAAATATAAAACACATCCTTCCCATTGCTAGTCTACCTTCGGCATCTTTCTGTGTATGACAAACACCCATGATACTTCTCGTCAAGTCTTTGTGTAAATTCAGAAAATATTCTCTAGCAATTCAGAGGAATTATAAGACTGTGAGGGATTGTTCATGCCAAGAAGTCATTAGAATGAGTATATGAAGTCTGATTTTTCATCATTTAAAACCTGCTCTTCACTCGAAAAATATGTGAATTTTCTATTAGAGTCCAGGAAACAAAGGCTTGACTTACCTAAAAACCTAATAAAATTTCATTAGGCCTTAAGAATTGCACAATTCAGATTCCCTTTATGCCTGGGCTTTTAGGAAGCTGCTGCTAAGTCACTTCAGTCGTGTCCAACTCTGTGTTACCCCATAGACGGCAGCCCACCAGGCTCCCTCACCCCTGGGATTCTCCAGGAAAGAATACTGGAGTGGGTTGCCATTTCCTTCTCCAATGCATGAAAGTGAAAAGTCAAAGTGAAGTTGCTCAGTCGTGTCCAACTCCTAGCAACCCCATGGACTGCAGTCTACCAGGCCCCTCCGTCCATGGGATTCTCCAGGCAAGAGTACTGGAGTGGGGTGCCATTGCTAGAGCTAATGTAATGATCAGTTGAATTTACCATTTTATTCTAGATCCTGATCATAGATAATTGCCTTTCTATTTCCCCTATATAGTTTTTGATGTTCATTTCTGATTTATTTACTGTTGTTTTCCACATGTTTATAAGTGTTCTTAGTCCATCTTGAAGGAAGTGTATTTTAAAGTAATAAGCATGTTGATAGATGAATACATGAGTGGACTGATTTATGAACCATAGATTATATTAATTTACCCTGAGAAATATGACTGCCAAATAAGCAAGCATATTTTGTCAGCTGGTCAGTGTATTTGCTTACCAGTATGAGAATCTCCTTAAGAAAAAAACTTTCAGTAAGAAGGTTTCTCAGCAACAATTTATACTAGTGAGTGCCAGATGACTTTTCCCCCAAATAGAACACTAGTCTTATTATATCCCTGCTCAAAAACCTTCAGAAGTTCTGTACTCTCCTTAGGTGGACATTCATCAGCTGGGCATCTTATATGATTGTCTCCAAATATTCTAGCTTCTGTGTCTTTTGTCCCTGTCATGTACCCTCCATCTCAACCAAACTGGAAAACTTTTAGCTTTCTAAGCACCAGCCACTTTCCCATCTACATCCTTTTTAAATACTGCTTCCACCACTCACATGCCTCCCCTACCACAGAATGTTACTCATACATGAATTTCCATCTCAAAAGTCATCTGGTAACAATAATAACACATATTCATATGTTAACTCATTTGATCCTCATACAACCCTGTATATGATGCTGCTGCTTCTGCTGCTGCTGCTGCTAAGTCACTTCAGTCGTGTCCGACTCTGTGCGACCCCATAGACGGCAGCCCACCAGGCTCCTCCATCCCTGGGATTCTCCAGGCAAGAATACTGGAGTGGGTTGCCATTTCCTTCTCCAATGCATGAAAATGAAAAGTGAAAGTGAAGTAGCTCAGTCGTGTCTGACTCTTCGCGACTCCATGGACTGCAGCCCATCAGGCTCCTCCGTCCATGGGATTTTCCAGGCAAGAGTACTGGAGTGGAGTGCCATGGCCTTCTCCTCCTGTATATGATAAGCGGTATTAATCTCACCTTTCAGATGAGAAAAAGTGAGGCACAAAGAGGTTATTACTTTCCCAAAAGAATGTAACTAATGAAAGAGATGAAACTGGATTCAAATCCACCAGCCTGGCTCTGGAGTCCACATTCCTATTGATGAGTTTCAATATTCCCCAAAATGGAACCTTGGCATATGGAATATTTCAAACTAAGGAATTTGAGAAATGGCTGGTGCAGGAAGGACTTTCTGATTTTCCCCCAAAGTAGGTCATAAGAATCTTATGTGAGAGGTACTCTCCCTATACCTGGAGGAAAGGACCATATTTATCTATGAAAGATTGTTGTTGTTCAGTCACTAAGCTGTGTCTGACTCTTTCTGGCCCCATGTGCTGCAGCACGCCAGGCTTCCCTGCGCCTCACTAGCTCCTGGATTTTGCTCAAATTCATGCCCATTGAGTTGGTGATGACATCCAACTATTTCATCTTCTGTTGTCCCTTTCTCCTCCTGCCCTCAATCTTTTCCAGCATCAGACTCTTTTCCAGTAAGTTGGCTCTTTGCATCAGGTGGACAAAGTATTGGAGCTTCAATTTCAGCATCAGTCCTTCCAATGAATATTCAGGGTTGATTTCCTTTAGAATTGACTGGTTTGATCTCCTTGCAGTCCAAAGGACTCTCAGGAGTCTTCTCCACACCACAATTCAAAAGCATCAATTCTTCAGTGCTCAGCTTTCTTTATGATCCAACTCTCACATCCATTCATGACTACTGGAAAGAACATAGCTTTGACTAGACAGACCTTTGTTGGCAAAGTGATGTCTGCTTTTTAATTGCTGTCTGGGCTTGTCATAAATCTAAACAAACCTTTCAAACCTGGCCCTCTTTCACCATTTCTTCAGGTGTGAAGGCATGAAGGAAGGTGCGAGTGCTCAGTTGTGTCTGACTTTTTGCGACCCCGTAGACTGTAGCTCACCAGGCTTCTCTGTCCTTTGGATTTCCCAGGCAAAAATACTGGTGTGGGTTGCCATTTCCTACTCCAGGGGATCTTTCTGATCCAAGGATCAAACTCATGTCTCTGACATCTCCTGCATTGGCTGGTGGATTCTTTACCACTATGCCACCTGGGAAGCCCATCTTGCTCAGGGATTTTGCCAAGTTCTAACATGGCTACTTACCCCTCTCTGGCACTAGCCCCCGCCCCCCCTTACCATCAGTGCTCTGGCTCTGCATCATCTTGCAATTTTTCAAAGCCCTGCTCTACCCTCTCCTCACTGCCTTTGCACACATGTTGCCTCTACTGGAGTGAACCTCCCCCTCAACCCCCAAACTTATCACCCAGGTAGCCAGAACTCAACTTTTGGATTCAGCTCAAATACGACTTCCTCACAGAGCTTCCTTGACCCTGTAGGCCAGACCAGGGACCCTTGCCGGCACTCTTAGAGTTCCCTGCAGTTTTTCTTTCTACAAAATAGCACAATTTGCAATCATAGGTTGTGTGTCCCAGATTAAAACTGGGAACCCACATGGTCCAGTCCCCACACAGTCTCTCTCAAAGAAACATCTACTCAAAGTAAATAATTAAAAGCAATTCATTCTTTACTATAATCAGTCACAGAACACCAAGGGGACCCAGTCAATAACTCACAACTATACTTATTAATTTGGAAATTTGGAAGACTCAGCAGTGGCCACAGGAATGGAAAAAGGTCAGTTTTCATTCCAATTCCAAAAAAAGGCAACGACAAAGAATGCTCAAACTACCACACAATTGCATTCATCTCACATGCTAGTAAAGTAATGCTCAAAATTCTCCAAGCCAGGCTTCAGCAATACGTGAACTGTGAACTTCCAGATGTTCAAGCTGGATTTAGAAAAGGCAGAAGAAGCAGAGATCAAATTGCCAACATCTGCTCAATCATGGAAAAAGCAAGAGAGCTCCAGAAAAACATCTACTTCTGCTTTATTGACTATGCCAAAGCCTTTGACTGTGTGGATCACAATAAACTGTGGAAAATTCTGAAAGAGATGGGAATACCAGGCCACCTGACCTGCCTCTTGAGAAACCTGTATGCAGGTCAGGAAGCAACAGTTAGAACTGGACATGGAACAACAGACTGGTTCCAAATAGGAAAAGGAGTCCGTCAAGGCTGTATATTGTCACCCTGCTTATTAACTTCTATGCAAAGTACATCATGAGAAACGCTGGGCTGGAAGAAGCACAAGCTGGAATCAAAATGGCAGGGAGAAATATCGGTAACCTCAGATATGCAGATGACAGCACCTTTATGGCAGAAAGTGAAGAAGAACTAAAGGGCCTCTTGTTGAAAGTGAAAGAGGAGAGTGAAAAAGTTGGCTTAAAGCTCAACATTCAGAAAACTAAGATCATGGCATCCAGTCCCATCATTTAATGGCAAATAGATGGAGGAACAGTGGAAACAGTGCCTGATTTTATTTTTCTGGGCTCCAAAATCACTGCAGATGGTGATTGCAGCCATTAAATTAAAAGATGCTTACTCCTTGGAAGGAAAGTTATGACCAATATAAACAGCATATAAAAAAGCGGAGACATTACTTTGTCAACAAAGGTCCATCTAGTCAAGGCTATGGTTTTTCCAGTGGTCACGTATGGATGTGAGAGTTGGACTATAAGGAAAGCTGAGAGCTGAAGAATTGATGCTTTTGAACTGTGGTGTTGGAGAAGACTCTCGAGAGTTCCTTGGACTGCAAGGAGATCCAACCAGTCCATCCTAAAGGAGATCAGTCCTGGGTGTTCGTTGGAAGGACTGATGTTGAAGCTCAAATTCCAATACTTTGGCCACCTGATGCAAAGAGCTGACTCATTGGAAAAGACCCTGATGCCGGGAAAGATTGAGGGCAGGAGGAGAAGGGAACAACAGAGGATGAGATGGTTGGATGGCATCACTGACTCAGTGGACATGGGTTTGGATGGACTCCGGGAGTTGATGATGGACAGGGAGGCCTGGTGTGCTGCGGTTCATGGGGTCACACAGAGTTGGACACTACTGAGTGACTGAAATGAACTGATACTTAATAACATATATTTTGCCATTTCTCTGACTCTATATCACACTTTGCATTACTGTCCTAAGAATCATCTCTTGCAGCTGGTATGGGCTCTGGGGTCATACCACCTGGTTTTAAATCCTGACTGTACTGCTTATTCAATATGTAACTTGTACAAGTTACTTCTTTATGCCTCGGTTTCCATATCTGAAAAATGGAGTTAAATTCAGTACTTGTTTCATTGTTTTGGGGAGAACTATGAGAGAGAATGGGGCTTCCCAGGTGGTGCAGTGGCAAAGAATCTGCCTACCAACGCAGGAGATGCGGTGTGATCCCTGAGTTGGAAAGATCCTCTGGAGTAGGAAATGGCTACCCACTCCAGTCTTCTTGCCTGGAAAATTCTATGGAAAAGGAGGCTGGCAGGTTATAGTCCATGGGCTGTCCGAGTCAGTCACAACTAAGCACAGCACGATGAGAGAGAATACTAGGTAAAGTGCATTGACCAATTCCTGTAATATAATGAGGTATTCAATAAAAATTATAAAAAGCAGCAGTTTACAGAGCACCAGATTTGAGCTCCCTGTGTCGTACAGCAAATTCCCACTGGTTATGTTTTGCATATGCAAAGTCGCTCAGTCATCCCGACTCTTAGCGACTCCATGGACTGCAGCCCACCAGGCTCCTCCATCCATGGGATTTTCCAGGCAAGAGTACTGGAGTGGGGTGCCATTGCCTTCTCTGAATATATATGTTTCAATGCTACTCTTTCAATTCATCCCAGCTTCTCCGTCCCCCACTGTGTCTGTAAGTCTGGTCTCTTTGTCTGCCTCTCCATTGCAGCCCTGCAGATAGGATCATCAGTACTGTCTTTCTAGATTCCATGCTGCTGCTGCTGCTGCTGCTGCTAAGTCTCTTCAGTCATGTCCGACTCTGTGTGACCCCATAGACGGCCTCCTACCAGGCTCCCCCGTCCCTGGGATTCTCCAGGCAAGAACACTGGAGTGGGTTGCCATTTCCTTCTCCAATGCATGAAAGTGAAAAGTGAAAGTGAAGTCGCTCAGTTGTGTCCAACTCTTAGCGACCCCATGGACTGCAGCCCACCAGGCTCCTCCATCCATGGGATTTTCCAGGCAAGAGTACTGGAGTGGGGTGCCATTGCCTTCTCCGTCTAGATTCCATATATGTGCACTATATGTGATATATTTTTCTCTTTCTGACTCACTTAATACAGAAATGCCTCATTCATTACTTCATTTAAAAAACAATGGTTTAAACATGTTATTTATTTATTCTTAAAAAATTTTTTTTTCAATTTAAGGATAATTGCTTTACAGAATTTTGTGGTTTTCTGTCATACATGAACAAGAGTCAGCCATAGGTACACCCATGTCCCCTCCCTCCCAAATCTCCCTCCCGTCTCCCTCCCCAACATTCTATTTTTTAATAAACTATTTCTACCTGCCTCTGTTCTTTCTTTTCTTGAACCAATAGCTCACCTTTACTTCTGAAGTCTAGTCTCTTTTCTTCCATTAATTGGATCTGGCATCACAGCAAGTTAGAAACCCAGCTGACAGAATATTTCTTGGAATGGGGAAGGGGAGGAAGTGAGATGGGAGACGCTTAGAAGACAAAAGCAAAATTCTCTTTGTTGAAAGAGTGAAGGAAATTTGCTAATATTATAATTAACAACTTTTCCCCTTTTCCCTTCATCACACCTTTATGAGTATTTGACTATTGAATAGCATCGCCCACTGGGCTAAGCGCTGGAAGAATAGAATCTGTGTTTATTTAAGTCACCATTGTACCCACACTTCCTGGAACACGGTGTCATGAATAAATGAGGGAGGTGATGATGATTCAATGAAATCATGCTGATTATACGCTTGATACAGTGCCTGGCACATTGCACTGAACACATATTCATTTTGGGTATTCTTTTACACCCACCTTCTCCATAAGAAATCCTTTCTGTGCCAATTTTACACCTAATTTATTTCCAGAGCTCCTCCTCAGGGCCCCTTCTCAAGAAACCTTCCCAAATATCCCTCCTGGACTAGGAGTTTTACTCATTTGCCCCCATGGCCAGGTGGCCTTCTCACTATTATAGGCTTAGCCAGTAACACATGTCTCTCCTCACCAGACTGTAACCCCCTCCCCCGGGATCAGTGACCGTGTCCCATTTGACAAGGAATCTCCAGTGCTTGGCACACTGTTGAGACATAGTAGGTGTTCAATAGATGTGTAATGAATATTAGTAAATCACAGTTTCTCTTAGATATGTTTCAACACAGTTTTCACTAATTTCTATATGAAATTTTGGAAATACTACTTGGCCTGCTGCAGTCCATGGGGTCACAAAGAGTCAGATGCAACTGATTGATCGAACAACTTTTTGTTTAAAAAACTTACAGCATATTTTTATTTAAAAAATGAAACCTCAGAAACATACTATGGTGTACCAAAGTTGAAATTTCAGAAATAAAGCTTTCATTTAAAAAAATTTGTTCATACAGACTCATGTTCACCTCAGTAAGTTTCCCACAGAGAAATACCAATAGTTTCTTTTCAACTTCTAAGGCTACCATGGTGGAAATATAATTTCTTGGAGGTGACAAAGATGGGATGCCCTGGACTTAGCTATGAACCTTAGCTGCCTGCAAGTTTAGCAAGCTTGAGGTAATTAGAATTAGTCAGAAAAAGGCTGTCTCTTGTCTTATGGCAAAAATAATATACCTTCATTAATTAGCCTTTAAAAAATAATTATTAACTGGAAGTATTGAGGCTTAGCTCATTTTTTTCTTCTTAGTAATATTTGCAAACCAGCTTTTAGAGTTGTATTCCTTTACCATATGGTTAATATCATTCATTTTATGTTAAATCTTTCAGAATGAATGATGATATATTCTGATGACCTTGTTCCCAAGTGAGGGAAACCTGGTCTCCCCTCTCCACTGGCTAAATCTTTTAACCTGGCTTTTGAGAATGCAAATACATGGAAGCATAGAGCTGAAAGGGATTTCCTTCTCCAGTGAGTAGCCTAAACTACACAGAGCTAATGGTTATTCAATATATTTTCAAAGCTCTCCAGTGATGGTAATGACAGAGTTTAATCACCTTTGCAGTTGAGTTCTGCCTTAGGTCAAAGAGACCTCTCTTGTTCATTCTAATCCAGTTTTGTCTGGTTTTCATCTCTATAGACATGGAGAAAAGTCAGCTAGTATCCTCCTCCAAATAACCTTCCTGTTCTCTAAGAAAGCTATTAAATCAGTTCTTGGCCTGCAGTTTTCAAGTGAGGCCAGTTCAGTGTCTTCAACCTTTCCTCAGAGGTCTTTTCCTCCATCCTTTTAATGATTTTTTGCTGTTTCTCCTTGGATCTTTTCCAAGTTCTTTACAGCTCTCTAGAAATTGAGAAATAAGAATTTGACTCAAAGCTAAAAGGGGCCTGACCACTATCAAATATAGAAGAAAATGATAGGTTCTCAAGTTTTGTGTGTCATACCCCATCAGTACACCTCAGGGCCAGTAAAACTCATCAGTGTACACATCACTAAAGCATCATTTGTGATATTCTAAAATAAGGTTGAATAAAGACTTTGCACTTTAAAAATACCTTTTTATTCACAGAAAATATAAAGGGATACATAGGAAGATATTTTAAACGCTTATGACAAAATACTATTTGAAGCATTCATTAGCTGAAAAATAGCCAATAATCACACATCATAAGTCATTTTTAATTCTTTGTTGTTATTCAGTCACTATGTCATGTTTGACTCTTTTTTGACCCCAGAGACTATTGCTCACCAGGCTCCTTCTGTCCATAGCATTTCCCAGGCTAGAATACTGGAGTGGGTTGCCGTTTGTCTAGGAACTCTTTAAAACACTGGTTTAGTAAATCAGATTTTATTTCTGTGAATATTTGAAGATAATATTGCATTTTGACACTCAAACATATATTTGTAACTTAGAGCTTTTACTGATCCAATTGAATTCCAAATTTCTTAAAATTAGTGATTTTTCTAAATCAAAAATATAGTCATATTTGTAAATTTTTCAAAATCACTTATTAAAAAAAATTTCCCCATCTTATTTTAGATCTTATTTGCCGAAGATTGTCCCTCAGAATAGATTTTCACATTGTAGTTGCCTAGTTTATCAGAGAAGGCAATGGCAACCGACTCCAGTACTCTTGCCTGGAAAATCCCATGGATGGAGGAGCCTGGTGGGCTGCAGTCCATGGGGTCACCAAGAGTCGGAGATGACTGAGCGACTTCACTTTCACTTTTCACTTTCATGCATTGGAGAAGGAAATGGCAACCCATTCCAGTGTTCTTGCCTGGAGAATCCCAGGGATGGGGGAGCCTGGTGGGCTGCCGTCTATGGGGTCGCACAGAGTCGGACATGACTGAAGCGACTTAGCAGCAGCAGCAGCAGTTTTATCTAGAGATACGATCAGGTGTAAAAAGTAACTGCCTTTGTTTGCATTTCTCTGGAGAGATGGTTGGGTTTTAAGGGTATCCCTGGCGTGTCTTCCCACTGTTCTATGGTGCCACCCACCCACTTTTTTAATTTTTCAGCTCCCAGATGGATAAGAAATGTATTCAGAAACAACTAACCTCTCTTCTATAAGATTACTAAATTTTGCTATTGATTTCTAAGTTTCTACCTCCATTTCTTTTGTTCTTCCAAGGATGACTCCACCTAGTATTTGTTATCAAGTCCCTTCCTATCCTTTTATTTTTTAAAATATTTTTTAAAATATCTATTCATTTGCTGATGTTGAGTCTTAGTTGTGGCATGTGGGATCTAGCTACCTGACTAGGGATTGATTCTGGGCACCTTGCATTGAGAGCAGAGAGTCTTAGCCCCTGGACCACCAGGGACCTGTACCCCTTCCTAGCCTTTTAAAGACATTGTATACACGCATATCATGTTGTGAAGGTTTTGTTTGGGTTCATGAAATAATTTATTTAGGTGTGTTTTTTGTTAAGTCAATTAGATTGTGCTTAGTTTAGATTCTGTTTTAGTTCCCCTAAAAGCAGAGACCCACCTAAAGACTTGGGTACAGGTGTTTTGTTGGGAGGTTATCCCAAGGAACGAGAAGAAGAGCAAAGAGTGTGGGACAAGGGAGAAAGGAAAGTCAGTGTAAGGATGTATTATCAAGTTCCAGCTGCAGGCAACGGAGATTCAATTTCTGAGATTCAAGGACGGTTGAGAACATAAGAAATTCCTCCTGTCGTTGTCCCCTGAAGGACAGGAGACTGGAGGATGCATCTGTCAGCACCCATCCCTTCTTTGAGGGTTGTTTCCAGGCGTGTTAAGTCCCCATTCTGGCCTGGCAGGCACGCAGGGAGGTGTCCTATGACAGGTATTGGGATGGGCTCTGAGGGGGTCCAAGCCTGCATGGCACTGTCCCTTGTTCCTGTACTGAAATTAGAGATGGGGTGAGGGAATGCAACCCAGAGCCCAGGCCTCTTACCACAGCAAACCTTCCGTATTATGAACAGGTAGGACTTCAAGAGCCCTCAGAAAAAGTGGGGTCACTTGCTGGGACTATGCTCCTGACGAACCATTTGTGCATGTGTGTGCTAGGTCCTGTCTGACTCTTTGTGACCCTGTGGACATACTGTAGCCAGCCAGCCTCCTCTTCCATGGAATTCCTAGGCAAGAACACAAGAGGGTTGCCATTTCCTTCTGCAGGGGTCTTCCCGACCCAGGGATCAAATCTGCGTCTCCTGCATCTTCTCCAGGTTGATTCTTTTACCACTGAGCCACTGGGGCCTAATGAACAATTAATTGCACTGGGAGTTGAAATTTGGGAAGTGGCTTCTAGTCTCTGTGGAATTAAAAATAAAATCAGCTTAGTATGAGCCTACACCAAGATGAGGATACTTTTACCAACAATGACACAGAAATAAACCTATTTAGTGACATGGCAGTCAGATTGCAGATTGGAAAAGAATTTCCAGACACAGCATTTCAGAAAGGAGTGAGTTTATTAAGGAGCAGAGGTAATGAAGTTGCTGCAAATGGAGTGGGTCAGGGAGAGCTGTTAAAACAGCAGGCTGGCTCAAGGGAGAGCCAGAGCTTTTCATGGGTTGTATGTTCAGTCCTTCAGTCGTGTCTGACTCTTCCGAACGCTGTGGACTGCAGCCCCCAAGGATCCTCTATCTATGAGATTCTCCAGGCAAGAATACTGGAGTGGATGCCGTTCCCTTCTGCAAGTGATAGTCCCTACCCAGATCGAACCTGCGTCTCTTGCAGCTTCTGCATTGGCAGGCAGATTCTTTACCACTGTGCCATCATGGGTTAGTAGGCCATTTTTATAGCCTCAAGACAAAGAAAACTCCTGCTAAAAGGTGGTATTAGGTGATTGTTCAGGGGGCTATAGGATAACTACTAGGTGGGCATTTTTGCCTAATTTGGGGTCAGGAAGCTTGCTGGTAATGATCCGGAGGCTTTTGGCAACAATTACAAAGGGACTCACTCAGTTCTGGAGATGACTTGTTTCTGCACTCTGCTGCAGTGGTCTTGGTGCAAGGCCTTGCACCTGTGACCTTGGTGTGACACTCCACATTTATCCTCCTCCCCTTGTGTCAGCATAAGAAATAAGAACCACGTAGAAACCAAAGATGTTCAGAGAGACTTCTGGAAGAGAATGCAAGAATGAGTTCCATGAAGGGACTCAGCCTGGGACCAAGGAGCTCGCAGGGGCTCACCAGATGTCCTAGATCCTAGTTCACTGCATTCACACGATGATAATATTTTCAATTAGAAATGATGTTAGATTTATTTGTATAATTAAAGCACATCAGCCAGTCAGTGTGGATGGTTTATAGAGCTGTGTGTAAAGAGAGATGGACAGAGCCTCTCTTTATTCTTAGACACTATTTATCAAACCTTTTTGGCCATGACCCATGATAAGGCATACATTTTACATGATGAGTCGGTAGACACATATCTAAGTATAAAACTGAAACCAAAGTTCCATAAGGTAATAATCCTTACTATGTTCTCTGATATTTTCTATTCTATCCTTTTCTAGTCTATCCTATTCTGTTTGTTCTGTTTCATTTTTTAAATGCTCGTCTGGACTCACTAAATTATTCGTATGACTGATGGCGAACAGGTCACAAACTGCTGTTGGGAAAACACTGCTCTAGGGCACTGGAGCTTTGCATTCACAATTCCTCAACTGACTGTTTCCTTTCATGTCATAAATCAATGTACATATAATTTGTTGCCTGCTATAACTGTGGAATTGGTTTCCTATCCAGGCCTTTTCCTCCTATCAAATCTTTTTCTTGCAGCCAAGTGTATAATAATATAGGATATATTGTTTTTGACACACTGGAAACATGTCTAAATCATTTGGTACTTCATTCTAAAAAGAAAACCTATAAAACTGTAAAACCTACAAATGAGGATCCTGGATCAGAATGCTTTAGATTGTAAGTAATTAGAAATCCTGCCTTAAGCTGCCTTAAATAATACACAATTATGACATCTCAAAGTGAGGAAGTTCAGAGCTAGACTTGTTGACTCAGGGGCCGACTGACGTCACCCAGGACACTGGTTCTGTCCACTTCTCTGATCATCAGGTGGGCTTCATCCTCAGGCTGAAGATGGGCCCAATGTTCCAGGTAGCACACCCAGGCACAACTCATCCAGAGGAGAAAGAAGGTGATTCTCTTTCTGTATTTCCTTTATGGAGACACTCCTACAGATGTCCTGCTGTACCCTGTTAGCACTCATGAGGGTCACATGTTTTTTTTTATATCAATAACTGTCAAGGAAGATGTGATGACCCTTAAATCAATCTACAGAGTCAAAAGAATCACCTGCACAATTAAATTAAAGTTCCTAAATTTATCTCGGATTTCTCCATTTTTCTCATCTCCACATCTAATTCGATACTAAATCCTGATGATTCTTCCTCTGACTATGTCCAGGATCAGAAGACTTCTCACTGTCTCCTTAGCTTCCACCCTAGTCCAAGTCATCATCTCCTGCCTGGATATTGCCACAGCCTCCAAGTTGGTTTCCTTTCTTCTTGACTTTACCTTCTTTAATCTCTTCTCAATACAGGGTAACCTTGTTGAAACAGTAAATCAGGTCGTGTCACTGGTCATGCTCCTCTAATGTGAGACTTTGTACCAAGAGCCAGACATGGAGGATAGACATGGGACATACCTTCTATTGAGGGATGCATGCAAGCCAATGAAATAAGTAAACTGTGTAGTGGAGTAGATGGTGATAAGCGCTGTGGATAAAAATAGACAAGTCCCTCTCCTAACGTGGTTTATATTCTAATATGCTTGAAGGACCCGACACAGAGCAAGTCTCTGATATGTGATAGCTACATTAGTTCCCTTTTCATTGGAAAGTGACAGGAAGCTAATTCATACTAAATTAAGCAAATTAAGCGAAACACAACAGTAGGCCCAGGTCCAGGACACAGAGTTTCCAGCATCATCGGAAGCCAGTTTCTGTCCTTCATGCTTTTCCCCACCCTGGTTTTATTCTCACATACATTCTCACCAAACAAGGGGATGAGGGACCCCATGGCTCCAACTAACATTTGCTTTCCTAGCAACCTGGTAGGAAGAGACCCCACTGCAAAGTTCTAGCCACATTTTGGAAAATACAGCCCCAAATAAATGATTAACCTGAATGCCAGTTTCTTTTTCTGTGAATTGAGAGCACTAGCAATAATACCTATTTCACAGATCACCATCAGGAATTTTGCCTAATGTACCTAAAGGCAGCTTGCATAGGACTTAGCCAAAAGTGCACACAATAAATATTGACTCATTAATTTGTTTTCTGGTATGCAGGCATTGATCATAATTTCTGCTTTAGAGGGCTGCCAGAAATCAACAAGTTTTATCAGTGCTTAAAATGAGTACTTTGTTATGTATTATCCTGCCCTGTGACTGTTTTATGAGATCGGTTTCTCCAATTGTTTTGCAGTGTTCCCTGTGAAATGACATACATAAGAGATGAATTGGTTATATGAAAACCTAGGTTCAGATCCTGTTCTGCCACTTAAACTTGTGGGCTTTTGTACAACTGATTACCTTCCATGAGACTTACTTTGCTTATTTATAAAGTGAGATGGAGATACCTGCTTCGCTGGGGTTGCTGGACAGGTAAAAGGAGATGGTATTTATTATTTCTCTGATACCATGGTGAGTTCAATACACAGTAGCTTGAAGCTCTGAGCTTAGGATAATGTCCCCCACACGGTAACTATTCAGTAAATCCATGCTTGGAATTAAACACACATTCTACACCCTCAGGTTTGGTGACACCCTCAGCTCCGCTTCAACAGATATTTTTGCAAACACATTATTAAGAATTTCCTTGGATGTGAGTTCTGAACAGCTCAAGATACTTCTATGGTTTAATAACTGTCCCCAAAGATATTACTTTATGCTAGTTTTTCTTAAATTGTATCCCACATCAATAATTAACCTTTCCTGCCATTTGTCTCAAGTATCGTATGCTATTTTCTTTTTTCTCAAGTAAGCTAAGAGGCTGTTTCTAAAGGACCCCCGGGTGAGGAGGAAATGTATTCATGGTCTGGCTTCTGAAATCGTGAAACGGTGGCTTTGAAAGGGGGGAGAAAGTGATATGATGACACTTAAGGATGTAACCTGTGTGTGGAAGAGGCTGGTGTCATCTAGTAGAAAAGCAGCACTGATATTTTGGCATCAGCTGGTGATACAGTTATCCTCTCCATTCACTAGGTTTCTCTTTCGTCTATTTTGCTTTATTTATAAAACAAGTATTTGTGGAGCCTGTATTCTATACCAGGCTGTGTGCTGGACGTGGGCACCGGCGCGCAAGGCACAGCCCCTCCTGAGGACGCTTGCAGTTCTCAGAGCGAGGGTTGCTGGTGGCTGTGGAGGGGAGGGGGTTCTCGTGGGAGAAAGACCTGGAGTAAGGATGCTGGGCACACATCGGGGTCAGAGAACACAGCTGTGTTCTGGCTGGCGTCCACAGACTGCAGAAAGGGGAGTGTAAGAGATCAGATCAGGCGGGAGGGTGGGACCATATCACGTGTTAGGAGTTGGGGCTTTCACAATGAGGATCCTACGGCAGGGGTGTCAGAAACCATCCGTTGCCCACTGCACCACCCCAGCTGTTGCCGTGATGAAGCGGAGCAGAGGACGAGCCCTGGCTGCCACAGCTCTTCAAGGACAGCCGGTCTAACTTGGGATGTAAGAGGCGTGCAGATCCTGAGATGCCTGAACCAACCGTTGTGAGCCTACATTGGTGGTAAAGGGCAGTTTGGTCATTTGGATGTGGAGGCAGTCAATAAATAGAACCTGGAAGGTGTGTGCTCTGCCTGGGATAAGAAATAGTACATGGTACAGGTGTTCACCACTTGGATGGCCCAGCGATCTTACTTCACAGATGTGACAGGGCAGAACCTCTGCTGACTTCTTTATGAAGAAGTATTTCGAACAAATGTTGACAATGAAAAACCCTGTTGAAAAACCCCATCTACCCAGTCTCCCTGTTTTTAGGCTAATAAGGAATTGTCTCTATTTGACTAATGCAGGCAATGAGTCTAAAGTGAAGTCGCTCAGTCGTGTCCCACTCTTTGGGACCCCGTGGACTGCAGCCTACCAGGCTCCTCTGTCCATGGGATTTTCCAGGCAATAGTACTGGAGTGGATTGCCATTTCCTTCTCCAGGGGATCTTCCCAACCCAGGGATCGAACCCATGTCTCCCGCATTGTAGGCAGATGCTTTACCGTCTGAGCCACCAGGGAAGCAATGAGGCTAAGAGATGTTAAATGACTGTCCTGAAGTCACACAGCTTCCATGGGCCTTGTTGGAAGCATGAAGCATCTCTCAAAAGCACATCTTTGATATGGCTTTGTTCTAAAAGAAAGGGTCAATATGAGTTACAATAGGATTTTTCTAACCTAGTTGATCAGTACATTTCATAAATAAGGACAATCACAAATATTTTAGTATTTCTTTTAATATATCTGCACCTAAATCAAAGGATGATAAACAGAGAATGCTTAGATTTCATTCATTCATAAGCACCCATTACATAGAAAGCATGGGGCTAGGATTCTTCAGAGAAGAATATATAGTACATGCTTTCTCTTCTCCTTGTATGCACACTAATATAATCCTAAATTGAGTTCTGTATTCCATCAACGTAATAAAATCTATCCATTTTGACATTGGGCTGCTCATTATCCAATTTAAAGCAAAGGTTTTTTTTTTTCAATTAAGACAGTTTTATAAAAGTAGTTTTAGATTCACAGAAAAATTAAGGGTAACAAACAGAGATTATACCCTGTTCCTATATGGACATAACTTCTGTACCCCACCAGAATGATATGTTTGTTATAACTGATGAACCTACATCACTATTGTTACCTGAAAACTGGGTTTTCTTCTTGGTGAGTTTTGAGCCAAATGATGCAACCAAGCCAAAGGTCAGGAAAAAGACTTGCAGCAAGAACACCGAGGCTCTTTCTCGAAGCAGTGTCTTCCTGAACAGCAAAATTGGGGAAGTTTTAAGCTAAGGCATATCCACATACATGATGCAGCTTGGGAGGTCCACAGAGTCTGAGGTTTAGTTGATTGAAGTCACAAGGATCAGAAAAGGTCAACATTGTCATCTCTTAGGTTCAGGATGATCTGGTGGTCGAGGCTTCAAGCTAACCTTTACCATTGGAATCGAACTGGGAATCTTTACAACTGATTTATTATCTTTGCTGCTGTTACTTCTCTTGCCTGATTGCATTCTTTTGTCCCCTTAAGGTTATTAATTACGAGGCCTATTCAATAGCAAGCATTGAGGCTTAGCTCACAAAATGACTTAGGCCCAAAATGACTTCTCTTACGTCAAGAAAGCCATATGCCTAGTTCTCTTGCTCAGAGAACCCCCTATCATATCTGCTTGCATTATCACTCAAAGTTCACAGTAAACATTAAGCTTTACTCTTGGTTCTGTCCAGTCTATCGGTTTGAATAAATGCATAATGGCACATATCCATCATTATGGTATCATATAGAATATTTTTACTGCCCTAAAAGTCCTTTGTGCTTCACTTATTCATACCTCCCCAATCGCAGTTCTTGGCAATCAAAGGTCTTGTTACTGTTTCAATAATTTTGCTTTTTCCAGAATACCATATGGTTGGAATGATATGGTATGTAGCTGTGATATTGTGATTTGTAATAAGTAGTATATATTTGGTCTTCTTTGAGTTTCTATCACTGGGCTCCAAAAACACTTGGAATTTGCTAAGTCAGAAGAGCAACAAAGGGGTCTTTTATTATGTCAGTGAGATGACCTGTGGACTGCATCTAAGACTCATTGCCAGGAGAACCAACCATGGGCTTAGAGAGCTGGAGCTTTTAGTGTCACACCTGACCTCCGGGGAGGGGAGAGGGGCTGGAAATTGAGTTCAGTCACCAATGATTTAATCAGTGGTTCAAGGGCAGATAATTCAATCATTCATACCTACATAGTGAAGTGAAGTGAAGTCGCTCAGCTGTGCCCGACTCTTTGTGACCCCATGGACTATAGCCTACCAGGCTCCATCCATGGGATTTTCCAGGCAAGAATACTGGAGTGGGTTGCCATTTCCTTCTCCAGGGGATCTTCCCGACCCAGGGATTGAACCTGGGTCTCCTGCATTGTAGGCAAATGCTTTACCGCTGAGCAATTCCTGTTGCTCCACATAATTACCAACATTTGCTGTTGTTAGGGTTTGATCATTCTGAAAGGTGTACAAAATTTTATCTGTATATGTTTATGTATCTATTTATTTCCAATGGTTTAGTGGCAAAAGATAAACCTAGGAATCTAATGAGAATCCCAGCCCCATTACTTCCTAGCCATATGGCCTTGGGTAAACTACTTAAAATCTCCATTTCCTAAGTGAAAGGGGAGCGAAAAAGTTGGCTTAAACCTCAACATTCAGAAAACGAAGATCATGGCATCTAGTCCCATCACTTCATGGCAAATAGATGGGGAAACAATGGAAACAGTGGCTGACTTTATTTTTCTGGGCTTCAAAATCACTGCAGATGGTGACTGCAGCCATGAAATTAAAAGATGCTTACTCCTTGGAAGGAAAGTTATGACCAACATAGACAGCATGTTAAAAAGCAGAGACATTACTTTGTCAACAAAGGTCCATCTAGTCAACACTATGGTTTTTCCTGTGGTCATGTATGGATGTGAGAGTTGGACTGTGAAGAAGGCTGAGCACCAAATTGATGCTTTTGAACTGTGGTGTTGGAGAAGACTCTTGAGAGTCCCTTGGACTGCAAGGAGATCCAACCAGTCCATCCTAAAGAAGATCAGTCCTGGGTGTTCATTGGAAGGACTGATGTTGAAGCTGAAATTCCAATACTTTGGCCACCTGATGCGAAGAGCTGACTCATTGGAAAAGACCCTGATGCTGGAGGGATTGAGGGCAGGAGGAGAAGGGGACGACAGAGGTTGAGATGGTTGGATGGCATCACTGACTCAATGGACATGGGTTTGGGTGAACTCCGGGAGTTGGTGATGGACAGGGAGGCCTGGCGTGTTGCAGTTCATAGGGTTGCAAAGAGTCAGACATGACTGAGCGACTGAACTGACTGAAACAGGCCATGGTAATGGAAACTTCATTTTGAAAATATTGAATAAAACACCATATGTAAAGCACACAGCAGTGTCCAGTCACAGAGCAAGCACTTAATGAATATGCATCCTTGCCTTCTCCCCTTGTAAAACGAATGGTTCTGGTCATGGTCTCTCACTCTCACTCTCTCTCTCTCTCTCTCTCTCTCTCTCTCTTTTTTTTCAGTAAAGTACCTTGTATAGAATTAATATATTTACTTTTGGCTGCGCTGGGTCTTAGTTGCTGCTTGCAGGCTTTCTCTAGTTGCTGTGAGTGGGAGCTGCTGCCTAGTTGCAGTGCTTGGACTTATTGCTGAGGCTTCGCTCGCTAGAGAGCACAAGTTCTAGGGTGTGTGGGCTTCAGAGTTGTGCTCATGGGCTCAGTTGCCTTGCTGAATATGGACTCTTCCCCGACCAGGGATCCAACCCATATCTCCTGCATTGGCAGGCAGACTCCCAACCATTGGACCACCAGGGAAGCACCTAGTCACCTCTCTTTATTATGACAACACTTCTCTATTATCTTACCATTATCTCCTGTCAATTACTAACATGACTAGACTTAACCTTCTGATTTTTAAGGATATATTTTTAACTTTATTTACAGAATAATGATGAACTTAAAGCTATTGCCTTTTGTTTTACTAGGGGTTGCACAGCCCATAGAATATAACTTAAAGCAGTGTAGAAACTAATATTACCAGCTCGTTTCATGCAGTGTTCTTTTAAATGAATTAATGATCAAATCCCCTAATTTGAAGAAACTTGTAGATTATCAAAAACCCACCAAGTAATAATATATTGTCCTGATGGTTTACAGATTCCATGCTTAGATCACCTATCCAGAAACATTAGAATGAGACTTTTAGGTTTCTGTTTCTAAATGTGATATCCTTCAAAGGGAGATTACCAAGCTGTTTCACATTAGGAATGTAGCAGATAAATAAGCTATGCCCACATGCAGAATGCTTCCCATACAAGAACTGCAAGAGACCTACCAGAAACATTGCAAAACTTCCATAATTATAACAAAGCGCTGGAACAAGCAATGTTGGTGGTATAGGAAGGGGGAGCAAGGAAGGAAACAGAACTTAGAGAACTGGTTCAAACCTCAGTCAAAAGAATTAGGAAACTGGAAACTTGATGGTCCAAGCAAGATTTGCCTTTGTTTATTTCTCAAATAAAAGTAAAGGAAACCATAAACAGTGGGAAAATTCCTTCCACTCCCCAAAGGGAGATAGAAGGGGCCTAGAAAGGCTGTCACCCAGATTTATAAATAAGAAACTGAAACAGAGCCAGTTTTCCTGCCATCAAAATCTGAGCTCTTTCAGATGTAGCTAATGCTGGGCACATTGAGCTAGGACAACTTAAGTTTAATTCCAAGCCAACACATCAAATGCTTGGTTATCTTTAACCTGCTTTTCTGTTATTGCCATAAATGATGTAAATAGTACATTCTCTCCTTTGGGAAGAATAACAGGAGTGACTGTGGTTTGTTTTTTTAACTCTTCTGTTTGTGTTGATACACTTGACCAAGGAGAAATCTGCCAAACATGTAATGTGTAAGCGATTCAGTGTGCAGCTTGAGGCTGCAAGTTGCTTGAGGAGGAGGACCATTCTGGTGCTCTCGTTTTTACATCCTTTGGTTTCTAGCTTGTGGGTGTGGGGGAAGGGTCCACAGAACCTGGCTTTCATAAGAGAATCAGGGAAGGGTTCCTAGAGGCCTGAGACTGACCTCATCACAAGGACCAGAGAGAGCTGTTCCCATCGACTGAAGGAGACAAATTTACATGTGGAGTCAGAGGAAGGGCCCTCCCTCACTGTACACCTCTCAAGCAAATTGCAGAGAGAAGGTAGTAATGAATCCTTCAAGGAAATCCTTTTGTGCATCCTAGGTATGATAATATCCTGCATGCATTAAACATTCAGACTGTCTTCCACTGCCATTTCTGCCTTGTTCCAGCGTGTGACTAGCTGTGGGTCCCGGACCACCGTGGCAGGTGGACACCTCCCTTCCCTGCCTCACCCCTCAAAATGTCTATCTTTGGGGCTCTTCTCCTTCCATCTCTACTCTTCTTTTTCTTCCTCCTTTCCCTCCTTTTCTTGCTCACTCATCAAATCAGCATTATCATCCACTGTTTTTCACTTAAGATGCATCTTCATAATTGTAGACCGTCATTACCCAATTGGACTTTAGAGTGGTCTTAACACATCAAGAGATCAATGGCAGTCAAAGCAACTGTGAAAATTAGTCATTTAATTCAGTCATAGTACCACTTCTAGTGGCAAAAAGAATAAATTGTGCCATAATACTACTAGTATTACCTACGAGGATTTTTTGAGACCCAAGTGCCAGAGAGGCAATGTGCTAGGTATCTATATATAACCAGGCCTCACACCATCTGACTGACTAGCTACAGTTATTCCTATATCATATATGGGAAAACTGTGGTTTAGAAAGAAAAATGAAGTCACTTACCAAAGTTGCACATGCCCAGCTAGTAAGTGATGGACCCAGATTTGAACCCAAGAATTTTGATTCTCCAACTTAGACTCCTAATTATTATGCTCCCCTGCATTGCTTCCTCTAAGGAGAATAAAGGGCACCATTCTTGTCTTTTTCCCTTGAAGTTTCAGTTATTTTGTGTTCAAAGATCTTATCACATCAGTTTTTTTAAGTAAGGTCTTGTGGACTTCTAGGACTCTGAAAAGTTGCCTCAAAGTCCTTTAATTATGAAAAAAATCCTTGTTTGGGGATGTAATTCCACGAATCTTTTCAAAGATTTTCTTTGACTTAGTGATCTTATTTTATTCAACTCAACATCTATAATTTAATACTCTGCTCCAGCTTCTTCTAATGTTCCATACACTGTAATGAATGTTAGGACAAAAACAGGAAGAAAACTCAGGATCTTAAAATTGTTTTCATTATAAAAGGCGATGAGTCAGACTTGCAAAGTCCACAGCACAAAAGTTCTTAATAATGCTAATTCTGTGGGAGCAGTGCATACCACTCTCTTTTATGAAACAAAACTTCCTTTAAATGTTTGTTCTATTTGTGGCAGATTTTCCAAATTTAGAGTAATGTTCTCATTCCTTACTGATGTGTGGATAGAAGCTTGATTGAGTCAAAAAACCATGACAGTCCCATATCTATCACTGGGAGACCTTGAGTAAATCACTGAATTCTTTTAGAACAAGGGCTGATATAGTGAAGGCACCTCTGGACCATCCACCTTTCCCCCTCTAGCTTGTGTCCTGGGCTCTTATGGACCATCCCAATGGTTCCCTTGCCTACTGACTTCCTGTTGGGATCAACCAATGGGAGGCACCAGGGTCTTCCCAACCCAGGGATTGAACCCAGGTCACCTGCATTGCAGGCCGATTCTTTACCATCTAGATCACTAGGGAAGCCAGTAGAAGATCAGAGGAAGGCATATTTATTTGACTGGCTCCCTTCTTGCTAGTAGTGTGTGGCAACTGCCACATTCCTCTCTCAAAGGTCATTGCCTCTCCTACAAACCACAGCTTTTAAATTCCAGGGACCACACCCTGCCTTTACCCTTCCTCTCCCAGATCAGCAATGGCTTCTGGTCTATGTTAACTCTATCTGCACCCTGATACAAAAGATAAGGATTTAGGTAAACCCTAAAGTTTCTTCTAAGTAGTATCCCTTTTCAATAGGTTCTAGAAAGACCTTTTCTTTTGAGAAAGGAGATGATTGTAATGCTTAATTGACAGAATGTGTTCTAATAGGAGCTAGCATATGTAAATAAGAGGATATTGGACCAGGAGTCAGAGGATCAGCATGCTACTGAACAGGATACAGCCATCTTCCTCTTTTTAAAAAAACCGGTAAAATACACATAACATAAAAATTACCATCTTAACTATTTTAAATCGACAGTGACATTAAGTACATTCACATTATTGTACTACCATCACTACCATCTGTTCACAGAACTCTTCATCTTGCAAAACTGAAGCTCTGAGGTCTTTAAACAATTAACAGTTTTCCTGCCCCCAGCTCCTGGGAACAACTGTTCTATTTTCTGTCTCTTTGAACTTGGTGAATCTAGATACTTCATGTAAGTGAAATCATACAGTGTCTTTTTTTGTGACTAATCCATTTCACTTGGTATAATACTCTGAGTTCATCCATGCTGAGCATGTTTCAGAATTCCCTTCCTTTTAAAGGCTGAATAATATTCCATTTTGTGTATATGCCACTTTGTTTTAATCCATTTATCCATCTATACACACTTGGGGTACTTCTACTTTTTGGCTACGCAAATAATAATGCCATGAATATAGGTATTATGCATACTCAACATTGGATACCCAAATGCCATGAACATTTGGGTATCCAGTAACCAAATATCGTCTTCAAGTCCCTGTTTCCAATCCTTTTGGATATATACCCAGAAGTGCAAGTGCTGGATCATATGGTAATTCTGCTTTTAATTTTTTAAGGAACCAATATCTTGTTTTCCATAGTGGCTGCACCCATCAACAGGGCACAAGAGTTCTGATTTACTCTGCATCCTCACAAATCAATTGCTATTTTCTGTTGTTTTTTTTTTAATAACCATCATCATATAGGTATACAACTTTGAACCAATATTTGTTTAGTGCCTATGCATCCATTCACTGTGTTAGGTAATGAGACTATCACAAACAGACTCTGCTCTAATGGACCTTATAATTCTAGAGGAACAAGCAGACAAAAACAAAAAAGTGAAATAAAATAATTACAACTCTTGAGAAACACTGTAAAGGAAACATAGAGATGAGACAGAAAATGATGGAAACTCACTTATGGGGGGAAAAAAAAAACCTTCTCTGAAGAAGTAACGTTTAAACAGAGATATGAAAGAGGAAAGAAAGAATATAGAATAGAGCAGACCAAGCAGGTGATATGAATGTGCAAAGGGCTGGAAAGAGCTTGGAGTTGTAGAGGGAGCAGCAGTGTGGTGGGGATAGGGGGTGAGGGTGGGGGGCTGGGCCCGGCACAGACATGGAGAGGACACAGTAAGGGCCTTGTTGTTCAGGTCCTTATAAAGCCTCATTTTAGATCTGAGATTTTGCTCAGTGTTCAGCATGAGGCCATTGAAGTTTTCCGTGGGAGAATTGTATGCTCTGAACTTTGGACTAAACACTGACCTAAGCTTCTGCTCACCAGGTGTCTTCCAGGAGCCCTTGCGGCTTCGAGGCTGTGGGTCACTGGCTGCTGGAAGCTGCGTTGTACAAGGTTAAGGACTCATGCTCTGGAGTCAGAGACAGTTGGATTCAAATTCCAGTTCTACCACCTCTCACAGTGTGACTTTAAAAACTTTACTTAAGTCCTCAGCGCCTCAGGTAAATGGTAGTTTCTTCATCAAACTGTTTAAAAGTAAAGTGAGAAAATATATGTGAATCCCTTAACGCAATGCCCAGCATACATTAAAATTTAACACACATTAGCCATTATAGTCATTCATTTAACAAGTTTTTATTGAGAGCCCATTATGTCCCTGGCTCTGAGCTAGGTGACAGGGGTAAAAAGGTGAGACCATTGTCCTGGTTTTTAGAAGCAGCAGCACATCTAATTATAACACAGAATGCTAAATGCAATGGGAGATGTATGGGTAGGATATTATAAATGCACAGAGAAAGTGCATTCAACCTAGGCTGGAGATGGGGGGATAGAGGAGTTGCCCAGAACAAGTGATAACTGAGCCCCATCTTAACGTCTTAGAGGATGAACTGAGGGGAGTGAAGGGCATCTGGACAGAGGGCCACATGAGCAAAAGCTGAGAGACAAGCAGCAGCATAGAGTGCAAGAGGGAAGTGTGCTGCAGTTGAGGGGCTGCCAGGATGTTAAGTGTTGGGATAGGAGGCTCAGGAGAGCCAGATGGGGGCCAGATCAAAGAAATTCTTGCATAATAGAACTTGGAGCTGATCCTGTAGAAATAGTCAACCATTAGAGGATCACTCCAGTACTCTTGCCTGGAAAATCCCATGGACGGAGGAGCCTGGAAGGCTGCAGTCCATGGGGTCACTGAGGGTCAGACAAGTGTGAGTGACTTTGCTTTCACTTTTCACTTTCATGCATTGGAGAAGGAAATGGCAACCCACTCCAGTGTTCTTGCCTGGAGAATCCCAGGGACGGGGGAGCCTGGTGGGCTTCCGTCTATGGGGTCGCACACAGTCGGACACGACTGAAGTGACTTAGCAGCAGTAGCAGCAGTTTAATGCTCTGTCCAGATTTGCATTTTAGATAATTCATTTTTGGCATGTATGGAAGATGGATGTAATTGGGGAAAGAATGAAGGAAAGGAGAAGAAGTAGGAGCAATTCATAAACCAACAAAGAAAGAGACAGTGTGAATGTGAATAATGTCATCGAACATAACCATGGAGAAGATGAGGCAGATTTTCTAAACATGAACTCCTTATTGCCAAATTCAGACTTAAATTGAAGAAAGTAGGGAAAACCGCTAGACCATTCAGGTATGACCTAAATCAAATTCCTTATGCTTATACAGTGGAAGTGAGAAATAGATTTAAGGGACTAGATCTGATAGAATGCCTGATGAACTATTGACAGAGGTTTGTGACATTGTACAGGAGACAGGGATCAAGACCATCCCCATGGAAGAGAAATGCAAAAAGCAAAATGGCTATCTGAGGAGGGCTTACAAATAACTGTGAAAAGAAGAGAAGTGAAAAGCAAAGGAGAAAAGGAAAGATACAAGCATCTGAATGCAGAGTTCCAAAGAACAGCAAGGAGAGATTAAGCCTTCCTCAGAGATCAGTGCAAAGAAATAGAGGAAAACAACAGAATGGGAAAGACTAGAGATCTCTTCAAGAAAATTAGAGACACCAAGGGAATATTTCATGCAAAGATGGGCTCAATAAAGGACAGAAGTGGTATGGACCTAACAGAAGCAGAAGATATTAAGAAGAGGTGGCAAGAATACACAGAAGAACTGTACAAAAAAGATCTTCATGACCTAGATAATCACAATGGTGTGATCACTCACCTAGAGCCAGACATCCTGGAATGTGAAGTCAAGTGGGCCTTAGAAAGTATCACTCCGAACAAAGCTACTGGAGGTGATGGAATTCCAGTGGAGCTATTTCAAATCCTGAAAGATGATGCTGTGAAAGTGCTGCACTCAATGTGCCAGCAAATTTGGAAAACTCAGCGGTGGCCACAGGACTGGAAAAGGTCGGTTTTCATTTCAATCTCAAAGAAAGGCAATGCCAAAGAATGCTCAAACTACCACATAATTGCACTCATCTCACAAGCTAGTAAAGTAATGGTCAAAATTCTCCAAGCCAGGCTTCAGCAATACGGGAAACGTGAACTTCAGATGTTCAAGCTGGTTTTAGAGAAGGCAGAGGAACCAGAGATCAAATTGCCAACATCTGCTGGATCATCGAAAAAGCAAGAGAGTTCCAGAAAAACATCTATTTCTGCTTTCTTGACTATGCCAAAGCCTTTGTGTGGATCACAATAAACTATGGAAAATTCTGAAAGAGATGGACTCCTTCTAGCTTAACGACCCCTACCTACACTCCTTGGGCAGAGTGATTCTAGTATTATGTGACCCACATTTGCCAAACACACCTAATTAGACCAGGAGTTACCATATCTAACCCTCAAAGAACCATAAGCCATAGTCTAGCCAAAATCCAGTCATCTTCTCTCTAGAATTTGACTGGGAAGTACAGTGCCTTTGGTGACAGGGTCATGGAAATTAGACATTTGAGGCCCAGTTTTTCCAGTAGTCATGTATGGATGTGAGAGCTGGACCATAAAGAAGGCTGAGTCCTGAAGAATTGATGCTTTTGGAACTGTGGTGTTGGAGAAGACTCTTGAGAATCTCTTGGACTGCAAGGAGATCAAACCAGTCAATCCTAAAGGAAATCAACCCTGAATATTCATTGGAAGGACTGATGCTGAAATGGAAGTTCCAATACCTGATGCAAAGAGCCGACACATTGGAAAAGACCCTGATGCTGGGAAAGATTGAAGGCAGGTGGAGAAGGGGACGACAGAGGATGAGATGTTTGGATGGTATCACCAACTCAGTGGACATAGTTTGAGCAAGTTCTGGGAGATGGTGAAGGACAGGGAAGCCTAGAATGCTGCAGTCCATGGGGTCACAAAGGGAGGCCTGGCACACGGCAATCCATGGGGTCACAAAGAGTCAGACATGACTAAACAACTGACCACAGCAAAGCGTCAGGATGGAAGATGGCCCACGGAACGGCACATACAAGTTGAAGTTCTGTGGAGGGCAGAAGCCATGAGAGTGAGAGGATGCTAAGCTGCTGTGTGGAGAATGGGCAAATGCAAAGAGAAGCAATGGGGAAAACCCTCTGTGTGTGACGTGTAGGGAGAGAAAGACAGTTACCATGAGGTCTGACTACACTTCCTTGAGATCCTATCATATTTCTTCATGATTCTTTTTACCTTACCTTGTTTGAGGGGCTTTTGTTCTTTGCAACCAGTAGACTCTGATCTAAACAAGTTCATAATCCAAGACCCAGAAGCTAAAATAACACCAATGCTGATATTAATGTTGGCTTAGTCCTTTGGGGCTGCTATAAGAAAAAATACTGTAGTCTGAGTGACTCAAATAACAGAAGTGTATTTCTTATAGTTCTGGAGGCTGGAAGTCCAAGACTAAGGTGTTAGCGAATTGCCTGGTGTTTGATGAGGACCTGTTTCCTGGTTCCTAGACAGCTGTCTTCTCCCTGTGTCCTCGTGTGCTTGGATGAGTGGGAGAGCTCTCTGCGGTCTCTCTTATTAGGCTTCTCAACCCATTCATGAGGGTTCTGCTCTTATGATATAGTCACCTCCCAAATGCCCCACTTCCTAAGACCACCACATTCAGGATTAGGATTTCAGCATTTGAATTTTGGTGGCACACAAACAGCCCATATCAAAGATAACACTAATGACTTAAAAAAGAAATATTAGTCATATTCCCAGTTCATATATAAGACAGCTGAGAAAGACCTGTGGTTCCATTGCTGGCCAGTGCGGGGCAGGATTTACGAGTGGGCAGTCTGGCTCTGGAGCACTTAGCCTCTATGCCCTTCCATCCCATGTGACTCCACACACCCATACACCCATGCTTGGGGTGCTGAGGCTGTGGCTGTTTGTTGAGAGCTCATTACAGGATGCAAAGGAGGTAAAGAGTCAAGGCTCCCAAAACCACACAGCAGGTTGTAGGCTGCCTTAAGATACAACATGTGCGTTGTATGAGTGTTAGCAAAAACAGCACAAATGGCATTTCACTCTCCCTCTCACGCCTCTGCTTTGCAGCATCTTTATTCATTTTGTATCCATCATCTGACCTGCAAACCCATGACCTCTCAAGAATACTGAGAATGAGTGTGTGGAGCTCAGTGGCTAAGGTGTGTATGACTCTTTGCAACGCCATGGACTGTAGCAAGCCAGGCTCCTCTGTCCATGGGATTTTCCAGGCAAGAATAAAGTGGGTGGCCGTTTCCTATTCCAGGGGATCTTCCCAACCCAGAGATCCAATCTGCCAGTCTGACCCTAACAGTATTAAAACTCGGGTAGTTGCTTTTCAACATGAACCACAAGTTGGGCCATATAGTGACAAACAGCCTCACCTGTTCTGTTCCGTTCAGTCGCTTAGTCGTGTCTGACTCTTTGCGACCCCATGAATCGCAGCACGCCAGGCCTCCCTGTCCATCACCAACTCCTGGAGTTCACTCAGACTCACGTCCATTGAGTCCATGATGCCATAAAGCCATCCCATCCTCTGTCGTCCCCTTCGCCTCCTGCCCCCAATCCCTCCCAGCATCAGGGTCTTTTCCAATGAGTCAACTTTTCGCATGAGGTGGCCAAAGTACTAGAGCTTCAGTTTTAGCATCATTCCTTCCAAAGAAATCCCAGGGTTGATCTCCTTCAGAATGGACTGGTTGGATCTCCTTGCAGTCCAAGGGACTCTCAAGAGTCTTCTCCAACACCACAGTTCAAAAGCATCAATTCTTCAGTGCTCAGCCTGCTTCACTGTCCAACTCTCACATCCATACATGACCACAGGAAAAACCAGAGCCTTGACTACACAGACCGTAGTCAGCAAAGTAATGTCTCTGCTTTTGAATATACTGTCTAGGTTGGTCATAACTTTTCTTCCGAGGAGTAAGCGCCTTTTAATTTCATGGCTGTAGTCACCATCTGCAGTGATTTTGGAGCCCAAAAAAATAAAGTCTGACACTGTTTCTATTGTTTCCCCATCTATTTCCCATGAAGTGATGGGGCCAGATGCCATGATCTTCGTTTTCTGAATGTTGAGCTTTAAGCCAACTTTTTCACTCTCCTCTCACTTTCAACAAGAGGCTTTTTATAGCTCCTCTTCACTTTCTGCCATAAGGGTGGTGTCATCTGCATATCTGAGGTTATTGATATTTCTCCCAGCAATCTTGATTCCAGCTTGTGTTTCTTCCAGTCCAGCATTTCTCATGATGTACTCTGCATATAAGTTAAATAAGCAGGGTGACAATATACAGCCTTGATGTACTCCTTTTCCTATTTGGAACCAGTCTGTTGTTCCATGTCCAGTTCTAACTGTTGCTTCCTGACCTGCATACAGATTTCTCAAGAGGCAGGTCAGGTGGTCTGGTATTCCCATCTCTTTCAGAATTTTCCACAGTTTCTTGTGATCCACACAGTCAAAGGCTTTGGCATAGTCAATAAAGCAGAAATAGATGTTTTTCTGGAACTCTCTTGCTTTTTTCATGATCCAGCAGATGTTGGCAATTTGATCTCTGGTTCCTCTGCCTTTTCTAAAACCAGCTTGAACATCAGGGAGTTCACGGTTCACGTATTGCTGAAGTCTGGCTTGGAGAATTTTGAGCATTACTTTACTAGCATGAATATGCAGAGTACATCATGTGAAATGCCAGGCTGGTGAAGTACAAGCTGGAATCAAGTTTGCTGGGAGAAATATCAATAACCTCAGATATGCAGATGACACCACCATTATGGCAGAAATGAGAAGAGGAACTGAAAGAGCCTTTTGATGAAAGTGACAGAGGAGAGTGAAAAAGTTGGCTTAAAACTCAACATTAAAAAAACTAAGATCATGGCATCCAGTCCCATTATTTCATGGCAAATAGATGAGGAAACAATGGAAAAACTAAGAGACTTTATTTTTTTGGACTCCAAAATCACTGCAGATGATGGCTGCAACTGTGAAATTAAAAGACACTTGTTCCTTGGGAGAAAAGCTGTGACCAACCTAGACAGCATATTAAAAAGCAGAGACATTATTTTGCCAATAAAGGTCTGTCTAGTCAAAGCTATGATTTTTCCAGTAGTCATGTGTGGATGTGAGAGTTGGACTATAAAGAAAGCTGAGCGCCAAAGAACTGATGCTTTTGAACTGTGGTATTGGAGAAGACTCTTGAGAGTCCCTTGAACTGCAAGGAGATCAAACCAGTCAATCTTAAAGAAAATGAGTCCTGAATATTCATTGGAAAGACTGATGCTGAAGCTGAAGCTCCAATATTTTGGCCACCTGATGCGAAATACTGACTCATTACAAAAGACCCTGTGGCTGGGATATATTGAAGGCAGGAGGAGAAGGGGAATGACAGGATAAGATGGTTGGATGGCTTTCCCAGCTTGATGGATATGAGTTTGGGCAAGCTCTGGGTGTTGGTGATAGACAGGAAAGCCTGGTGTGGTCCATGGGGTTGCAAAGAGTTGGACAGGACTGAGTGACTGAACTGAACTGACTGAACTGAAGAGGAGTAAAGATATTCCCCCAAAACATCTTATCTTTAGAGTCAAGCAGTTGAGCTAGTGTATGAGAGTAAGAGTTGTATTACTTGCCTATTGTTCCTGATAAAATTACCCCATCACCTAACATGCAAGAACAGTAGATATTTATTACCTCATATAGTTTACATGGGTTTGGAATCCAGGAGTAGATTATCTTGGTAATTCTGGTTCAAAGATTCTTATGAGGTTTAGTCAAGATCTCAGCCTGGGTTACAGGCATCTGAAGGCTTTACTGGGATTGGAGGATACGCTTCCATGTGTCTGTCTCCTTAGGGCTTCCTAAGTGTATAATGACATGGCACCTTGCTTCTTCCAGAGGGAAGTGTCCAAGAGAGCAGGGAAGTTCCTGCAGTGACTTTTATCACCTGGCCTCAGAAACCACACACCATTTCCATAATATACTCTTGGAAATATATATCAGTCCTATCAACATGGAAGGGAGCTACACAAGAGCATCAATACCATGACGTGGACATCCCCGTGGGTCATGTGGGAGACCAGCTACCACAACAGCCAAAGGATTTGTTTAGAATTTAGGAGCCATGGGACTCAAGGAGTAAAAGAGGGTGATCATGGGTAGGAGCACTGTATTAGTTCCCTAGGGCTACAATGACCAATTATCACAAACTGGTGATTAAAAATAACCTGAATTTATTCTCTCATCACTTTACAGTTCAAAGTCAAGGTGTTGCGGGGTTCCCTCTGAAGGCTCTAGAGGAAAATCCTTGCTTTCCTCTTTCTTAGCTTTTGATGGGTGCATTACTCCTATTTCTGTGTCTATTTTCACATGAACTTCTTCTCCCTATGTGTCTCTGTATCTTTACTTGGCCTCTTTATAAGGACACTATCCATTGGATTTAGTTCCCACCGTAATCCAGTATCACCTCATCTTTGCTAATTATCAATACGTATGCAAAAATCCTATTTCCAAAGATAGTGATTCACAGGCACCAGGTGTTAGGACTTCAGTACATCTTTTAGAGGGACACAGTTCAACCCACAGTGATCAGGAAAAGGGGTCATGAAGAAGCAAAATCAGACTTTCATGTATGGTTAAAATTTGGATGGAGAAAAGAATAACGTTTTGGGATAGAGGGAGGAGGTGTGGTTGATGTTTTGCTGAAAGTTTTCACTTTCATCTCAGGTTCAAAGAATTTGTTAACAAAATAAGCCACATAAATAATGCAAATATTTATTAGAGAATTATCTAGTTGCTTTCAATATACTAACATTGACAGAAAAGAGAAATAGAAACAGCAGAGGCTACATCACCAAATAGGGTTTTGACCAATGTCCAGACTCAAACAGCACTGGGAAGTCCTGTGTCACAGCACATCTGGAGTCCCAACTGGGAAAAGGTCCCAGGCGGTCCATCCACTCCGTGGGTGAGACTTCAAAGATTGCAGTTTGAGGTTCCCGTTTATAATCCCAGGATGCAAAGTAATATTATCAATCTGTGAGCAAATTGCAGCTATGGTTTCATGTTAATGCTGTTTGTTTTGTTATGTGAAACTTGGAATGTTGTTAAGCCTGGGGCTTGTTTGGCCGAGAATTACTCTGCCAAGAAAGGTCTGTTTAGTCAAAGCTATAGTTTTTCTAGTAGTCATGTGTGGATGTGAGAGTTGGAACATAAAGAAGGCTGAGCGCCAAAGAATTGATGCTTTTGAACTGTGGTGTTGGAGAAGACTCTTGAGAGTCCCTTGGACAGCAAGGAGATCCACCCAGTCCATCCTAAAGGAAATCAGTCCTGAATATTCATTGGAAGGACTGATGCTGAAGTGGAAACTGTAATACTTTGGCCACCTGATATGAAGAACTGACTCATTTGAAAAGACCCCGATGCTGGGAAAGATTGAAGGCAGGAGGAGAAGGGGACAACAGAGCATGAGATGATTGAATGGCATCACTGACTCAATGGACATGAGTTTGAGTAAGCTCTGAGGGTTGGTGAAGGACAGGGAAGTCTGGTGTGCTGCAGTCTATGGGGTCACAAAGAGTCAGACATGACTGAGCAACTGAACCGAACTGAACTTGGTAATTTTGGAGGTGATCTTTGCACCATCGTTTGAGAAACACTGATGAAGAATTTGGAATTTGGGAGAGGGAAATTGCACATCCAAGTATTTTCTCACTGACATGTCTTGATGATCACCTGAACTAGGATGTTGCCTCTGGGAGTGAAAAGGAAGGAACGGTTATCAGATGAGAAAGACAGAAGGAAGACTCACAACAGCATTGTTGACAGACCGGCAGTGAGGAGTGAGGGAGACAGATGAGTCTAAATCACTCTGTGGTGTCATGCTGGGATGACTGGAGAAAAGGTGACATCATTTACAGTGATAGAAATGTCATCCTAAGCAACTTGTTTTATGGAGCTGATAGGCTCAGGGCAGTCCTGTGGTTTGAGAAGATGATGTAGGCCCATGACAACATCTGGATGGTGATTGAGGAGGCTGTGTTGAAGGTCACTGCTATTTTCTGGGCAGATTGCTGCCATCTTATTGAGCTTAATGCCAGTCAAGTTTCTAAAATGTCACTTCTGAGAGGTCCTCAAAGTCTTTCTGGTCTTCTCTCTGTTGCTAACCAAACTCACCGAGAAAGAAGGCCAGGTATAACATTGCTTAAAGTTTCCAAACAGACCCATAGCCTCTTTTGATATTGTTAGAAATGGTTCTGAGTACCCCTCTAGCTGAAATACTCAAAGATTTAAACTCCTATTCAAAGTATATCTGGTTGCTCTTGAACAGCCATGCATTTGTTGTTGTTTTTCAGTTGCTAAGTTGTATCCAACTCTTTGCAACCCCATGAACTGCAGCATGCCAGGCTTCCCTATTCTTCACTGTCTCCCAGAGTTTGCTCAAACTCATGTCCATTGAGTCAGTGATACCATCCAACCATTTCATTCTTTATTGCCCTTTTTTCCTCCTGCCCTCAATCTTTCCCAGCATCAGGGTCTTTTCCAACGAGTTGGCTCTTTGCATCAAATGGCCAAAGTATTGGAGCTTCAGTTTTAGCATCAGTTCTTCCAATGAATATTCAGGACTCCTTGTTGTCCAAGGGACTCTCAAGAGTCTTCTCCAACACCACAGTTTGAAAGCATCAGTTTTTCAGTGCTCAGCCTTCTTCATGTCCAACTCTCACATCCATACATGACTATTGGAAAAACCATAGCTTTGACCAGACAGACCTTTGTTGGCAAAGTGATGTCTCTGCCTTTTAATACACTGTCTAGGTTTGTCATAGCTTTTCTTCCAAGAGCAAGCATCTTTTAATTTTGTAGTGGTAGTCACCATCCACAGTGATTTTGGAGCCCGAGAAAATAAAATCCATCACTGTTTCCACTTTTTCTTCATCTATTTGCCATGAAGTGATGAGACCTGATGCCATGATCTTAGCTTTTTGAATGTTGAATTTTAAGCTTTTGCCTTCAGTTAATTCATAGAAACACTGGTTGTGCATATCCCTTCATAATAGGGTTGAGAGCTCCCTTTTCCTACTAGTCCTTCCTTCTTCTTAAGGATATATTTTACATTAGTCCAATTTCCCAAACCTTTAATCATTTTTTGTGCCTCTCATCTGGAAACATGTGATTACATGCTTGACTAAGAGAAACATTCGTTTCTCCATACTGTGCTGGGATTACTGGAAAGTGCTGGAAGAATGTGATCTACAGGTGTAGTTCACTTTTAATCATGAATGTGTTCCCTTAAAAATGTGCATGTAAAATCACCCTTTGGGGGTGAAATTGAACTGTGCTTTCCCTTTTGTTCAAATTGTAATCTCAGCAATGCTTTCACTTACTTCTCATTGACCTTCTCTGAACTCTAACGTCTAACATGTTAGTTGTAAAGTATGCGCCTCTTTCTAAATTGTCAGCAGCTGCAACAATTTTCCCCTGAAAACCATGATAAAATGTCTCTTTATCATGATTTAACAATGATCACTTCCTCAAAAATCAGATTTATCTAATTGGAAAACTTTTAAGTCTCTTTAAGTTGAGAAGTGGTAAAATACCAGAGTGTCAAAAACTCTGGCAGGAGCTCGGGTAGGAGGCAGAGATCACTGATTCAAAACAAAAGAATATTGAGAGTGAGCCAACTTCTCTGTAGCTCAGAGAAGTACCTGCCCCACCCCACCTCTTGTGGAAGGCAGAACTCCATCAGTCCTCTTGGTAGAGCTGGGCAGGGCTTATCCACGGAGATAAAAAAGGAGAGCACAGCAAGCAAGGCTGGCCTTCCCATTCAGAGAATCACTTAAGTTTGTGAATGCTTGAAGCATATAGAAGCATCCTCTATCTTGCTCCTTTGAGTATCTGAAGAAAGATAAGGGTAATTTCAGTTGGCAAAGCCAGAGAGTTTAAATGATTAGCTGAGGATGACAATGCAAGTAAGTGATAGGGTTAGAAGAACTAAAGATTACAGATCTAGTGTGTTCTTGCCAGAAACCAGAGTGTCGTGATCATGGTGAATGATGTCAGGCTTGATAAAGATGTTTCTCACTGGGGCAGCATGGATACATGCCCAGACAGGCAGGAAAATCCTGTCTTCCCTCATAGCCATCAGCCTTTCTAGCCTCCACCTGGAGAAAGTGTTCCAGAGCCATTTCCCAGGAAGAAAGGATGATTTATTTAGGATTTAAAGAGAGGGCAGAGCCAAAGTGGGGAATGATATTCCGTTCAGCCAGCTGTTCGTGTTAATTGACAGGGTTTTGTTGGTTGCCTCTTCTGGTTGTCCATGTTTGTACTGAAGCTTGCCCCCTCAAAAACACAGCATCAGCGCTGGGCTCTGTTTTGATGTTTGTGAGCTTCCAGAGGAGGTCCTGGACTCCAAGCAGAGGAGTAGTGTGGGTGAGAAAAGCAGAGCTCCATGTTCCCCAAATACAATCATGCCCGGACAGATTTCCTTCGGTGCATTTCTTAAGGAAAGTTCAGACCAAATGAAAAGGCTCCATTTTGTAACTGTGGCAGCAGAACTGTAATACTGCTTTTACAGCACCCTGTCACATCTGAGGGGTGCTCAGATGGGTGCTCAAAATGCACTTTTTCCCAACCAGGTTGTTTTCTCACAAGCCAGCAGTCTCTTCTAGGTAGTGAGGCTGTCCACACATTTGGCAAGTAGTTCATCTAACTAGAGCCATGGACATACCCTCGGAAGAATTCTTGGCTCTGTGTGACTGGGTTATGGTGAAGTTGAAACAATACACATGCAGGGTATTTATCTCAGGGAAGCCACGAGCTTTCCCCTTCTTTTAGGGTAAAAATGTCTTGTTTACCATAATAGTATGATAAGATGAGGGCTTTTTGTGATGGTGAGTTCTTATTCCCTGGAGTCTCTGAAAAATCCAAAGGCCTCTGCTCCCCTGCAGAAGGCATGGGGAGGGTCAAACCTGCGTAGTACTTGGGTCAGCTATATTTGGAGAGCAATTTCTTAGCTGTCTTCTTATTTTTACTTTAAAAAAGTATTTATTTATTTATTTGACTGTGCCAGGTCCTAACTGTGGCACGTGGGATCTTTAGTTGCCACATGTGGAACCTAGTTCTCTTACCAGGGATCAAACCCAGGCCCTCTACATTGAGAGTGTGGACTCCCAGCCACTGGACCACCAGGGAAGTTGCTTATTTTTACTTTTTAAGTACGCTTTCTATTGACATGTAATTTATACATAGAGAAGTGGATAAATCCTAAGTGTATAGCTAGATGAATTTTCACAAAGTGAAATCTGACAATGTAAACACTCTCCTCCTCCTAAGTTGCTTCAGTCATGTCCGACTCTGTGCGACCCCATAGACGGCAGCCCACCAGGCTCCCCCGTCCCTGGGATTCTCCAGGCAAGAGGACTATATGGGCTTTCCTGACGGCTCGGTGGGTAAAGAATCTGCCTGCAATGCAGGAGACACAGGAGACCCAGGTTTGATCCCTGGGTTGGGAAGATCCCCTGGAGGAGGAAATGACAACCCACCCCAGCATTCTTGCTTGGAGAATCCCACGGACAGAGGAGCCTGTTGGGTTACAGTCCAAAGGGTCGCAGAGAGACATACACTCCTGGAGACTGAGCACAGAGGGCTAAACAGAAGATCCCAGGATTCAGAAGACTCCTCACTGCCCCTTCCTCTCACTGACTTCCTCTCCCAGGAGTTGCTACTATCTGTGAACTCCAATACCCTAGAGTATTTTTGCTTTAAAAAAAAAAAAAACCATACAGAAATGAAACACTACACTGTTCTTTGCAGGTCTGGCTATTTTACGATGGGTGTGAGTCTGAGTGAGCTCCGGGAGTTGGTGATGGACAGGGAGGCCTGGCATGCTGCGACTCGTGGGGTCGCAAAGAGTCGGACACGACTGAGCAACTGAACTGAACTGAAGTTGAAACTGATAGACCTAGATGTAGGTTTTTGTTTTTGTTTTTTTGTTACTCATCCCACTTGGTGTTTTCTTAGCTTTCTGGGTCTGTGGTTTGTTGAAAATAATTAGGGGAAATTCTCTGTCTCTATTGTTTCTTCTATTCCTTTCTCTTTTTCTTCTCCTTCTGGTTTTTCCATTACCTGTATGTCACATTTGCTGTTGTCCCTCTGTCCTTGAATTATCTGTTCTGTATTTTTCAGTCTCAGTTCTTTTTCCTTTTTGGTTTTGAGGATTTTGTTGCTATGTTCTGTAGCTCAACTGTGTCCAGTTAGGTATTTCCCTAAGTCAGAGGAGTTATGCTTCAGTACAATCCTGATTGGCTGGGCTCTGGTTAACTAGGTTACCCTGAGGGTAGGCCTTGTTAAGAAGAACAAAGTGGGACTTCCCTGGTGGTCCATTGGTTAGATATCTATCTTCCAGTGCAGGGATCTTGGATTCAGTGGGACTTCCCTGGTGGTCCATTGGTTAGAAATCTTATCTTCCAGTGCAGGGATCTTGGATTCTATCCTTGGTCAGGGAACTGGAATCCCACATGCCGCAAGGCAACTAGAGAGAAGCCCTTGCGCTACATGCTACAAAGAAGACCCAATACAGCCAAATAAATATTTTAAAAAAGAAGAACAAAGTGCTCTGGAGCAAGGGTCTGCTCCAACCTTGGGGAATCTAATGCCTGATGATCTGAGGTGAAGCTGATGTAATAATAATAGAAATAAAGTGCACGATAAATGTAGCGTGCTGAAGCATCCTCAAATCTCCCCAGTCCATGGAAAAAAATTGTCTTCTATGAAACTGGTCCCTGGTGCCCAAAAGGTTGGAGACCGCTGCTCTGCAAGATTTCAAAGTGGCTCCTTTCTCCATCCCCAGCTGCAAGCAGGAGGGAATTTCTCTCCGGTATTTACTGTGGGAATCTGGTGGAGCTCCAGGAGGTAAACAGAGGGTGTGGGGGGCCCCCTGCGACTGAGTCTCTCTGGAGTTTTTCACTGTCAGACTTGGCCACCCTGAGCCTCCAGCAACGTGTCCATCACAGTTCAGAGCTTCCCACCAGGCACTGGTTCCCACGGCGGTTTCCCCTTGTGAGTTTCTGATCTGGAAGCCACAGCTCCCTGTGTTTTCCTGTCTGTCTCCAGTTTGAGGGGCAGTGGTTTGCCCTGAATTCTCTCTCTTACGGATCCAAGGAGAGTAGTCTATTCAGCTTCTGACTTGTGGTTAGGACAGAGTGGCAGCCTCCAGGCTCCTTAAGGGCAGAAGTAGAAATGTGACATTACCTCTGCCTTCTGAAGAAACTTCCCAGAGGTGCCAGGCGGGGCTTCTCCTTTTATCTCACCAATGAGAACTCAGTCGTATGGCTACAAGGGAGTCTGGAAGTGTGGTCTTTTCTTTGAGCAGCAATGCGCTTGGCTAGGAAACTGGGGTTCCTTTCCTGAGGAAGAAGGGAATATGGCTATTGGGAGGTGACAGTGGTGATGGCCACAGGTAGAAACAATTGTTAGTCCTGTTCTACAGATGTGGTGAGGGGAGGAGATGGTCTTTAGGAGCCCAGAGGAGTAAGTTGTCTGCTAATTATCATCAGGCAACATGACATCACTTGGTGGTGCCAACAAGAGAACTGGGGACCCTTTGCTGCTGCAAGGAGATCCAACCAGTCCATTCTGAAGATCTGTCCTGGGTGTTCTTTGGAGGGAATGATGCTAAAGCTGAAACTCCAGTACTTTGGCCACCTCATGCGAAGAGTTGACTCATTGGAAAAGACCCTGATGCTGGGAGGGATTGGGGGCAGGAGGAGAAGGGGACGACCGAGGATGAGATGGCTGGATGGCATCACTGACTCGATGAACGTGAGTCTGAGTGAACTCCTGGAGTTGGTGATGGACAGGGAGGCCTGGTGGGCTGTGATTCTTGGGGTCGCAAAGAGTCAGACACGACTGAGCAACTGAACTGAACTGATATCCAATTCTTTGTGACCTCATGGACTGTAGCCCACCATGTTCCTCTGTCTATAGGATTATCCAAGCAAGACTACGGGAGTGGATTGCCATTTCCTTCTCCAGGGCATCTTTCTGACTCAGGGATTGAAACCCAGTCTCCTGCATTGGCAGGAGGATTCTTTATCACTGAGCCACCAGGTAAGTGCCAACATATACTGATCCACAAATGTGCTGTAATTTCTGCTCAGTATTCCATTGTATGTGTATAGCACAATTTGTTTGTTTCTCTGTTCAGGCACATTTGGGTGATTTTAAACTTTGGATTTTAGCTGTCTTTTGATGTTGGGCATAAATGTCCGGCATTTGTGTGATCTCATTCTCTGCAGAGATATAGCAGCCTGAGATTCTGGGGCTCAGGCCTGATTTCAAATACTAGGATCTCAGATATACCCATTGTTCCATGAGTATCCTTGAACTTATCAAAGCACTTATGGCAAATTTGGGTTTGGAGAAAATGTTTACTGCAGATATAAGACATGTAAACATACTTCTCACAAAAGTCTGCTCCTTTCACAAGGGTATTTTGATGCTTTGTGATTTTCAGCTAATATATTAAATATGTACATTTAGGAAAAGCTTTGGAAAAGGTGATGGCACCCCACTCCAGTACTCTTGCCTGGAAAATCCCATGGACAGAGGAGCCTGGTAGGCTGCAGTCCATGGGGTCGCAAAGAGTTGGACACGACTGAGTGACTTCACTTTCACTTTTCACTTTCATGCATTGGAGAAGGAAATGGCAACCCACTCCAGTGTTCTTACCTGGCGAATCCCAGGGACGGGGGAGCCTGGTGGACTGCCATCTATGGGGTCGCACAGAGTCAGACACAACTGAAGCAACTTAGCAGCAGCAGCAGGAGGAAAAGCTTAAGAAGCATGTGAAAGCAGTCCAAGTTATTTATATAGAATTTGAACACAACAAACTTTTACTGATATGAAGAACATTTTTACCCAAATTATACTTTTTAACTGTCTTGATGGGGTCATCTTGCTAACATATATACTCTTTATTACACATTTTTCACTTTATAAGGCTAAGCATTTGTTTACAAATGCAAAGTGAAGTGTTTTTGGAAAGGGCATGAACAGGTATAAAGTGTGTGGCTGTTGTAAGTTTATCAAACATTTTGATTTTTACCCTTTTACATATGATTTTTACCTTTCATATTTTCAGCCATTAGGGATGAGAAAATGGTTCATCTTTCTTTTTAGTATATGTATGAACCAAACTATTGAGGTTGTTTTTACTAGATTAATAACTACCCTTCCCCAACTCTGTTTGACTTCTTAAAAATCCTCAATTATGTTAACCAGTACCACATAATAGCTACACTAAATTATCCCATATGCCAACTGGAAGATGAACATAACTCTTCCCAGGACAAAATGAGGCAAGCAATGAAATTACCAAGAATACTTTCCCCCCTAAAATTAGAAACACTTTTAAATGGATTCAAATATATGAACAAATATTTGGAGAATATTTTTGAGTAACATGTTTACAAGAGTCACCAATGAACTACTAACACAGTAATTAATTTACTGTGCAACTTTAGTTGGGAAAATGACTTGAAATTGTAAAAATGTCTTGTAAAGAATGATTTAATATAATGATTTAACAGCAAGCATTACTCCCTTTAAACTCAAATTTATGGAAACCCCTTCTGTGGTGTCTCCACGTGCCCAGCAGAGTAATTCAGTGAGGAATGGGAACCGTTAGAGGGAAGCAGACCCCTCTACTCCAGGGGGAAGGTGGAGGGAAATTACCCTGCCTTACCCCTGCTCTTTCCCACTTTTCTTCAAGGAGCGTTTCTTGAGGCTCTCTTACCAACCTGTACTCCCCTTCTATCCTCACCTCCTATGGAATAACTGAAGATGTGACCAGAGGAATGAAGACATAGCATGCACAAAATTTCCTTCCGTCTGGGTCCAGATGGAGTCAAGGGCAAAAGTGGTTTATGAGTGTATGTTTTCATTTGTGTCAGTGACCAGCTCTCACGCTGAAAATTCAAGCAGAAAAATCCTGATGACTTCCATGTTTCTTTGATTACTCAAATAATTTACCATATACAGCCTGAGTTCCCTCCACTCCTGATCATGACATTGGACAGTCGCTTAGCCAGTCTGAACCTGGAAATGGGGATGACCACACCCTCTTTTTGCTGTTTTGTGACGCTCAAGCAAAATAATATCATTGGAAAGCTCTTTATAAGAAGAAAAAGAGGAAAGCATTATAATTTTTATTATACTTGAGTAAAGAAGTAAGATTTTTTTTTCAAACTAAACTGTATCATCTCTTCTGGCTCACTGTCTCCAGGTCCTTTAATTAGTTTGTGTAGTATGGATTAGTCTGTATGTATTCTGATATTCTGCATGTTTTGGGAATGGTAAAGACTTTAATGTTCTAAGAATTATGTAGAGTTCTTCTCCAGGCACAGTGGAAAAGCTTCATGTATTTTTAAATAAACAGTAACAAAAATTTTACTATTTTAATGAGCCAACATATGGTCTTTATATGCCTGCTATGGACTCAGCTTTGTACGATTTCTATTTTTTTAGAAGCAACAATAACTAGAGAAACTTTCATGGTTTTGCTCCTATAAAGTATGATAGAAATTTCACCTGACCTCCAGCCAAAGGATGTAGTCAGATAGAAATTAACAGTAAAGTAGCTAGTCTGTGTTTGATCTTATTCAGGTTCTTCCCTCTGGTTTCCTAAAGGTGTGGGGGGTGGGGGGTGGAGAGGGAAGAACTTTGTAGGGCTTGTCAGTGTTTTCTCTTAAGATTCCCTTGTGATCCTTGTGATTCCTGTGTGACTCCAGCTAAGTCTCCCTGGAGGACCTGCCCAGCAATGCTTCAGGGATTCACATAAGCCTGGAGGGTTCTCTCTGCGAATCACATGTTTTCAACTTGGGGAGGAATGATTCAGGCCAGGATGTGACTGTGGTTTGCTGGTTGCTCTTATGTCCAGGTGAGGGAGGGTGCCTCATACTACTCACAGGACTATAGGGTGTTTTTTTTCCAGGAGAGAAGTAATAACAACTCCTGAACTATTCAATTTGCTTGTTTTTAAAATGCAGCTGTAATATGATCCATCTGGGCTGTTGTTTTGAACATTCAGTGAGATAATACTCATAAAGCAATTAGTGCAGTGTCTGGCTAAGGTTAGCTCTTTAGTTGTTACTGCACATCTCCCGTGTTCACCTGGAAAGCTCTACTTCGAGATTTCAGTGTCCTTGCCAAGTGCTGATAGCCTTTCTCCCAAAGCTGTAGCGGTCTGATCCCACTGGGGATCCACGAGAGAGGGACAAGGATTCCCACCTTTGTCTTATTTCTGCTCATCCAGATTTATCCTCCATCAGCCGATTACTCTTTTGAGCAGATGGTCTTTTCCAAAAGGCGTGTGCATCTTCTGTAGGAAGTCCCAATCTTTGAAGGGATGACTGGGAACATAGTTTAAAAATAAGCAACAGTTACAATCATTAGAGCAATAAACACTGATTGGCCTGAACTGGGTTCTTCTTTGTACATGTGACAGGGGAAGAGGGTGAAAGAAAAAAAGTCAAACCCTCTGCTTTAGCCTCTCCTGTGTGAGGACCCAGGGACCCTTTCCCAAATGAAAGGAGCAATGCTATTTGTCCTGGATGAGATGCAACATGACAGTAACATGCCCCCAAATTCATAAATGTTGGAGGGAATTGACAGCTGGTATTTTAAGGGGAGATGATTTAGTGGCTAATTTTATTTATCTTGCTTCCTTTGCCAAGATCAGCTGCTTCTTTGCCCTATGCCATTAAATCCCAGGGGGTCCATAGGCAGCAATTTAGAGATCTATTCCCTTCCCGTGGCTAAGGCTCTCTCTACCACCATGGATTTTTCATAGAGAAAATAGAGACTCTAGAAGCCATATAACCAGAGACATCTTTAATGTTTCATCAAAGGCTGTCCTATATGAGTATTTATTTATACTTAGCCCTGAGTGAGAGGCCCCGGGAGGCCACAGCCTGAGCAGATTTGGCTCAATATCTGCAAAGGAATTTAAATAAGCTCACCAATGAAGAAAACGTCCTACATGAAGACAAAAACCGGAGCTTGATTCTGGTTGACCTTGTGACAAAGACAAGCTGGAAACCCTTCAATGCCAATAGCACAGCTAAGCAGCATGTGTACTCACGTCTTTGTGAGTGTGGCTATGTGTAAATTGGGCCATGTGTGGAGGGAAGGATACAGTATCCTCATGCAGTCTCCAGGGCTGCATTAGATTGGGAGGAGGAGTTGATGATTTGTTATGAGGGCAGACTTTAAAAATCAACATTTTGAAAAATGTTTACAATCTGTTTTAAGTAAAATCATAACAGATGTGTATGAAAATGGTATTGCTGGAGATGAAAGTTGTATAACGGATATCCCAGTATACAACATTTATGAATAATGCATTCTTATTATCATTAAATCATTAAATCTATCCAGGATTAATGCTGCTGCTATTAATTAATTAGTCACTATTGTAATTAATCAAAATTAATATCTACGATTTAAGGGATAAAATCAAGATATATATGTTTTGATAATCAATGATAATCAATTTGTTAAAAAACAAACATTGAGCCAACTTTAGTTAAACCCTTAGAGCTGTCCTTATTCTCTGATGTGCTGGCTTATTTCCTAAACTGCAGCTACCATGCTGGAAATTTGGGATGTTGTCTTCATAATCTATGTCAATATTGCGGAGTGGGGAGGGAAGAAAGGACCTCCAAATCTTAGGAAAAAATACAAAAAATCTTCTCCAGGCGTTTCAGTCTAAAGGAACAAAACTTTCTATTGTCCTTGGGGTTTTGCTGCTGCATCTCTTGGCACTGTGGGTTGAACAATGATTGGTTTCCTTTGATAAAAAGTTCTATGGGAAGAGAACAGCTGAGTCAGAGAAGGCTACCGGGCTGTGTGACCCAGCCCTGAGGGCCTGGGCAGCGCTGGGAAGCACAAAGGAGAAGCAGTCCTGGCTTGGCTTGCTGCTGTCCCCAGGGAACACAGCTGTTCTGGAGAAGGTGGCAATCGGCTCCACTCACATTTGGAATGATCTATGTTTTTCCCCATTTCAACATGGATAACTGGGTAGAAAGGAGTTGAACCTAGTTTACTGACAATGTGGGGGTCAGGAGAGATTGCCCCACCCTCAAATCCTGTGCTATTCCTTTCTGTCCTTGAATTTATCCGCTCAAGGTATGCCCTGATTTCAGACTTACTATGTCTTTCCTCTCCCTCCGCCTTTTCTTTCCTTTTTCTTTCTTTACAACGCTGAGCTTTTGGCAAATATAACAAATAGACAATCCATTTGCAGCCAAAATGCAGAGTTTATGTGCATGTTGATTGTTTCTGATGAGTGGATTGAAACCTCAGCTTCTCTGTGCCCTTAGCAAAAAGAGCTGAACAAGTGGTGTGTTTCCACATTACATATTGTCAAAATAGCTAATTTCTCGGTTGCAGGATATTGTCATATATTGGATTCTGAGGTTGTAGCTCAATTCACTCTTCTTCATAACCATTGCACACATTCTCCTGACCGTGTGTCACAGCTTTTTGTTTAGACCGATAGCTGGTTTCACAGGGGTTAGAAGCTTGTGTTTGAGAAATGTGTTTTGCATCGATTAAAATTTCTTAAAGGACATGCAGCAATTGAATGACAGGCTATTTTTAAATTATTTACAAGCTCGACATTTTACTCAAAGCAAATTGTCAACTAAATCTAGTTATCGTTTTATCTGCTAGACCCACTCCCCCTTGAGCTTACCAACCACCAAAAAGATTATCCCCTCAATTTATTGCTTTAGTAATTCAGTAGACATCTTTTTGGCACCACCCCCACCCCAGTACTAATGGTGATAGGAAGGCATTGGTGAATTTAGGGGGACATTTGTTTTCAGAATTTCCCCAGACACAATTTTTCAATTGCATTATTGAGGAAGGCCATGATGTGAGGGCTTTTTCTGGATTTAATTTCTACTATAATCACTCTGGGCTTCCCTGCTGGCTCAGTGGGTAAAGAATTGGCCTGCAATGCAGGAGACATGGGAGATGCAGGTTTTATCCCTGGGCTGGGAAGATTCCCTGGAGGACGAAAATGGCAATCCACTCCATGGCAACCTAGTCTTCTTGCCTGAAAAAGCTCACTGACAGAGGAGCCTGGGGTACTATAGTCCAAAGGATTCCAAGAATCAGACAAGACTTAGCGACTATGCACACATGCATATAATCATGATTACTTTTTCACTCATACTTTCCCCATATAATTAATACTATAAGTTGACATTGTTTCCTCTGTAATCTTCTATCGTGTATGTATTGTCATTAAATATCATTAATACAGTTCCAAGCTCTTCTCCATCTAACTACTTTTGTATTCCGATTCTCTCTGACCAGGACGTTTGTCCCACTGATATTGCTTGACTCTGTCTTTATTATCTTTCAGATCTTAGTTCAAGTATCAGCTCCTTTAAGGGTCTTCCCAGGCTGCCTTATCTAATGTTGCTTGCTTTTCCTAACACTATTCCAGTGGCCATCCATTACCATGAAAGCAAGGATCTCATTTTCTTGTTTATTACTGTTTCCCAGTGCTTGTAACAGAGCCCAAGATATAATGGGCACTCAAAATAAATATTTCTTACACAAATGAGTGAATAAATGCATGATTGCAGTTAGGAGACCTAGCCACATTTCTGTTTGAACTTTTGCCTTTTTGTTTACCTCTGGACCAACCACTTTCCCTTTGTATGCTCAGCTGCTCAGTCGTGTCCAACTCTTTGTGACCCTGTGAATTATAGTCTGCCAGGCTCCTCTGTCCATGGAATTTTCCAGGCAAGAATACTGGTGTGGGTTGCCATTTCCAACTCCAGGGGATCTTCCTGACCCAGGGAATGAACCCGCGTTTCTTGCATCTCCTGCAGTGGCAGGTGGGTTCTTACCAACTGAGCCACCGGGGAAGCCTGGACCATTTTGGATCCATTGATTATATGCAAACTCACAAAAGATGGTTTTCAGGACCAAAGCTGCCTTGAAGAGAATGTTGTCTTGAGGAAATGGAAGCCCAGAGAGGTTGGATCACCCAACTAGTAAGTGTCAAACATGGGGTTTAATTCCAGATCTCCTGTTTCCTTAGAGCAGTGATTTTCAACCAGGGCAGTCTAGCCTTTAGTTGATATCTGGAGACATTTTTGGATAACTTGGTGGGAAGAGAGTGATGTGTGTTACAAGAGTAGAGGTCAGTGATGCTGCCAAACAGCTTACAAGGCACCCGATAATCTCCCATGACAAGGAATTATCCAGCCAAAAATGTCAATAGTGCCAAAGTTGAGAAACCTTGCTACACACAGCAATAATGAAACGTCTCCCTTCTGTTTGAGGATGAATGAGATAAGACCCATATAGATATGGGTTTTAATTTTTTAGGCTTTTTTGCATAAAATTTAAAAAATTTTAAGTAGCTTTAGTATTTTTTGAATATAGAAATTATGCATACTTATTATGAAAGAATATGGTAAAACACAAAGGTATTTAAAAGAAAGAGAAAATCATTCATAATCTTACTACTTTTAGATAAACATATGACTATGTTGGTATGTATTTTTCAAGACTATTTTCTATGCATACATACATATAGATACACACATTTTTGACCAAAATGAAATAAAGTGTTTAATATATACTATATTTAATTTGTTTTATTCACTTGACAATATTTTGTGGGCTTCCTATAAATATGAAGCTATATTATTACTTCTAAAGATTTCATAATATTTTGCTGTACAGATGACCCAAAATATGTTTTAGCAGTCTCTTATTGATGAGGATTTAGGTTGTTTCTGGTGTTTTAGTATGATAAACAACCTTACAGTGAATATCTTTTTTCATTCATTCTTTGTTCATACTTAATTATTTCTTTAGGATAAACCAGTAGAGTGGGATTGCTGGGGCAAATGAAGTATAATACATTTTGCCAAGCTGCCTGCCTGAAGGTTTGCCTGATTACAGTGAGAAACAAATAATTAAAAATCTCAGTATGTTGGAATTTTCTGTGCCACTTCCCTTTTAAATGAGAGATGTAATTCACAAGGCAAAAAAAATCATATTAGGCTTTTTTTATTCGGTATGCCTTACTGTCAGAAAAAGAAATCATGCTTATTGCCTATACTAATTTAAATTTGACTTGGGAAAAATTGCTTCAGAAAAGCAAAAGGAACATTCACTGAGTCCTACTATGTGCCGTGTACTTTATACTAGGAACCTGTTCAGTTCAGTTCAGTCGCTCAGTCGTGTCCGACTCTGTGCAACCCCATGAATTGCAGCACGCCAGGCCTCCCTGTCCATCACCATCTCCCGGAGTTCACTCAGACTCACGTCCATCGAGTCAGTGATGCCATCCAGCCATCTCATCCTCGGTCGTCCCCTTCTCCTCCTGCCCCCAATCCCTCCCAGCATCAGGGT
>SJXQ01002483.1:0-36036 GCA_006408695.1 Aepyceros melampus
CTCCTGGTGAAAGTGAAAGAGAAGAGTGAAAAAGTTGGCTTAAAACTCAACATTCACAAAATGAAGATCATGGCATCTGGTCCCATCACTTCATGAGAAAATAGATGGGCAAACAGTGGAAACAGTGGCTGACTTCATTTTTCTGGGCTTCAAAATCTCTGCAGATGGTGACTGCAGCCATGAAATTAAAAGATGCTTACTTCTTGGAAGGAAAGTTATGACCAAGCTAGACAGCATATTAAAAAGCAGAGACATTACTTTGCTAACAAAGGTTCTTCTAATCAAGGCTATGGTTTTTCCAGTAGTTACATATGGATTTGAGAGTTGTACTATAAAGAAAGCTGAGTGCTGAAGAACTGATGCTTTGAACTGTGGTGTTGGAAGACTCTTGAGAGTCCCTTAGACTGTAAGGAGATCCAACCAGTCCACCCTAAAGGAGATCAGTCCTGGGTGTTCATTGGAAGGACTGATGTTGAAGCTGAAACTCCAATACTTTGGACACGTGATGAGAAGAGCTGACTCATTGGAAAAGACCCTGATGTTGGGAAAGATTGAAGGCAGGAGGAGAAGGGGCCAACAGAGGATGAGATGGTTGGATGGCATCACTGACACAGTGGACATGAGTGTGCGTAAACTCTGGGAGTTGTGATGGACAAGGAGGCCTGGCATGCTGAAGTCCATGGGGTCGCAAAGAGTTGGACAGAGTGACTGAACTGAACTGAAGGGTATCTGCATAGAAGCTCAACATTTTAGAGTATGGATTTGAGAGTTGTACTATAAAGAAAGCTGAGTGCTGAAGAACTGATGCTTTGAACTGTGGTGGTGGAAGACTCTTGAGAGTCCCTTAGACTGTAAGGAGATCCAATCAGTCCACCCTAAAGGAGATCAGTCCTGAGTGTTCATTGGAAGGACAGATGTTGAAGCTGAAACTCCAATAATTTGGACACGTGATGCGAAGAGCTGACTCATTGGAAAAGACCCTGATGCTGGGAAAGATTGAAGGCAGGAGGAGAAGGGGCCAACAGAGGATGAGATGGTTGAATGGCATCACTGACACAATGGACATGAGTTTGAGTAAACTCTGGGAGTTGGTGATGGACAAGGAGGCCTGGCTTGCTGAAGTCCATGGGGTCGCAAAGAGTTGGACAGAGTGACTGAACTGAACTGAAGGGTATTTGCATAGAAGCTCAACATTTTAGTTTTACAATCAACCCCAAAGAGGCTTCCCTGGTGGCTCAGACAGTAAAAAAGAAACTGCCTGCAATGCAGGAGACCTGGGTTTGATCCCTGGGTTGGTTGGGAAGATCTCCTAGAGAAGGGAATGGCTACCCACTCCAGTATTTTTGTCTAGAAAATCCCATGGTCAGAGGAGCCTGGCAGACAGAGATGCTGAAGTCCATGGGGTCGCAAAGAGTTGGACAGAGTGACTGAACTGAACTGAAGGGTATTTGCATAGAAGCTCAACATTTTAGTTTTACAATCAACCCCAAAGAGGCTTCCCTGGTGGCTCAGACAGTAAAAAAGAAACTGCCTGCAATGCAGGAGACCTGGGTTTGATCCCTGGGTTGGTTGGGAAGATCTCCTAGAGAAGGGAATGGCTACCCACTCCAGTATTTTTGTCTAGAAAATCCCATGGTCAGAGGAGCCTGGCAGACAGAGGAGCCTAGGGTGGCAAACAGTTGGATATGCCCGAGCAAGTAACGTGTTCACTGTTTTATTTTCACTTGAACAACAAATATGGGTTTGAACTGCATGGGCCCACTTACTTTTTTCAATAGCAAATACTACAGTATCACATGGTCTGCAGTTGGTTGAATCCACAGATGAAAAACCTCAAATAGGGAGGAACTGCTGAAACAGAGGGATAAGTTATACCCTGATTTCCCACTGTGCCCCGACTCCCATATTGTCCAAGGGTCAACTGTACTTGATTTTCTCTGTTATAATGGGGTAGCTGTCACCTCNCACATGGTCTGCAGTTGGTTGAATCCACAGATGAAAAACCTCAAATAGGGAGGAACTGCTGAAACAGAGGGATAAGTTATACCCTGATTTCCCACTGTGCCCCGACTCCCATATTGTCCAAGGGTCAACTGTACTTGATTTTCTCTGTTATAATGGGGTAGCTGTCACCTCCATATTAATTACTTGGGCAACGAATGCCTTCTCTGGTTTCACCCACTCCTGACATCCCTGTCCTAGTAAAGGCCCTGTTTCTAATTGGTGCCAGTCTGAAACACACACAGCAGGGAAGCGCGTCCCTGCTTAGTCGAGAGCCTGTTCATTCATCGTTACCCTAGTCCTCTCGAGCACTCGCTGTGTGTCAGGTCCCACTTCCTATTCATAAAACTCTACAGGATTGGGGCTATTATTCTCACCTGTTTACAGAGAACATTAAGACACAGTAAGATTAAGTCAACTTCCAAAGCCCTGAAAGCTGGGGAGTGGCACAGTCAGACTCAATCCAGAGTGCGTGTGTTCAGTCGTGCCTGACTCTTTGTGACCCTGTGGACTGTAGCCCGCCAGGCTCCTCTGTCCATGGGATTTCCAGGCAAGAACACTGGAGTGGCTGCGTTTCCTCCTCCAGGGGGTCTTCCTGACCCAGGGATGGAACCGCATCTCCTGTGTGTCCTGCTTTGAGCACAATGCCTGTAACTACTCCAGGAGCCCGCCTCCTTTGTATCCAAAATGCCCACATCAGCTCCTTTTCCCAAATATTTTAAATGTAGAAATCTGATTGTTTCAGCACTCACTCTTCATTCATTCAATAGGCTCATTTAATTAAGTTTCTATTTTATGGCAGGAGTCGTGCAAGATAACAAGCTTCTAATAACGAAGAAAACAAACATTGTATCTGCCCTCAAGGCAACTACTGAGAAATTTTTATTCAAAAACTCTAATATTAAAATTTAACAATTAAATAAAACTTACCAAAGAAAGCCCTAAAATTAAGAATTATGTAAGTAACTAATTAAATACAGTCAAAATCATTGCTACAAAGAAGAAAACAAACATTGTATCTGCCCTCAAGGCAACTACTGAGAAATTTTTATTCAAAAACTCTAATATTAAAATTTAACAATTAAATAAAACTTACCAAAGAAAGCCCTAAAATTAAGAATTATGTAAGTAACTAATTAAATACAGTCAAAATCATTGCTACAAGCCTGGGAAGACCCTGAGAAAGGATGCATACCCCTAGCATGGAGGGCACCATCCTGGTCTGGAGGGCCAGGAAACACAGGTTTCTGATGTCAGGTCTAACTTCAGCCTCAGCATCAACAAAAGCAAAGTGGCACTGGATTTGGCTCTGGAACACCTGGATTCCTGATTCTAGTCCAGTAGAATTGTTCAGCCATTTGCTAATTTTTAAAAATAATACAGGATGGATGTCAATAAAACTTCAAAATGCCAACCTTCTCCCCCCTCCGCCCAACTCTCTAGCTGTCTATGTACGCCTAGAGATTAGATAAGTTCCTCTAAAAGTCTGATAAAATAGTGGATCATAAAATGCTTTCCCCAGCCCTAACATTTCACGTAGCTCTCTACCATCTAGCCTGGAATCCATCACCAGTTTGAACTTTATCTAAGACTCCTCCCTAACTAAGGATTTGGAAGTTTCAATATATAATGGCTTTAAAATATTGCAATGCCCTATTTTTCCCAAATGCTTTGTGAACAGGGTTAATATTTCTAGCCGTCAAGGTCTTAACTGTTTGAAACTTTCTTTTTACACTTTGTCCTTTAAGATCTTTCTTTTGCATTAATACAGTGCTGTATCTTAGTAACAGTCTGGTGACTAAAATAAAACTGATCTCTGATTAACTCAGGATCTTGGATTCTTCTGTGGGATTTCTCAGGATGTCAACATTTCTTAAATCTTGTCTCATGACCATATTTGGGTGTGCAGAATAGGTCCTTTGGCATGGGAAAGATGGCATAGTTTTACCAGATGACAGTGAGCAGGCAGAGTTGCTGGATTTCGACTTTTCCTCCACTCTCCATCTTTCAGTCAGAAGCACACATGCAAGGCTGAAAGCACCAGGGGATGATGTAAGAAGCCTTAGTTCAGAGCCCTCTTCCTCTGTGGTTAGGGAAATTTGCTTTTATCTATTTCAAATCTGGAGCTTCCAGGGAGAATTTCAATGTCAAGAAAGGAGGCCACTGCTTTCAGGGGTTAGAAAACTATCAATACCTGACTGGAACTAGTTCAAGTGTCCAAACCCAAATGAATTAGCTCTCAGAGTGACCTAGGAATTTGCAATGTGATCTTTTCAGTCCAGAATTCAACAGTAGAAGACGGACAATCTTGATTAAATCTCTTCGAACTTGAGATTCCATGACTCGAATCTGTTGTCAGCCCAGACCACTTACCTTGGACTTTTCTGTAGTTCAAAAGAGAAAAAAAAAATCCCCACAAAGGCTGACTTTCTTAAAAGTTTCCTTTAAAAAAACTACTAGGAAGAAAAAATATGGCTAACTCACAGTTGCAATTTAAGGTTCTTACCATCTGAGAACACTATTACTTCACATTAAAAGAAACTGAATTACTATTAAAAAATGCTCTCTATAAATTCCAAGTACTAAACAATTATCCTAAACCTTTCCAGTTGGTTTCCTTTTCAAAGAGCCCATAAATATGTGTTAGGTGCCCTTAGCAAGCAAAAGCACCAGGTCTTGTCACCTGGGGACAAAAAAAATCCCAACTCAGAGAAGAAACCAAGGAAATAATTAGGAAAAACTAGCAAGAAGAAAGAGGAGTGAAGGGAAAGTCACCGATTCTCTGCGATCCCACGGACCGTACAGCCCATGGAACTCTCCAGGCCAGAATACTGGAGTGGGGAGCCTTCCCAGGGATCGAACCAGGGTCTCCTGCACTGCAGGCGGATTCTTTGCCCGCTGATACCAGGGAGGCAAGACTGAAGGGCAATGCTTTTAACTATTAAGCTGGTGTTTTACGTCATAGGTTTAAATATACCAATTGACTTATCAGTTGAAGAGAGCTCTCCCCAAAAAGAGCAAGGACCAAATCTGAAATGCATTGGTGGGAAAAAGATAAGTAGAAGCCGTCTAGGATGCAGGGAGGCGAAGAAAAGGGATAGCTCCTTTATGGTGTGATGGACCAACTTCCCTCCCGCTCAGTGGATGTATTACCCAGATCCACTCAGCAGCATGGGACAGGGAGAGCCCTTGCGCATCGTAGTGAGGACCTTGAGTGAAGGTCCTGCTCAGGGCCACTCGCAACTGCCCAGAGGGGGTAAAAGACACACCTCCAGGTTGCTCCCTGGAGCGGGGCTCGGGGAGATGAGGTGGGTGGAGGGGTTGGGAGTGACTGAATTTACGCAACAGGCCCAGGTGCCTGCAAAATACTGCTTGCAAAAAGGCAACAGCAGAAGGAAAATATGGAATGATTTTAGAAAGAGCAGGAGGTAACCTGGGCTTGAATACTGATCTCAGAGTGGCAGTCAAATTCCCTGGGAAAAGCAAGATGGAGAAGAGAGCTCTCCCCAAAAAGAGCAAGGACCAAATCTGAAATGCATTGGTGGGAAAAAGATAAGTAGAAGCCGTCTAGGATGCAGGGAGGCGAAGAAAAGGGATAGCTCCTTTATGGTGTGATGGACCAACTTCCCTCCCGCTCAGTGGATGTATTACCCAGATCCACTCAGCAGCATGGGACAGGGAGAGCCCTTGCGCATCGTAGTGAGGACCTTGAGTGAAGGTCCTGCTCAGGGCCACTCGCAACTGCCCAGAGGGGGTAAAAGACACACCTCCAGGTTGCTCCCTGGAGCGGGGCTCGGGGAGATGAGGTGGGTGGAGGGGTTGGGAGTGACTGAATTTACGCAACAGGCCCAGGTGCCTGCAAAATACTGCTTGCAAAAAGGCAACAGCAGAAGGAAAATATGGAATGATTTTAGAAAGAGCAGGAGGTAACCTGGGCTTGAATACTGATCTCAGAGTGGCAGTCAAATTCCCTGGGAAAAGCAAGATGGAATATGTGTGACTTACACAACTTACTCCACATCCAACGTTTTACAGGCAGGTGTAGACGAGGGAGGTGAAGAGAAGATGCCCTTCCTGCAAATTTGATGTCGGAGTTGAGAGAGAGAGAGTTACTTATTGCTGTTGGAAGATTGGGCTTTCCTGGTGGCTCAGATGGTAAAGAATCTGCCTGCCAGTGCAGGAGACATAAGGGATGGTGACTTTGATCCCTGGGTGGGGAAGATCCCCTGGAGGAGAGCATGGCAACCCACTCCAGTATTCCTGCCTGGAGAATTCCACGGACAGAGGAGCCTGGTGGGCTACAGTCCATAGGGTCACAAAGAATTGGATACAGCTGAAGCAACTTAGCATGCATGCACCTGTTGGAAAGATTACCTGTACTCACTTGCTATTTCTTGCCAAGGAAATTGCCTTGAGACAGCAGGACCCAGGAATCAAATAGTAGAGCTTCTCTGATTGTAATGCACAGCCAAGTTTGGGGAGCATGGCTTAGGAAACAGCTCTGACATTACCACTGTCAGGGACGGTTAGAGCCCTCAGGAGATGGGGCCAAGAAACCGGGGAGGAAAGGGAGTGATCTGAGGCTCCGACGCTGCAGTTGCAGCCCAGTAGACTGTTTGAGGTGTTCAGTAAAGTGATTTAGAGGAAGCCTCTTCTCTCCTTGATGCGCCCTCCAAGAATAACCACAGCACAGGGTCCCTGAGAGACGGTCCTAGAGCTCCTGGCCCGGCAGCGGTGTGCCTGTGTGCCTGTGTGCCTCGGGGCAGTGCGGCCGCCAGGGCCACGGTGGGCAGCAGGACTACACGACCCTCTCCAGCCCAGCCCGTGTCTCTGCCCAGCCCTGACGTGGATACACAACCTAGGAGGAAGAGCTCTCAGCTCCAAAGACTGTGAAAAGCTGGTCTTTGGCAAAGTCGCTAAACGTATTTTCTGCGTTCTTTCCTCAGGCACTTCCTTTCCTCAGATATGTGGTCGCTGGCGCCCCAGGGCCTTCTAGAAGCACCACCTGACCCGTGGCTTCTGATGCGTTTACACATTTATGACCAACACTCAAAGCCTTGTTTATTCATTCCAGTGTTAGTTGTTGAAACTCGGGGTTGATTCATGTCAATGTATAGCAAAACGAATACAGTATTGTAAAGCAAAACAAACTAAAAAATAAAAATCAATTAAAAAAATAAAAAAGTATACCTGGATATGATTTTAAAATAAAATAAATATTTACTAATTTAAAAAAAAAAAGATGAGGAAAACATCTGGAGTTTGGGATTAACATATAGACACTCCTATAGGACTTGCCTGGTAGGCCAGTGGTAAAGAATCCGCCTTGCAATGCACGCAACTTGGGCTCCATCCCTGGTTGGGGAACTAAGATCCCACATGCTGTGGAGCCTGCATGCCACAAGTGCTGAGCTATAGCTAAATGAAAAAATAAATAATTTTTTAAATAAACAAAATAGATAATGAACAAGGACCTACTATATAGCACAAGGTCCTCTTCTCAATATTTTGTAATAATCTATAAGGGAGACAAAAAATCTGAAAAAGAAGATATATGTATGTATGTGTGTGTGTGTGTGTATACACACAGATGTCACTGAATCACTTTGCTATACACCTGAAACTAACACATTAAATCAACTATACTTCAGTTAAAAAAAAAAAAAGAGTACTAAGCAACTCCAGATAATCTAACTACATTTTAAAAAGTAACCAATGAATTACTTATATGGAAATTTCAAGTTTGTTAAAGCAAAACAGAAGATTTTCCCAAGTAAACTAATAGTACTTATCAACACATCAGTTTGCTTGTTCCTAGAGTCTTTCCAAATGACAGCTGATTCAAATGGATAAAAAGAAATCAAATCTAGTTATTAGCTATCCTTTCCCTCAAAAAACTAAGTTTCATGAGGACAAGACTTTGCCGGTCTCATCCCCATGTATCCCTGGCAGCATCAGAAAGCCTGGAACAAAGCAGGCACTCAAATTTCATGTTCATTCAATGAATTGCTGAAAAGGCAATTTTTTTACTTACGAAATATAATTTGTGGCCTTTTCCCACAGATTCATCTCTTTTAAATTAATTTTTATCTTGATTAATACTAAAATAAATGTGAATTCTTTATGTTACTGGAGAGTTAGAGGTAAGAAAACCAGGGTAGAAAAAATATCTGGTTGTGGAAAACCATGAAGTCATTGTATTTCAGTTACTCCATCAATCCTTTGTCCTTGTTTTAACAACGGAACGCCTGCTTTTATGTCTAAATGCTGCTGTTGTCATTCAGTCACTCAGTCATGTCCGACTTTTTGTGGCCCCATGGACTGCAGCACACCAGGCCTCCCTGTCCATCACCAACTCCCGGAGTTTGTCCATGTTCATGTCCATTGCATCAGTGACGCCATCCAGCCATCTCATCCTCTGATGCCTCCTTAAATGTTAAAGGTTCCTAAATGTCTGAAAGTTCCTTAAAAAATTAAGATGAATAATTGGATGAATTCAACTAGTATAACCTGATACATTCTACAGTTGTTTTTTTTTGATATTTACTTGGCTGCGGCACTCAAGACTCTCCAGCTATGGTGCTCAGGCATAGTTGCTTCACAGTATGTGGGATCTTAGTTTCTGGAGCAGGGATCGAACCTGCATTGCAAGGTGAATTCTTAACCACTGGGGCCACCAGGTAAGTAGCTATTCTATAGATTTTGAAGAAAGACTGTGATTGCCACATGCCTGGTTTCTACTACTCATCATATGTGGGACTCAGGCGCCTACCTCCGGCTCGGCTTCCTCATCTGTGAAGATGAAGGACAGGATCCCCAGCAGCAGCCAGAGGTGAGGATGCTCCCTTGAGGCCACCTGTACCACCACAGCACTGCCTTTCAGGTAACAAGGATGCTGATTTGTACTCAAGTCTTAAAACACACTTCAGTTTGGTTTTTCAGATTCCAGTTTCAAGGGAATTTCTCTGGCTCTGTTTATTTACTAAAATCCATCTCAAGAAAACACCACGTGAACTGCAGACAGTGACTGATCCACAGTAAATATGGCCACCATTTACCACCTTACCTCATGGACGGGACTTTCCATTGCAACCTCGTGAGGGTTCATGCCATTTTACTAAGCTAGCGCAGAAGACACACTTCTGCCTGTAAATGCTGTTGCAAACGCTGTGAAGAAAAGACAGCTATTCCCAGAACATTTCCCATCCTCTTTCTGCCTCCCCCTCACAGAGAAAATAGAAAACGCGGCTCTGAACCACCAAAGAATACACTGGTTCCCAGCCTCTCTTCTCCAGCCCCAATTGTTCTGCTCTTTCAAAGCACGGTCCCTTCAGAATAAGCCACTTCTCACACGTGAGGGCTTAGTGGTCTGGAGTGCTTCAGAAGTCAGCTCTATTAATTACAGACAACCTCAATGGCAGTTTTTGCTTTCTTTTTCCCTTTTGATGCATTAAACTGGCTGTCAGAAATTAAATTAATTCAGAAAGGAATGACTGAATATCTCTAAATTAAATCAGCTATGAAAGAATGCCTGGAATATTATTTTTTGTTGCTAATGCTGGGGGACCAATCTACAAAGTAGACTTCCTTGTTATTTAAGGGGACAATAGACATTATTATTATACAACCTCATAGCCCTTTCCATAAAAGTCCCACGTGCCTGTTTTATATTATCATAAAAGATGCTTAGATGCCAAAAAACAGGAAACTATACCTTCAGTGTTAACATCCCACTTTGTATCAGTAAATTTTTTTTAAAAAGAGTATTTTAGGATTCATCTGCAAAATAAGAATTTTAAATGTCTTATAACTGCTTTATATTATAATGAAAAACACTTAGGTGCTAAAAATAGAAAAAAAAAATCGTACAGAGTTTAAATATCTGTTTGTATCCAGAAATAGAAGTGACTGTTTTAGGATTTACCCATAAAACAGGAATTTAAAATGTTCACAGCAAAGAGAACAAGGACTTTTTTTTTCATGAAAAGTATACTAACAAACTTCGATTCCTAAGATTTATGAATTTGAAAAAATTTTAGGAGCAGACAACAGGTATCAAGCCTTTTATTATTCTACTGTGGGCACATAAAATGTAACCCTCCATGACAGACAAAAATCTATTTTATCCTGTACCAGGATTATGGATTTGCAGTCAAGTAGAAATATCTGCAGGTTTCCCTGTGGCTTGGTGGTAAAGAATCCACCCGCAATGCATGAGACACAGGTTCAATCCCTGGGTCGGGAAGATGCCCTGGAGGACATCATGGCAACCCGTGCCAGTATCCTTGCCAGGAAAACTCCATGGACAGAGGTACTTGGTGTGTTACAGTCCATGGGGTAGCAAAGAGTCGGACATGATTGAGCATGTATGTACCCAAGAATATCTGCTATTATTTGCAAGGGTGGTGCTTTATGACATGATTAGTGCTGAATTCTTTTCCTGGTTGTGAAGTCTCTCCAGATCTGTTTAATCTCTCCGTGAGTGTAAGGTGAGAGCTTCCACTAAACTCAAGAGGGCTGGTTGCTACCACTCCAGGTTTTTACAAGGTGTTTCCACTGCTTTTAAATTGGTTTCATCATAATGACACTGTCTTTTGATGCTTCACTCTTGCATATGAAGCTGAAAGAGGAAAGATGAAGTTCTTTGTTACTGTGATTCAAGTATCAATCTTTTCCAGTACTCTCAGTCTGCACACACAAAAGCCAAAAAGCCTCTTAAAAGAAGGTGATTTATGAACTTGTAAAACCCAAGAAGTCAATCAATATGTAATGAAGTAAAGAGAAAGAGAAAGAAAAGCAGGCAGGTGTGACAGAACGCTCGGTCGATCGCAATTACTGACATGTCTGGATTGAAAGCATTCAGTTCTCTTACGAAGACCTCCAGTTCTGATAAACACAGATTGATGAGTGAGAGACACATCTTGGGTGACGTGTGCCTCTGCGTTTTCACTTTTCCTCAAAGTCGCAGGTGGTGGCTCGGTAGCCACAGACACAGGCTGCTTTGTTGCTGTCTCCCATTTCCCATCTGAGCATCACGCTCATCTCAGTTACTCCCTGCAAGTTCATCTGAGGGGGTAGAGTTTGTTTCCAGAATGATGGAACTGTCAAAATGTTCCCATAATTTCTGAGCTAAATGCAGGTACTTTAACTTATTTTCAAATCACAAGTAAGCCCTCTAACATGCATACCACACTTTGCAATTAGCCTGTAATTGCTAAAGCACTTAAACCTAGATGACCAATCAGGGAACAAATACAGGACCTAGAGGGAGTGCAGAATTTGTATTTTAGAATATTCGAGTCTAGCCCCTCACTAGGTCCCAAATTAGTTTCACAATCCTGGGAAATTAATTAGCCCTCAAAATTTCAGTTGATCTGTAAAGAAAGGAGATTAAGTCAGACTCTCTCTAAAGTTTCTTTCAGTCCTAAAACGCCATAGTTGTTACATCTTTTCAGGATCGCAAATGGAACTATAGTGTTAGAACTCACTCTCTTAGGAGTTGCCTATCTAATACAGATTATTCAAATGCCTAACAAACTCTATGCCTTACCAAAATGCATGTAGAAATGTCATCGTCATGTAGTCAGTTTTGGGATCCTATTTGTCTGTTGAATACAATCAACATCAGTTGTTTTTCTTTTTTTCCAGTATCTATTATTTCCCCCATGACAATATAAATAAAGTTGGGATAGACTATTGAAAGAAAACTTTATTTTTAATGCTTTAGTTCTGAAAATACTGATGGATGTCAAGTGCAGCATAAAATTTTCTGCACAGATTTCGTCAAAGGGAAAACATTTATACATTCCAGTCAAACAGATAGGGCATTCATAACATCTGACAGCTATTCTAATAATCTTTCCCCAACATTCATTACCTTTCATATTCAAGTCTTTCCTTTGGCAATTCCAAACTGGAGGGAAAATATGCAAAGGATAATGCCATCTGTATAAGATATGAAATCTAGTGTGAGATGTGATGATTCAAATATTAAAAAATGATACATTCTTCAATTCATTTTCTCTGATTTTTCAACTGATACAGGAGACAGCATGAGATATAAATCAAGTCATTCCTATAGAAAAAAAAAAAAGAAAACCTCAGAAACAAAGGTAAATTTAAAACACCATCCTCTTTTCTGTAGGCAAAAAAATAATGGTTATATAGAAAAAGAGGAGAAAAGGGGAAGGATCAGGGCCGATGGGAAGAAACTTCTCTAGAGAGAACCATTTAATTATTTCTTTTAGGTTCCTCTTAAATTTTCATTTAAGTGTTATTTTTATTTAGTTTACTAAAGTTATCATACATGAACTTGCATTTTTAATATATAAAAAGAGGAGAAAAGGGGAAGGATCAGGGCCGATGGGAAGAAACTTCTCTAGAGAGAAACCATTTAATTATTTCTTTTAGGTTCCTCTTAAATTTTCATTTAAGTGTTATTTTTATTTAGTTTACTAAAGTTATCATACATGAACTTGCATTTTTTAGTAGAAAAGGATCCAGTTCCTTTTAGAAGGTAATTTGCAACCAAAAGCTGGTAAAAAGATAAATGAGCCCTAATAGTTTACAACAGACAGGCTTCCTCAAAGAAGACAGGCACAGCACAGACTCGAAGGTATCAGTTAATGTTCAACAACGCCCAACAACTTAGCAGCAACTTAGGGAGAAAGACTGCTCTCTTTCACAGAGGAAACTGGAAAACAGCTCTCTTCTGATTTGCAAAAAATAGTGACGGAAGTTCAAGTTACCAACAGAGAAGTACCCGAGAGGTAGGGCACTGTTAAGTCTATCATCTTTCTTCATGCTTCTGCCAGGGGTGGGATGAGGACACAGAGTGGAAACGTGCGGGGAGTGGCTCCAGTGGCCACGAGAAGACACGCCACACCCAGCAAGGGCAGAGACAGACCAGAAGGGCAAGGGCTGCCGAGCCTCACAAAGACCAGGAGAAGGCCGTCTGCAGGCTCCCTCATGTCAAGGAGGAGGCAGGTCCCCTGCTGGAACCAGAGCTGCCTCCTCTCCGCCGTGATCTCGAGTGACTTTAAGATCCACCTTGCTGGGACTTCTCTGGTGATCCCGCAGTTAAACAGTGCCCCAGCCAGTGCAGGGACCCAGGTTCGATCCCTGGTCACTGAACTAAGAACCCACGTGCCTAAGCCCTTCGACCACCGAGCCCACAGCCTCAGTGAAAGATCCCACAGGAGGCAGCTGAGACCCGGGCCAGCCAAATACTAAAATGAATCGATGCTTAAAAAAGAAATCCACGGAGCTAACCTACCCAGCATACTCACCTCAGTCCCTGAAGATACACCCTTCAGCTCAGCTTCAGAGCCTGATTCCACAGCCACCCCCAAACCCTTGGGTTTGTCCATCCCCGAAACCACTAAGAAACCCCAGCATCTCCAGTAACTTCCGACCCGCCTCAGCTCCCTCTCATCTCCCTCCACACCTGCTCTTCTTCATCTTCACCAAGGCTTCAGCCTGTGACACTCTCGGTTTCCTTTCCTTTTCCACTTCCATTTCGTTTTTCTTCATATTCCCATTCACAAGCATCTCCAGTTCTATCAGCTCATGACTTTCTGACCAACATCTCTTGACAACCTGCAATTTCTGCATAACTCTCAGTCTGTTACATGTTCTGCATTTTCCAGGCAGCTAAGACTACAGGAAAGTCCCATGTATCAGAGTGACATATGTCTGGGATGTGTGTGTGTGTGTGTTAGTTCCTTAGTTGTGTCTGACTCTGGATGCCCACAAATAAGCTTTCACCCCAGCAGAGTCTCCACGCTGCACGGTAAACGTGGTACTTTCTGCCTCACTGCCTACTCCAAACCATCACAATTTCCTTAAAATCCCTGCTTCCCAGTCTCTTCACTCTCGCTGAGCTCCCAGCCTTTCCAAAGAAACCAAGGCTGTGGGTTGGGAAGTCTCTTTCCTTCTGGGGAACAGAGCAAGCTCACCCACTCCTGTCCTGGGGGAAGCATTTCCCTCCTGTCTGGGGCAGTCTCCGCGGGCTCTCTCACTGCCTTCCCACTGCTGCCTTGACAACTTTTCTCCATTCATGTTCTCTCCTCTCTTGGATTTTCATCCGCTCCCCATTCACTCCCTGTGCACAACCCAGTGGGCACCATCTTCTGAGGACCTCGACGCCCTCATGTCCTTCACGGCCAAATTTCCCGAAAGGGGACTCAGCACTTGCTGCCTCCAGCTCCTTCACTCCCCACCGCCGCCACCTGGCGCATCTCTCCCACCTTTCCATTCAGACTACTCAGTGAGCAGTGTCGTTACAGCCTGACCGCCCATCCAGAGGCCTCTCCCAGCATCCATCTCCTCCCGCAGCCTTTGCTGCCTGGAGGCAACTGAAAGGGTGTCAGGCGTCCATTCTTATGAAGTTCCGCTTCCGTGGCTTTGGGGCTACTCCACTTGCCCGGGTACCCTACCATGGCTCAGATCATTCGTCCTCCATTTCCTTTTCTTCCACTTGGCTTTTAAAACTGGACATCCTCAGTGCTTACCTTTCTTGCAGCCCAGGGCAGGGGCTGCAAACTGAGGCTGTCCCAGGGGCCCAATCAGGCCAGCATCCTAGTCTGGTAAAGAAAGTTCGACTGAAACAGAGCCACACCCCATTCATTCATTTACATACCACCTACAGCAGCTGCAGGAGGCAGAGTCAGGGTGAGACAGTCCAGCCGACAGAGCCTCAACTCTACTATCCGGCCTTTACCTAAAACCTTTGCAGTTCCCTCTCTTAAGAGTTTAGGCTCTAGCTCCTAAAGTGTGGCTCCAGATGAGGAGCACTGATATAAACTGGAAACCTGCTGGATAAGCAGTCCTTGAACCCCACTGCAAGTTTACAAAATCGTGAATTATGGAGTGGGTCACGGGAATCTATGCGTTAGAACCCGCCCCCCACCCCCGCACCCCGGAGATTCTGACACAAACTGCAGCTTAAGAACCTTGTGTGCATGTGTGCTAAGCCACTTCAGTCGTGTCTGACTCTTTGAGACCCCATGGACTGTTGCCTGCCAGGCTCCTGTGTCCATGGGATTCTCCAGGCAAGAATACTGGAGTGGGTTGCCATGCCCTCTTTGAGGGGATCTTCCTGATCCAGGGATCAAACCCACGTCTCTTAAGGCTACTGCATTGGCAGGTGGGTTCCTTACCACTAGTGCCACCCTGGGAAGCCCCTTAAGAACCTTAGGTCAACACAGTGACCCTAGACAATCTCCAGGGCTTCAAGTACCACCCTTGCATGTGACCGCAACTCTTGAATCAAGCTCTACTGTGCTCTAAGTTAGCATTTTGAACTAACGCCTGGATATTTCCCTTTGGAGGCTCATTCAGTCATTCAACAAACCCCTTCTCAATACTCTCTATAGGATAAACTGTGGTTGTGCAAGACTTGAATGGACAGATAAAATATGTTTCATGTAATATTGAGGATATACTTATGCAAAAGAACTACTGGTTGTTCAATTCAAATTCAATTAGAGATTTGTGCTTTTATTTACTCCACCTAGCAAGAGCTATAACATGAACATAAAAGAGTAAATTTTTACTCGAGAAGTACAGAGTTCAATCAGGAACTCAGCAACATAAACACAGTATAAAACAATACAATTACCCCCAAATTCTCACATTTCAAAAATATCCCTCCCCTCTTCTTATGACAGTTAACAGTTCCAAAGTCTTTTTGGGCTAAGCTACTTCAAAGGCCTCTTCTAAATTTCCCCCAAAAAGAGATTCTGACCCTAGAATTGAGGGGAAAATTGTAAGGCAGAGAGGAGCATTCTAATCAAGTATATGTATAAGAAAAGGGTTGACATATGAATCACAGTGGAAAGATAAAGGCCTTACATTTACCCGGGTGCTCATTTCTTTAAACTCTGATCTTTATCCACTGTTATATATAATGAACAGTAAGAGAGTTGTTATTTACTATGTTAAGGCATTTTAATAAAGATTGGATCTGTAGTTTAAAAAAATCATACCCAGTGAAAAATTCATGATTTGGAATCTGGATCTAAAATTAAAGTCCTTGGCTTATGGTTCGGACCACAGACTGAAGCCTTGTGGCTCATCTGGTAGCATTTTACTCTATTAGCAGGCCAAGGATTCAGAGAGAACTCTTTAACGTTGGGATTATGAACCCTGATGACAACAGTGAACGTAGACCAGTTTATCAACCAGCATCTCTGGCAAAAAGAAAGCCGCTTTCTGAAACAATGGATTGGCGAGGATGCAAAATGTTTGACCTGCTAATTTTTATTTTCTGACAGTTTTCTAAAACATAGAGCAAGGCAATTTAAAAACAACAACAACAAACAACAAAAACCAGGGCTTCCAGCAAAGAACATTTCTGTCTAACTCTTAACTCCAAGGGAACTCATTTTTAAAACTCTCCCCAAAAGCCCAGAAGAAAACTTACCACTGTGATAATTCACCCACGCCTGAAAGCATTCCACTGAATCATCTGTGCTAATGGAAACAATGACAGCAGAGACAAATGAATTCAGACTTTATCTCATTTTAGCTTCTACATTCTCTAGCTCTGTCTCCTCTTTTCATTTTAATCAGTATTGGCTGATTTCAATTCAACAGGTCCTACACTCAGCACCTGGCTGAGGTAGAAGAATGAAGGCTATGGAGAAGGGGCAACTGCCAGGCAGCAAGATGGTCTGCAGACCAACTCAGGTTATCCCCAGATTTTAAAATATCGAACACTGTTTGGTAAATCCAAATTTACAACTCATAAATGATATCTGTCTCTTGATAAAACAATAACTTGGAGGGCCTCTTTACAAAAAAAGATTTCAAAACAATTAAAATCTCTAAAAATAACGTATTCTGTTTCCTAGCTTCCCTGTTGGTTCAGACAGTAAATAATCTGCCTGCAATGCAGGAGACCTGGGTTCAATCCCTGAACCAGGAAAATCCCTTGGCAAAGAGAATGGCCACCCACTCCAGTATTTTCGTATAGAGAATTCCACGGATAGAGGAACCTGGTGGGTTACACCCCCTGGGGTCGCAAAGAGTCAGACATGACTGAGCAACTAACCAACACTTTTTGTAACACACCTACTAAATGAGATTTCCTTCTAAGTGTTCCTTGAAGAAATAGCAATTGTCAGCATAGATCAGGAGCATCAGGTTGAGAAAGTGGACTCTTCAAGCATTAGTTATTAGATAACTGGCCACCCATGGTTTCTGTATCAGGATCTTCCAGCATTGAACAGGGAGTCCTGCCTTCAGTTCAGTTCAGTCGCTCAGTCGTGTCCGACTCTCTGCGACCCCATGAATTGCAGCACGCCAGGCCTCCCTGTCTATCACTAACTCCCGGAGTTTACCCAAACTCATGTCCCTCGAGTCAGTGATGCCATCCAGCCATCTCATCCTCTGTTGTCCCCTTCTCCTGCTGCCTTCAGAGGTGTTCATAGAGACAGATGAGAAATCAACTGCCAGGGGAGGTTCAGAGAAAACACTTCTGTGTCCAAACCAGCAGAGTACAGCCACTGTAGCAAAACCATGACTTATTCCTTGATGGTTACTGTAGGCCTTATCTCACCCCCACATCCTAGCTTTCCAGAGGCCAAGAGCAGTGTGGTACTTACATCCTCAACCCTCCCAGCACCCAGGAAGATGCGGAGTGCAACAGGGTCACCAGGAATGTTTCTGATCCAGCAAAGAACAGGAGAGGAGGCGGAAAAGCACAGAGAAGGGCGGCTCTAAGCTTTCACTCTAATCCTGCATCGAGCCAGCCCTTGAAATACTGTTCCACCATTTTAACTACTAGTAGTTTTCTACTGCCCTTGATCAAAATCATGAAGGTGTAATGCCACTCTCAGCAGAATTCCAGATAACCTATCATTATCAGACGTCTGAGCAGTCCTTCACGTCAGTAGGCAGTCAGATATGACACTTTGAAAGGTACTGGTTTATAAAAGGCCAAAATAGCTTTTAAAAAATTATTGTAGTTGATTCAGTACCTTAATCCAAAGACCTCTGCTAATCCATGAAAGGGGTCAAACCCTCATTCTGGAATTCTCATGTGAACACAGAGCTGCTCAAATCACCCCTCTCATCAATGTCAACGTTTCAATCCTTAATGTGGAGGGGAGCGAGGTGCCAAGTGAATGCTCTTCTCCAGATGCCCAGGCCTTCTTACACCAAGTGCCAGGTGTGCTTGCTTTGAGTCAGCAGTTATTCTAGCCAAAATCTCAGAACTCAGTGTTTACCCAGCTCAGCATCTGCCTGTGTGTAAAGAAAACCCACTATATTGACATAACCACTGAGAGAATAATGACTTAATGAATCAGCCATTTCAAATATGGCCAGTTGCTCAAACTGCAAAAGCCTCCTCCAAAACTGGAATTATGAGACAAATTGATTATACTTTTATAATCATATTTTTTTAAAAGAACAAATCACAGTAGTGAATTAAAGACTCCCTTTAACCAACAAATGTAATACCAGCAATAATCTGTACTCATTAAAGTTTCTTACGGAATTAAAATCAGATTCCACCGCCTTTGGTAACCAGTGTACTTACTATTAACGCATCTGCAAAATCAGATGAAATCAAGTTTGAACTGTGAACAATTAATTTTAAAGGAAGTATTATGTGAACAGTTACCAACCCAGACACACATTTTTCTACAGAGTATCTGCAAGAATTGGTGACAGATGCAAGTGAATAAAAACATCTACCTAAATATATAGCAGTTAGCAAAGATAAAAATACCTGAGACAGCAAAGGAAACACCACAAATGAGCTTTTCCAATACTGTCCTGGCATAAAAACAGGTGCATCTTGCAAACAGAAGTATGGGTTTCCTGAGGTACCCACAGTCTGAGAAGCAGTGTGGAGATGCAAAGAGGTCCTTAAAATGAAAACATCCACTAAGGAAGGAGCTGTTGAACTCAGCAGCCTCGACTAGCAGGTTCAGAGTCAACAAACAGTTAAACACCTAGGCCGGTTCAGTAATGAATGCTTAGTAAGTTTGGCCAAGGAATATCAAGTAGATACCAGGGCTAGAGTGACTGCTAAAGAGATGACCTCCTTGAATCTCATTTACATAGCAATGAGATGTCACAAAGGCATTAAGTCTGCAACTGCAATGCTGTTTCTAATCCATGCTTTATTTTGTTGTGACATTTAGCACACTGGTTTTTAAAGTAAAACAGAAATGATTCCAGCAGTGCAAGGATGGGGTGGGGGGGCAGCGAGGGAACAAGTATGGATTATAAAATAGGCGGAAAACAGCTATGGGAGAGCTGCTAAGTCACTCTGAGAGCAAAACCAGCCGAAAAGAATAATAAAATAGTAGCTTCCAAGGATATTTCCAAAGTGAGACCAGGTAAGGAAGTTGCTGGCTTCTGTCAACTGATGTGTATTACTTGTGCTAAGAATAAAGACTGTCTACTCAAAACAAACAAAACAACAGGTCAATAAAACAAGCCAAACTCTCACCAAGCTTATCGGCACAGCCTTAGGCTATTGCCTGTAATGATGCAAAAACCTTCAATTGGAGTTTGAGGTTCCTGTTTGTTTTGCCTTAGTTTGCTTTAAAGAATTGTGCTTGCAAGTATTATTATCATTAGCTACCACTAAGGGAGACTGGAGGGCTCTTTACCATTGAAGAATGCAACTTCTTTTAAATACATTGGATTAAGTTACATATACAGTCAAAGCTACAAAAGAACAATGAAAAAAACAGTACCGAAGTCAAGTTTTTGTGTTAAAACAGATACAAACTTAAAAGGCATGCATTAAAATAATGAATATTAAAGCTCTACCTGTACTTAAAAAAAAAATACGTCCAAACTTCAGATGTCACAAGTTCATTTCCCTCTGAGTCTTAAGCAGCAAATCTAAATCCAGTCACAGTGCAATTAAAGGAAAATAAAACAAAAACATTTCCTGCATGATGCCTTAAAGATGCAACTTACCCAGTGACAGTTGTTTCACTGCTGTAATTACCAAAGAACATAAAGAGTTTTACCCGTTTCTGTCAACAACACAGGCAAAATGAGAGTGGAGTTTTAGCTGCCTGTTAAATTCCTGAACCACCTTTCCAAAGGCATAAGAATAACTCTTTCACTTTGTGATTTTGACAGAACCTCGAGTTATTCAACAGACCATATGAATCTACTTCAGGCAATGAAATTAATATTTCAGTAAGTCTTCGTCCATGCAACGGGAAGCCTTTTAGTAACGACCTTGGACCAGATAATAAAAAGGCAAGAAGAGCCGGGGTCCAAAGCCAGAGGGTAATTGTAATTCAAAGACTCTTTTATGCAAATAAAGCCCCTAATCAAGCTAATGCAATTTTCTGCATTTTTATCTTCCATCTTTTTATTTACATTCAGCTGAGAAATCAAAACCAGAAAATAGCAGACTTCCAGCTTCTTGATGCAAACTGTCCTGGGTAAGTGACAGCCATGGATACCTGTATGATGGTCACTGCGAATCTAATAGACCAACTCCCAGGAATCAGATCAATCACATCAGCACAGCGATTCTGGTTACTTCCAGCAAGGTTGCAACAACCCACATTTACGGGTACTGGTTAACCTTTCTATTTCCTCTTGCGGTTTCCATATTATCCTGGAAAGGAAAACTAATTTTCAAGAGGGAACATCTCAGCTCTTCCTATGACCCTCTAGAGGGACTCAATTTGCTTCCTCTGCCCTGAGTTGCATTCTCAAGTTTTAGCAACTCCAACCAGATTTGCATGCACTGGCAGATGTTTTCAAGGATACTGTAGTCTGGAGACATCTGGATGTTTCCACAGGATCACTGTGTGTTAGTTGTTCAGTCCTGTCCAACTCTCTGTGACCCCATGAACTGTAGCCCACCAGGCTCCTCTGTCCGTGGGGATTCTCCAAGCAAGAATACTGGAATGGGATGCCATTCCCTTCTTCAGAGGATCTTCTCGACCCAGGGATCAAACCCAGGTCTCTCACATTGAAGGCAGATTCTTCACCATCTGTGCCACCAAAGAAGGCCAGGATCACCAAGGGTCACTATAAACTATGACCGAGGCTGAGGACAGGCCAGCAACTCAGAACTCCACCAAGGAGAGAAACAGCTGGTAGCCCAGTGCAGGGATAAAGAGCACAGATTATACAGTTAGATAAGGCTGAACTTGAATCCTGACCCTGACACCTGCCAAAGTGTGTCATCCTGGGCAAGTCACTTGTCAACTCTGTGCCCCGATATCTTCACCTGTAGAGAAAATAATGATACCTGCCTCAAGGAGTTGTTGGTAGGTAAATGAGATACTATATACAAATCTCTTATCAATGTTAGCTGTTGCAAGCAAATGTAAAAATTAATGATAAATTATAAATGGTAAAGTTCTAAAAAATGCAAGTTATTATTAATATTGTCAAGAATTACTTTCGAAGAATCTTCCATAAATTCAGTGCCTGCTGACCAGTGGAACTTTAGGAGTATTCTGTTTTTCAAGGATTGTTAATCCAAATTCTCCTTTTCCCAAGTGTCTCCTATAAGTTTTATCACCATACAGTAAAACTAGGATAAAACGCCATTTATAACTGACCAATTAATCACAGGCACAGCGACTGTTTCGGGCATCGTAATTATCAGTCAAATAATGCAGGCAAGTATGGCTCTGTGCCTGCTTCTCAAACTTGGATCCACAGCAGTTGCATCAGGATGCTTAAATCTCCTGGATACACAAGACAAAGTCATGGGAAGTTTTAGCACCCTTCTCCTCACTAACAGCCCAGGTCACTGCAAATACACATGCAATCTAAGTAAAAAACTACACTTTAATGGAACAAAATTTCAAGATAGGTTCCTCAATCCCTTTTCCAACCAAACTTCCAGCTCTGATTCTCTCTTCATGGAACGCCCATAGGAGCCCCAGAGGACACAGGAGGAGCAACTTTTAGGTGGATCCATTCTAAGTAAAGATTTAGGACAGAAAAATTAAGTATTGGTACTTTGATAACCAAGTAATTTAAAATATGATTTCACATTTAACCAAACACATTATGGAAGAGACTATAAAATTCCCATAAATGTTTGTAGAAAAACACTCGGCCTTCAAAGAAAGCCTGTCTGATGCTCGTGGCCTATCTCTGGGCTCCCCCACCAAGCTCCGACAGTATGAGACCCCCCTCCTCTGCTGGTAAGGGAACTGGTACAGCTTCATTTGAGAGGCCTGATTATCAACTAGGGCTGTTGGTTCAAATACTGACCCTGCCCATTAAGGTCTGCCACCTTGGTTCAATTCCTGGTCAGGTATTTGTCACCTGTGAAATGATGCTAACGACCACCTCCCAGAACACGACGGATGATGGAAGGAAAGTACATATGCAAAGAGCCCGCTGTAGTAAATGCTCAATAAGTCTTAGCCCTTTCTTCTTCCATACCCCATTCCCCTTGCCTCCTTGTTATTCATGATCTCTGATCATAATGATCTTGGAACTCCACAATTCATGATCTACAACTTCTCACAAAGATGCTAAATCGTGCCAGCATCCCAAACGTATACAGCAGCAGGCCATTCACCCTCAGCCGGCAGGTATTTTGTGCATATATTTTGTGGCAGACATTGCATATGAAAGAAAGGACTAGGAAGCAAGAAAGGATGTGTGCATGTGTGCATGCCAAGTCGCTTCAGTCGTATTAGACTCTGTGCAAAGCTATGGACTGTAGCCTGCCAGGCTCCTCTGTCCATGGAATTCTCCAGGCATATAACTATTCAAGTCATCACTCCAGAGATGAAGTAGCTTCTGTGATACCAAATGACTACGAAGCCTTCTCAGTTTAAGGAAAGAAGGGAGCAATGACAAAACACGCTGAAATTCTAGGTAATTCCAGTGTGGTTAATGTTCCCATCAGTGTTCGCTAGGACACTGGGATCTCAATTCAGTTCTCATCAGGGATATTAATAATAACCAAAAGCTATTAGTGAAGCCAAGCAAAAGAAAGGAAAAGCCCCCAGACCCAGATAAAGAAGAAGGCTTCCCACAGCAAAGAGCCACTGAGAAGAAGCTGCTGGACCATGGTCCCCCGTGCCTCAACTACACAGCCTGCCCATTCAGTCTCTTTCTGGGGCAGTGAGACAGTAGGCCCAACATTCAGACGTGGAACTCACAAACTGCTCCAGCCTGCCTGGAAATCTGCATGGAAGCAAAGGATCAAAATGCCTTTTCATCTAAAGAACTGTGAGTTAACTCTCTGCCTTTTAATTACTCTCAATTACTTTCCCACTATTTATAAAGATTTTTTTTTTTTTTTGCATAACAAAATCCAACTCTAATCAATATATGCAGTATATCCCAGCTGATTAGGGTAATTCTTACTCCACCGTGATGCTGGAGCTGTGCCAGCCTTACCTAGCACACAATTAAATGTCTGCTAGTGCCTGCTGCTACCCAGCAGGCCTCATGAGTTAACAGTGGAAAAACGGGATTCACATTTGCCTCTACCAGCCCCTGAGTGCCCTCACTGCCTCTCATCTGCTTGTAGACACGTACGAAGCGTGCCTGCACAAATAAAGGCATTGCACAATTCACACAGACCTAAAAGGCAAGGAGCATCAGAGAAAGACACCCCAAGTCTAACTCATCTTCTCATTTCAGCAAATCCTTCCAGGAATAAGCTATCACTCTTCCCACCCCCTATTCCAATAGTGCACTTGTAAGCACATTCTAAGTACAGAAAAGACTCAGATATCCAGACTCACCTAAATCCAATATTATGAATTATGTTCAGTGTACCTTCAAGCCAATTTTCAATAAACACAAATCACTTATTAAGAAATTAAGAGCATTACACACTTCTCATGCTCCCATGCATTCGGTGTTAATGAGATTTTGTTTGTTAAGCTCACAGAATGATGGAGTGTCTAAAAGACAGACACAGCCTTTTTTCCATTCATTCAAGATACAGTTAGTGAACATGTTTTGTAATATGACATTCCTGAGACGCACATCTGGTCACATGTTGATTTTATCGGCCAGCTCCTCAAAGAATGCTTTCTAGTGCAATGTAGTTTAAAAAAGAAAAAAAAAATACTTGTAATTTTACAAGACTTGCTTTTAATCTATTCTAACTGCCAGGTAACCTTGTGCATTCATGTACACACACACAAGCTTTATTATGCCTTGGATACTGTAAATTCAGCCCTTCAAGTAGGATTCTCTTACCCAGGATGGTCACAACTGGGTAAGCGATACCCTTGGGGAAGCTCTGTATCTTGGTACTCACTGGAATGGTGCACTGATTATAATTTAGTATAACAAGAGTTACAGCAAAAATGTTTACAAATAATTTCATTTTAAATATAAATGTAAAAGTCTCCAAATGTTCTTGCAATAGAAACATTCTCACATATGCAGCCTATGCTGTCCTTAGAAGACTCAACACCAAGATGTCTCCACCTCCCCGTAAATTTGACCTTCGACTGTGTGCGTCAATATTCACGTGTATGTACCATTAGACTAAGTAACTGCCTACCAGAACCTCCTGGAAAACAAAGTGCAGCTCCTAAAAAGTGACAAACATTTGGATGTACATGCCTTTCCGGTGTCTTTACTACACTCACTCAGAACTATTGGAAAGAGTCACAGCGCAGACAGATAAGCCAACCAAGAACCTGGGTATACATGCCTGGAGGGGTTTTCTCCAAAGAGACAGTAAGGACCTCAAGTCTGCTACAGCCTTCCCGTGGATACTGAGTATCCACGGGGGGTTGGCTCCAGGGCTCCCCTTGGCACCAAAATCCCCTATATAGAACAGCATAGTGATTGCATGTAACCTACATCCGACCCTCCCAAATACTTCAAATCATCTCCACATTACTTATAATACCTAACACAATGTAAAAGCTAGGTTGTATTGTGCTAAGTCTCTTCAGTCCTGTCCGATTCTTTACAACCCCATGGACTGTAGCCCACCAGGCTCCTCTGTCGGTTGGATTCTCCAGGCAAGAATGCTGCAGTGGGCATGCCTTCCTGCAGGGGATCTTCCCAATCCAAGGGTCGAACTTGGGCCTCTTAACTCTCCTGCATTGGCAGGTGGGTTCTTTACCACTAGCGCCCACCTGGGAAGCCCCAAAAGCTATGCCAACAATTATAAATGTGATGTGAATGTGATGCATAATAAACAGTTGCCAGTGTGGCACAGGCTTCCCAGTGGCTCAGCGGTAAAGAATCCACCTGCAATGCAGGAGCCACAGGAGACATGGGTTCGATCCCTGGGTTGGGAAGGTCCCCGGGAGAAGGGCATGGCAACCCACTCCAGTATTCTTCCCTGGAATATCCCATGGAGAGTGGACCCTGGTGGGCTATAGTCCATAGGGTTGCAAAGAGTTGAACATGACTGAAATGACTTAGCACACACGCAGTGTAGCAAATTCAAATTGTGCTCTTTGAAATCATTTGGAATTTTTAAAAAGATTTTCTCTCTGTGGTTGGTAGAATCCACAGATACAACACCCGTGGATATGGAGGGCCGACTATAAATCCTACCAGTACAAGAATCATAAGGAAGTCTTAACGCCCAGGGGATGATTTTCAAGGTTTGGTCTTAGATGTTCCACTGTGAAAGTCAATGATACATTATTCAAGCTGGACATCAACAGATACGGTCATATAGTTTAAAATAGTAAACACTGATAAGCTACAGCAGTGATAAGAGCAGTGGTTCAGAGATTCACGTTATGTCACTGAGCCCATGGAATGCAGGTCTCCAGGAGACAAAAAGCACCAACACAGGCAAGTTCATTGCAAGGCAGACTGTATTAGTTGCCATGATAGTAACGCCAACTGTAGTGGGCAACTGTGTATAGAAATATTAAAAAGCAGTACAGCAGGTTAGGTTGAAACAAGACCTGCAGGATGGCACAGGGCTCTAAAGAGTGGCTGCAGGAGCTGGGCAGGGACAAAGATGCCAACGAGCACTGAGAACCAAAGCCAGGAGAAGGGACCGTGGCAGCTGAGGAGCCCTGAGCCAAGGGACCCTTCTCCAGATGCTCCAAAGGCTGGGGAGGGGGCTGGTCCCGCTCAGCATCCTTACTGTGCTGGGATGGACGCTGCAGCCATCAGACGCCACAGCTGCCCCCAAAGGTGAGAGCTGAGGCTGGGAAGAGGATGCCAGTCATCAAGCCGTCAGACGCTGCACCCCTCAGCCCAGCGTGCATGCCCTGGGAAGACTCAGGATGAGAAGGCACAGGGTACCAGCCCCAGAGAGCCGAGGTCCACATAAAAGGTGTGATTTCAATGAGCCCAGACTCTCGCATCTTCCCACACAGAGAAAAGCTCTAAATTCCTTAACTTGAGATATCTGGTTTTGTTTTATTAAGAGTCATCTTTTGACATTCTGACTACTTGGGCTGTGTTGCAAACATCCCTGTATATCCTGACTTCCCCCTTCACTTTTCAGAACAGTCTCTCAGAGTTACCTGAGATGCTGGATCCCAGGTTTAAGTCCTTAGTTTTATCCACCGAATAAAACATAGCTCTCAAATTTTAGGTTGTGATTTTTTGTTTGTTTGTTTCAGCCAATGTTACGAAGGAGCAGATATCATCAGAGGTGTAATTCTGGGTTGCCCTGGCCTGGCTCTATGGCACAGAAATCCTCAAGCTTTCTAACATTCCTCAACCTCCACGAATGACATGGACGTCCCCATCCTCTCTAACTCCAGGTGCGTCTTCCCCATCTAGCTTCCCCTCTGATGCCTCTCTTCAAAGCAGTGCAAAGGGAGAAGGTCAAACTTTCAGTTCATCACATGTTTAAAAGCAAATATATTTCCCATAGGTATATGCTCTTGCCTCTAAGAACTCTGATATACAAACGTTTAAAATCGAAACATACATAAATTAAGGAGAAACAAAATAATCTTTACTTTATAAATGAATGTGACACAGGATCTGCTCAAATAGTGGAAAGTTTTCCATAATTGAATGCAGTTAAAATGTGATTTGCTTTAAAAAATGAGTTTTATACTTCCATTTAAACACATATCTATTTATAAGAGCAATCTAAGTTTATTCACTTTGATTATTATAATAACCACTGATGAGCTCTATGAAAGTGGCAAATCTTATAAAATACCTGTACCTCCCTCCTTCTCTTTTGAGAAGAAGTATGATATTAATCCTATCTAGTTAACAGAAATAGAGTATAAATTGAACAGGCTGTGTGTTACCACTGAATACAGCTTGGGAATACAGTGATTAAAACAAATAATCACACATATAAAATCTGCACTTCCAAAGTAAAAAATTATCTAATTATTGGATAACTCAAGGAGATCTAGGAAATTGATTTGGCAAGGTAATATGTTTTTGTCTTACATTTCCTAATCAATCGCCTATATTGCATAATTTCCTCACTGTAGTCACTGTCTTCTAAATATAAATGGAAGGCATTCTGTCCCCTTGCTAATGTGGGCATTTTCAAGTAGATGACATCACTTTATCTCAATAAAAGATGCTGGTGCCATCTTTCTGACTTGGGTAGCACATGTATTTTGCTCTTTTCTGGGCCTATCTAGAGAAATAAGAGTCAATTGAAAAAGCTAACTTTCAAAGGGTCAGGCACCACATTTGTTTAATATGCTCCATGTACAGTCCAAGGTACTAAGAGCATGTTTGCCAACAACGACACGAATCTGAGAGCTCCGCACAGACCCTCAGAAAGGCTAACGCGCACTTCGTTTCCCCAGACTGTGAGTGATCTGCTGTGTCTACAGGAAAGACGGAATGCTAGAGTTCACTAAACTGCTCCCAGTTAGAGAATGAACCTACGAAGACGAGAAATCAAGAAATTGTGTCAAACTAGCTGTTCACATTCATACCAGTACAGGAGGCAGCTGAAACCTGAACTGTAAACAGGTAGCAACAAACCCTCAAGAATCAGGTGAACTGTGTTTCACCTCTTCCTCACTTGGTGTCAACATTCCCATTATTTCTTTATTATCTGCAGTATTTTCAAGCATTTAGAATCATCAAATGCAGCTGAAAAAGAAATAGATCACACAAAAAGGATATGAAAAAAGAAAAGAAAATGTCCCATTCTCCTACACCTCTGGGGAAACTCCAGCCACAATCTGGATTAGAAAGGATTATACTACCAACTGATCAACCATAAAACTGAGAAGGACACAGAGAAGTGTGAATTTCAATATTAGATAAATATAATTTAGAGCTGACAGTACTGGGAAGAAATTCACATCAACAAATTCACAAATTACTTTCAAAGTGCTAGAGCACAAATTCCACTGTAGTGATTTCACTTTCCCCTCCTTGTTTTTCAGTATGAAGACCTGTGTGATGCTTTGGTGACACTTCATAATGTTAGGAAATATCACGGGTTCATTCCTCAGGAATATGCATCCACTGGGAGAAGCAACACCATCCGAATCAGTTGCAAAGTTAAAAAAAAAAATAATAATAAAGTCAAGAAGCACAAAATGGCAAATGGTCAAGTTCCAACAGCTAGAAAGATCCAAAACATTATGAGCTTTTAATGAGTGAAGCATGCCATGAGAAAGAGACCTTTTGTCAATAAATCCAAGCCCTGGTTCACTAATTGAACCATCGAATACAGTGTCTGAATACGCAGACACCAGACTTCAACATTTCTTAATTACATTCAATCCCAGGCATATCTCTCCTTTTAACTGACATCCTGAAATCCTCTACAGTCCTATCAGACAGGTACCAAGTTCTCAAGAGAGACTACGACACACTTCTGACTTTCGGCTCCTCTGATTGAAATGATTAGTATGAAACTCTCTTTTCTGAAATGTGGGAAGGAGTCACACTTTTCTCCCTAACTCCAGCAACGGTAAAGTCATCTGCATTTGGCCCACTTTCGTGTGCACATTTCTTTATGGAGAGGCTCTCTGCAGCCAGGCCAATCTGATGAGACTGCAGCCACATGCTCCAGCCTGGTGTGGGGCCATGCCTCATGCCTCCCGCAAGGCCCTTCTCAACCAATCATGGCGCTAACGGCCATCACGTAGCCACCACGGAGAGCCAAACAGAGAATTTCAAGCCACGGTCTTTAAAAGACTTCAGATGCCCCAAAACATTAATCAGAAGCTCAGATTCTGGAAAAATCAACCAAACGTCATTCATAAATAGATGCTCTAGGTATTAAAAAAGGCCGAACTACCTCTTTTCCCGAGATACAGCCTCCTCCTGCTTTTGGAGAAAATGTACACACTCACTGTTTATCTGATAGAAAAAAGTGATATTTATACTGTAATTAAGTGCATTTGTCACTAGATGTAATCTGTATTATGGGGCGCACTTTCAAATGTTTACCTGTGTTAAGTACTGTTCAATGATATTTAGTAGCACTAACAATTTTGAGTTTATTTCAAAATGTGAAATGTAATAGCTGCTCCAGTGCACTCACTTTTTAACCTTTCCTGGTACTGTAAAGGCTATAATTTTTATCAGATTGTTGGGAATTTAATTTAGTCGAAGTCCTAAAGTTACATTTAAACTTCTAGTTAACCTTTCTTATCTGCGCATCACTCAACATCTGGGCTTATCTCTGACATCTTGAAAAAGAAAAGAAATAAAGAGTAACTGAAACAGTATTTGCAACTGCTTTGCAAAGTAAAAATATCAGCAACTCAAGCTGAACCTCCAAGGTAAAAGCTCTGGCCTTTTCACCCATCTTCTGAAAGCTAGCATTACAAGGCTTCCTTTTTTTTTTTTTTTTCTTTTAACCTAGCTTACCATTTATTTGACTTTTTTTTTTTTTTTTAACATTAGAAAGCCAGCAACCGACCTGAATGCTGAATTCCTAAAGGACCGAGCACCTCAAAGTTCTCTATGCTAGAGGTTAACTGTGAGATGATTAAGGGCCAGAGGGAAACGGAACTAAGAAGATGCCAATTACAAGATACATGGGAATTAAGTATCTTCCCCACACATGCCAGAAGCATGCATGCCTTTGACCCCCAATATTAAACAGTGCTGTGATTTTTTTTCCTTAAGTGTACACATTTTGAGCTCTAACAACTGTAAGCTTCTTGAAGGCATGATTCATTTCTTTGTGTGTGTGCGCAGTGTATTTCTTATACTCCTCACAAATAAAAAGAAAAGTGAGCATATATTAATGGACTGCATTGCAGTCATTTCCCAAATTCAGACTTTATAAAAGACTCCAGATACAATGAGTCCAATATGAAAAAGGGAAGAATTTCTGTTCCTGAAGATGTTTCAAACTTGGCAAATATCATTTACCAGTTCCTGGACCATATCATGACTAGTAGCTGGAGATGTCATCTTGGCCACTTAGAGTCAAACTGAGGACAAAGCCACATTAGGCAACAGAAAGCGTTAAATGCCAGCAAAGCAGAGAACCAGAAGAACACTGGAGGAAGAAGCCACGAACCTTCCCAGCCACCTCCTCCAGAGTGAGCCCAGCTTAACTCAACTTTTGTGCAGAGTCCCAGGGGTTACATTCACAGCAGGAGAACGCAGACCATGTGTTTCTGATTTTCATTCAAACTCCCCAGGGCCTGGGAGCTTCCTAAAAGAGTGAACTGTAACTCCAAATAGGAGGCACAGCCTTTACAGCCGTGGTCCTCGACCTTGGCTACCAGCAAAATCCACTGGGAGGCTTTAAAAAATACTGGTGCCTGGGTCCTATGCCCAGAGAGTCCGGTTTAAATGGTTTGTATGCCACTGGGTGGCCAAGGTTGAGCTCCAGGTTGAGGTTCTGCGACACACAGCAAATTCCCATGGCTGGCTGTTTTACTGTGTAACAAACGTTTCAGCAGAGGGGTGGGATGGAGCACGAGTGGGAGGGAGGTTCAAGAGCGAGGGGACACATGGCTGATTCACGTGGATGTATGGCAGAAACCAACACATTATAAAGCAATTATCCTCCAATTAAAAATAAAAAATAAAATACAAATAACAGGTATTTTACAAAATGGTCGAGATGCAACTTGTGAGTCACTTGTTTTAAAAGCCCCTGGGGGATTCCAAAAGTGCAATCGAGGTCAAGGACTTCACTTTAGGATCCTCGGGGGAGCTTTGGGTGGTATGAGAAGCCTCCCAGTTAACTAACTGTTAAACAGCAACAGGCTGTGAAAAAGGACCCAGTAAATTTGACCAAAACAGCAAAAATGAATGATTCTTTAAAGGATCCCCTATTGGGCAGTCTTTTTGTCCTTTATTTGCACCCATACTTTTTAAACACTATCAACAGGGAAAAAACTTAAAAACCCCAGAATTGGTGACAGAAACACAAGGAAGCCAGAAGTGTGTGCAGGTAGGGCCGGAAGCAGGGGCCCGTGTGGGCACTGGTGTGCGGGCTCCCAGACGCGCTTCAAACACCTGTAGCTCTTCTCTGAAGCTTCTCTGAAGCTCTCCATTATCCACAAAGGATAATGGAGAAAAGGGCCTGAATAATGCAGGCATCTTACTAAAATACTGAAAAACATTCCAACAGTCTATCTGGCCTGATCCATGAGTATTTTCTTCCCATAGGAGCACTGCCCTAAAGAAATGAAAGACTTGATTAATTCTGTACTATCTTGACTACATTCGAGTTTTACTAAGAATTATTAAATTGGATTATATTCACTTTATAGTCCTCAAATCAGTTAATATTAAAGGAAATCAATCTTGAATATTCATTGGAAGGACTGATGCTGAAGCTGAAGCTCCAATACTTTGGCCACCTGATGCTAAGAGCTGACTCATCAGGAAAGACCCTGATGCTGGGAAAGATTAAGGCAGGAGGAGACCTTCTCCTCAACCAAGGACGAGATGGTTGGATGGCATCACCCACTCAATGGACATGAGTATGAGCAAGTTCTGGGAGATGGTACAGGACAGGGAAGCCTGGCATCCATGGGGTCGCAAGGAGTCAGACACTACAGAGTGATTAAACGGCAACAATAATACTCCCCCCTAAAACTTTGCCCTAGCTCACACTACTCTCTCTTCTCCAGGACCCTGCTCAGCGACACTATTCTGTCAACTAATATGTCCTGGTGTTGATTTCTGGTTTGCACACAGGGGTATCTCCCACTCTCCCAATAATACAAAGAAGCAAAGGATATATTTTACTTTGACAAAGGGTATATCTGAAGCCTGTGTGATGCCTTGCAAAGGGACATAGGGTCAGTAAATACTACTGAAAAGAAATTCAGTGAAATAATTCCTTAAAGAGATAAAGAAACAAAATAAAATAGGTTTAAAAGAGGGAAGCTTTGCAATTCTTTTTTCTATTTCCTTCACCATCACTGACTTTCAGACTACTACTAGAAACTCCTAACTGGTTTCTCTGCATTATTTTTCTTCCCACATTTCCACAGTGAGTTCTACTCCAGAATTAATCAGGATAAAGCAGTTTCATCCTGTCTCAACCCAACCTTCCCAGTGACTCCATTTTTATATGCAGCCTGACATTCTAAGTTCTCTGTAACTTCACCTCCGACTTTCTCAACCTTAATGCGTGTATGTTCAGTCCCTAAATCATGTCCACTATTTGCGAATCCATGGACTGCGGCCCACCAGGCTCCTCTGTCCATGGGATTTCCCAGGCGAAAATAATGGAGTGGGTTGCCAGTCCCTTCTCGGTGGGGGGTGGGGGATCCTTCCAACACAGGGATTGAACCCACATCTCATGCATCAACAGGCAGATTCTTTACCTCTGAGCCACCAGGGAAGGCTATCGACCTTAGCTTCTACCCCTTTTCAACAAAAATGATGTAATGCCACTAATTTCTAAGATTTGAGAACTATATGGTACGAGGAGCCTCATGTTTAGCATGGAACATGTTAAGTTTCAGAAGACGACACTGCAGTTAAGTAAGAGAGGTTCTGAAGACAGGTAGAGACATATGGAGCTAGAGCTCAGAGAAAAAGTAGCATGTGAAAGAAAAAATTGATCAAATATCAAAAAGGTAAAGTTTTTTTAAAAAAGAAAAAAAAACTGAAACAACTTTAAATTCAATGTGACTTAACAGAATAAAAATTAAGGAATAAATTTAAGACATAGAAGGGCAAGAATTAATTGAACAAATCTCCTTTATTAAATACTGGCTTCCCTGGTGGCTCCGACAGTTAAGAATCCACCTGCAATGCAGGAGACTCAGGTTTGATCCCTGGGTCTGGAAGATCCCCTGGAGAAGAGAATGGCAACCCACTCCAGTATTCTTGCCTGGGAAATCCCATGGACAGAGGAGTCTAGCAAACTACAGTTCATGAGCAAGGAGTCAGACCAGACTGGGTGACTTTCACTTCACTTTATTAAACAGAGGTTGTAATCCACAATCTTGGAACCTGGAAGATCAGAAAGATGAAATACTAAAATCTACTCACGGATCCCTTTCAGGGTCTCGTGAGGGACCTTGACTTTTCTGTTCAGGCAAGGCAATATTCTTTCATGAAGTATTTTCTAAAGAAGGGCAATTCATAACCCTCCCCAGACCTCCTCCCAGGCCTCCACATTCACACATATCTATCCAGCAAAGGAAGCATCACACTAGTTATGTGAAGAGTGTGATCATTAAGTTTTGAAATCTGTTCTCTATTTTCCCCAACCATCATCATGGCAGGAAATCCATTCTCAAATTTTCCCCCTTTCCACTTTAATACAAAAATATCTCAATCCTAGAATTGACTAATATTAAGACTAACCGGGGAGTGCCATTCCAATCCAGAACTACTAGAACGGTCATTTGTCACTGTTACATGTAACTGATAGCCTATTCTGGTAGACCAGAAACTGGCTCAAAGCCACTAGACAAGTGTCAAATACGTTCTCAAAAATTCAATCTGTGGCATTAAACTGAATCTTTTTGTTTTTATTTCTTTAAGGAAAGGTAAGCTTTCCTAAAATTATTCTTTGAAAGAAGTTTGGGGGAAAGGGTCAGTGTAAACAAGGGAAGAAAAAAGCTCATTAAAGAAATAGATACTCTTCAGCTGACAGAAAAAAATCACTAAGTTTGAGAAGGATGCAGAATCAAATTGAGTGAAACACAGAAAGATAGGTACCATTGGGGTCATCATAGAGGAAGTCACCCAAGCCACAAATGCTTCTTCAGAGTCTATCAGGCAGTAGGGACTGCGGTCATTCTCAAAGGACAGACTATAAAAAGAGACTCAACCCTTACAATGGAGGAGAAAGATGCCTATAAAGATACACTCAACAATTAGAGATTGAAAAGCATTTCAGAAAATATTATCAATAAGCAAAACAATTCACACTGGGGTTGGCTCTTTTTAATTCTTTAAGACCCTGGCATCTGGGGAAATGGGGGGCTCTCTTTCCCACAGGAAGGAGCTGAGGGGTAGACATACCCTCCACTAGGTCTGCCAGGCCTCTTTCTGTTTAATTATCGTTCCTTCCTGGTGTCTGTCACAATCAGCAAAGACAAGGGTTCATCAATAGCCCTTCCCCAGCAATCAAAGGAAATCAATCCCAAATGTATGGTCCCACCTGATCCCATCAGAAGATCCCAGCTCAGTGCTCTTGCAGAAGGAAAGGGCCGAGGAGTGACCCCAATGCAAGAAACCAAACCCTCCAAAGTGGCCCTTTCCCTTTGTGCTTGCAGGAAAAAGCCAACCTACAGTCAGCTGAACAGAAGGAATGCCACACCCAACTCTGCAAACAGGAAAATAAAGCCACCTTGGTCCTCCTGGCCTCCATTAAGATAGCATAACAACACAAGAGCCATGGGGAGCAGCCTCTGACCAGCTGTTAATGCCTAAGTATCTTCTCCTCACTGGTAACTGCCTACTGCTTTCTATTTAATGTAATTCATCAGCCAGATTAGAGTGGGTCATTCGCAGCATATGAAGAAAGCAAGGCTGATAACATAACCTGACACATCAGAAATATTCTTCTGCGAACAGCCTGAAGAGCTGTTGTTTACAAAAAGCTGTGAGCAGGCAAAATAACCATACAGCCTACAGGTCACTGGGCAGTCAGTCTGTTTATTGCTACTCATTTCATTTTTGAGTAGCTCAGCACAACTGTAATTGCTAGTTAACAGATAGACTGGGTCCTGACTATCAAAAAAATAATAAAAATCCTCAAAATGACTCTGCCAGGAGGCAGAATAAATAAATTTGAAAAAGGGAGGGGGTGGGATGGCAGGGTGGGGAGACTCCCAGCCAGTCACTGGTCAACAAACACTGGCTGTGAAAATCCCGGGACTCCAAGACAGGAAGCCAGCCTAGCAGCTGAGCGATTTCTGATCTCCGAACCAGCTGCCTTTGATGTGAAGTTCTCCGTGTACCTCCAGTATGAAGACATTATAACTGGGCAGCGCTGGGAACTTTCTCATCGCGGTTCACTGTGTTCAGAAACCGGCCCCGGAACCATTCACTGTCCGAGTTCCAAAAGGCAACAGGGATCGATGATTAAAGACCAGCATCCCCTAATTCTGAGAGGCAACTTTTCTCCTGGTAAAACGTGAAATGCCCTTCCCCCACTCCAATCCAAGAGGGATAAAATGCACATCAAAGCGCTAAAGTTACTATGCATTTTTTTTTTTTTTGCCTTTGTCTCTTGGTGCCCTGGTTTTCTTGGCTGTCCTTTATTCTCCGACTGCTCAGCTGCTCCAATTTAGGAATAAGAACTCAAAAAAAGGAGCAGTTGGCTTGGTGCTGTTTCCAGGATTCTGCAGAATCTCGGTCTCTCCATCTCTCCTTCCTTCCCTCTCTCCCATCCCCTCCCTCCCTTTCTTTCTCAGATTCAAATCTCCACGTCACAAACCAGAACGCCATTCAAGCCTTCCATAAACGTTAAGAGAAGTTCCGCGCCTGCCAGGGGAAGCGAAATCCGGGCTGACTTTGATCGATACCGGAAGGGGGTACCTCAGTCTTGGGTTCCTAGATGGCGGGTTTCCCCAGTCCACCACCTAGCCCTGCCGCCCGGATCCGGGGCAAAGTCGTCCTCAGTCTTTCAGGCCGGTTCTCAGCCTCTCTGCCTGTATTTTAACTCAGCCCGGGCGCAGTCAGAGAATTGAATCCCAGCAACAAAGCCGGGGGCGCAAACCCGCCGTGAGGAAC
>SJXQ01002483.1:40190-80929 GCA_006408695.1 Aepyceros melampus
TGCCCACACATTTTTGGATCCTGGGGGTCCCTGTGGAGGAAGGGTATTTTTCCGTGGCCCATCTTCTTCCCTTCCCCCAAATCGTTTTATATCATTTTGGTCGAAATGGAGGAGAGGTACTCTCAGTGGAGTGAGGGAGTGACTTGGGGCTTGGTTATTTGCAAGGCCAACCCATCAGTCCACCTGTTCCAGTAACTTCTGCGCCCTCACCCTTCCTAAGATCCCAGACCACGCTCTCACCCCACTGCCACGCACGCCCTCTTGCTGCGAGGCCTAACTCATCCCCGCTCTGTAAAGCCCGGCCTTTCTTCCCCTCAAAACTGAGCAGCCAACTGAGCACCCTCACCCCCTGCCCCCTTTCCCACTCCCCGCTCGCGGCAGCGCACCTCTGTCCCTTCGCAGGCGCGCAAGCTGGCGCCTTCCCTGGGATGCTCTCTGCCAGGCAGTTTCCCCACCGACTATACCGCTGGCATCACAGGGAGGTGCCCCAGGCCTGCGGATCTATTCTCCAAAAGAAATCATTACTTAAAAAAAAAACACCATAAAATTCTCCTTGGGGAATGAGGTAGGGGTAGCCACTGGGGACTGTGCTCAGTCAGGAGAGCGAGCCCTTGGAAGAATCAGCTGAGTCTGCCTTTCTGCCCTTCCAGCTCTTGGCCTGGGGCCTCTGCCTTGTCGCAGCTGCACAGTGGCCCCGCCGCCCTCCGCAGGTGGAGGGCTTCCCGCGAAGGCCTGCAGCAGCCTCGCCACCTTGACTGCCCCATAAAGTACCAGCACGCTCTGGTCACCACCCAGAGAGTTTAACGTGAACACTGAACAACAGTGAGGGCTCCCCTTGCATCAGCTAACTCGGAGGCCATCAGCATGATGTTACCTGGGGCTTCCTTGTTGCGGAAGGCCCGAAGATCGGTCTGCTGGGAGGGAAAACCACCGACGGGGCTAGGAAGACTTTCCAGTCCTCCAAAATATTATCAATTGAATAATTTAGTTCTGATTTTATATTTATTTCACTAGCTTTCTAAGGCGTTGGAAAGTTTATTACATATGTGTGATATATATGAACATATAAATATGTTCAAACATACAGAATATGTATGTTTGTACATATACAAACATATATGTGTGTGTGTGTATATACATGTGGCTTCCCCGGTGGCTCAGATGGTAAAGAGTCTGCCTGCAATGCAGAAGACCCAGGTTCCATCCCTGAGTGGGGAAGATGCCCTGGAGAAGGAAAGAGCAACTCACTCCAGTATTCTTGCCTGGAAAAGTCCATGGACAGAGGAACCTGGCAGGCTACGGTCCATGTGGTCGCAAAGAGTTGCTTAGCAGCTAAATAAGGATAACAAAGATACAAATATACAGTGGGTATACTTGTCCCTGGCACAACATCTTTCTTGTGACCAGCAGAGTTCAGCTAACTGCATCAAAGGTTTTAACAAATCAGTGCATTTCCCACCCAGGTACTTCTATGGAAGTGCTGAAACAAGTTGGCTCCTGAAACCAGGCACGTTGGTCAGCTAGCGGTTGTTTGGCCACTAGGACATTCAAGGAAAGAGTGCTGGCAAGGAGACAAAGCACCTTCCACCTTCTGCCTGGGAAGACTGCCAGGGGAATGTAGCTGTGGCTACTGCTACAATGGCTACCCTTCCTGGATTTCAGCTCCTCAGAATGTTCTCTTATGCCTCAGAGGCACCTTACAGATAAGTTCAGAAATCTGTTTAGGTTTCAACCTACCCTATCCCCAGGCAGTACATAGATAATAAAGTAAATAGTCTTCACTCCCTTGGAAGACAAAAGCCATTACAGCAGGGGGTGAGACACTTCCTACAAGAATGATAAAGTGTTTCATCTAGTGGGATACCCCTCTGGTCATTTAAGATTTGCATAACATTAAATACTCATTCTTAAAAGCCTGTTTTATTTCTTTTAAAAGTGCCTACTGTGTGCTAGTACTGTGGTAGGCTCAGTGTTGATAACATAGTAAGCTTTATGACAGTGAGGAATCTGTTTATAATAATTATGTTTCTATCCCCAGTTCTCTACATGAGGCCCTACATGAGTATTAGTAAACTCAATAAATATACAACAGGTAAACAGATAATGAAAGCTTGATAATTGCCCGTTAGACCCAACGAATATGAGACATAGGATATAATTGAAAAACATGTGAACCTATAAGAAAAAATGTTATGTTACTTGCTATATCACATCTCCCATTTGCCACTTCCTATCCTCTGGGCTCCACACGTGTCTTTTAGCCACTGTTGGAACCAAGTTCTAAATGGGCTCCAGCTGGCTTCAGTTTGACAGTGTCTGACCCTCAACCTCTCTTACATCTTTCCTCCCACCCAGAGGCTTGTTGGTTGAAGTTTTGGTGTTTACTGAAGCCCAAAAAGAAGTGTGAGAGCTTAAACACTTGTGATAAATCTTTGACCAATGGGAGCCCATAGATAAATGTTCCCTTTACCATCCTCCAACAAAGGATCCTGAAATGTGTTCCATAGAGCTTCCCGGGTGGTCTTCCCGAAAAGCCAGTCTCCCGAAGCAGTGGCCAGCCTGATAACGCATCCTTGTGCTGGCTCTCCATCCTTAGCTGGGTCCCTTCTGCTGTCCCTCACATGCTCCCTGAGGTCACACACCCCAATAAAGTACTTCAAGTAAGTCTTTGTTATCAGGCTCTTTGTTTATCATGATCCCAGAGAATCACTCACCATCAATCCTAAATATTTACATTGAGCAAATAATTTTCCAAATGTGCTGTACCGCACACACACACACACACACACACACTTACACTTGCTCCTCTTTGTGATCAATTAAATCCCACACAGATCTGTTCTTAATAACCCCATTCACTTTGTTTCTGTGCTCATAAAAAACTGCAGAGGAACTTGACTGTCTCATTGCTAACCTTCCATAAACATTTCAGAATAGTTTGCCTATTGGACTGTTGAGAAACGTGATGAAATTTCTTCACTGTAAGTATTTAATCAAAGGATAGGTATTTATTAGCTTGGGATAGGAGCGGATCTGTCCAGAAACTGTGGTACTAGGATGTTTTGGAAACAGATAAAGTCAAGTTATGTGATGGCGAGTCAGTTCAGGGAGCTGTGAAATGAGCAGGCCCTGGAGGGAGGCAGAAAGACTGAGTTAGGATCCTCGCTTTCCACATTCACCTTCTGTATTATCTTGGATAAGTTACCTAATTTCCCTAGATTTTAGTTCCTTCATATACAGCTTGGAGCAGTACAATGATAAAATTATTGTAAGAATGCCACTGCTAAGTCGCTTCAGTCGTGTCCAACTCTGTGTGACCCCATAGACGGCAACCACCAGAATCCTCTGTCCCTGGGATTCTCCAGGCAAGAACACTGGAGTGGCTTGTCATTTTCTTCTCCAATTGTAAGAATAAATAAGATAATTCATAACAACATGTACTCAGTATGTAATGAGTACCCAACAAATCTTAGCTATTATTGTTCTTTTAGAGACAAATTAGGCAACTGTTTATAGCATCTGAGCTTAAAGTCAGTGCTAGAAGCCAGAACAAAGTTCAGATTTACTATGCTAAGATTCTGTGATACTCACTTCAGACCTGGAAGGGCATCTTACTATTCACCTCGCCAGTGAAGGCCAAACTTTTATTTAAATACAGCAAAATGATGTTCCAGATATTCAGTATCATGCGGTCCATAAACTGTGTGTAGATAAGGGGATCACTCACGGGTGGATGAGGACATCTGCGTATAGCCTTCTTTCACCTCATTAATAAACAGACCTGCTCAGATTTCTTTGGGTGGGGCTTGCCGTGCTGGGTCTCCGCTGCTGCACAGGCTGTCCTTACCTCCGGCGAGCAGGGGCCGCTCTGGCTGTGGCTCATGGGCTCCTCATTGGGCTGGCTTCCCTTGTTTCAGAATGTGGGCTATGAGGACATGTGAGCTCCAGCCCCAGCTCGGGGCTCTAGAACAGAGGCTCACTGGTTCTGGCCCTTGGGCTTACTTACTCCATGGCATGTGAGATCTTCTCAGACCAGGGATCAAATCCACGTCCCCTGCATTAGCAGGTGACTTCTCAACTAATGGACCACCAGGGGCAGCCCATCTTCCTTAGATCTAAATTCACCTTTTGCAAGATTATATATTATAATTACCAATGGCATACAGTACGTGCCAGAGTGCTTAGTCGCTCAGTCATGTCTGATTCTTTGTGATGCCATGGACTATGGCCCACCAGGCTCCTCTGCCCATGGGATTTCCCACTGAAGAGTACTGGAGTGGGTTGCCATTTCCTCCTCCATGGGATCTTCCCGACCCAGGGATGAACTCAAGTCTCCTGCATTGGCAAGTGGATTCCTCACCACTGAGCCACCTGGGAAGTCCCCATATATTGCATATATGACTAATTATAATTCAAATATTATCATAGAAAAACGTTTCCTCATTTGACTCTGCGTATTATAAAACATCAAAGAATACAGTCGAGATTTTGGATACATTTTATGCTTTTTGAGTCACGCACATCTTTGATTAAACTTACAGAACTTCTTTTTAAAAATACATGTACACACACATATACATCTTGCTTTCTGTTTCAGTAGTTTATGAGTCCCTCTAAGCTCCCTCCAAAGAACCCAGATTCAGGAAAAGGTTGTGCATGAAAAAATTATCCTGAAATTCAAGTTCTGTTTCTTCAAGATTTTAGTCACTGAGCTAGCATTGCTCCTGCAGATTTACTAGAAGGAATATGTAATATCTCAGGGTTTGGAAATGGAAACCCACACCAGTATTCTTGCCTGGAAAATTCCGTGGATGGAGGAACCTGGTCAGCTACAGTCCATGGGGTCACAAAGAGTTGTACACTACTGAGTGACTTCACTTTAACTCCAGGGTTTGGAGGCATAAACTGTACCTGAAATGAACTTGGATTATTTCAAACTCTTAAGAACTTACTCTTAAAATAAACATGTATACCCAAAGCCACGTGTGTTGGGGGACCCACTGTGCAACAAGCAGTTATCTGAATTAACTTCCACTTAGACAAAAAAGCTTATTAAAAGACAAGGAATTAAAATGTGCTAATTTGGAGTTTAAAACTCCAAATTAAAACTCAACAGTAACTAAGTTACAATAATTTAACGCAGGATTTTTTTCAGAACTTAGAAAAAGATCTTGTTACAGAAGAATATTTTATCACTGATGTTTTTAGAGTTGCATGTCTATAGTAATACTAAAGAACAGACAGGACTTCCCAGGTAGTACAGAGGTAAAGAATCCGTCTGCCAATGCAGAGGATGCCAGAGACTCAGGCTCGATCCCTAGGTCAGGAAGATCAACCTGGAGGAGGAAATAGCAGCCCACTCCAGTGTTGTTTTCTGGAAAATTCCATGGACAGAGGCACCTCACAGTCCATAGGGTTGGACACAAGTGAGCACGCGTGAGGAGGGAAAGAGCAGGCTGAGTTCTCTTTTCAAATTCTCTCCACACAGCTAGCACTTCCATTCAATCCAACACCTGCACGCGGGTCAGATCTCTCCTATTGCCCCACCTTTGGAACACAAGCCATTCCTGCAGGGGTCCTTTTTTTGCCAGAACTGTCCTAAAGCTGACTAATCCCAGTCTCCCTTATTTTGGAACAACAACCAGAGAAAACTTGGCCAGTCCTAACACTTGGATTTCGCCAAGCAAACTATCTTACTGTCCTTATCCTTTGGGAAATTCCTTTTTATACATCTGTCTTTAGCTGCAACTCTCCCCTCTTTGGCTACATGGAGACTAATAATAAATGAAATATCAGGCACTCATTTTTAACACATTTGCAATTCTGCGTTTTTTAGACCACTCCTTTTTCTTTTTTATCAATTCAAAAATTTCATTTAAAAAAGTCCTACACAGTTGGGTGTCTGCTAAGTGCTAAGATTTTAATGGTTAAGAAAAATGATGCAATATCTGCCTTCCTGGATATTTTGGGTCAGTGGAGAAGTCACTCTTTATTAAATGATTATACAAAAAAATGTAACAGTCAGAAAAACTGCAAATGGATACTTCAAGTTGTTTGTTTAATGATCACTGCCACTCAGAGGGAACTTTCATTCATTGTTTTTCTTTATTCATAAAGTTCAATGCTAACCATGGCTAATAAGCAAACAGAATATTCAGTGCACATCTGATTTATGTTTTGAGATAGTAGTATACATGATAAATGTCATCAAACACTAAGATATTAGAGTTTTTTTTTAATTTCAGAGGTTTATTATTCAAAACCACTCCCTTTCAAATTATAAAGTATTGATACTTATTGTCTTCCCCTATATTTCAACAAAATATATAATTTATATTATGAGTAAAATATGCTTATGTGCACTAATCTAATCAGATCACAATTTATAATATTTTTCTGTAGAAAAAATATTTCACATTCAAGACAACTGGTTTATAAACTTTGGGAACATGGCTTGTTTGTAAAAGATGTCCCATTCCCATAGTTGCTATATAACATAAAAGTGAGGTAATCATGTATTATAAGTTCCATAAAGTCTTAAAGGTTAGAAAAGTAGAGTTTTCTCTCATGTCTTTTAATTTACCTGTAAGTCATAGCGGCTTATTGCTTCAGCCTCTAGTGCATCTCAGAAAAAAGCAGTCTAGGTACAGAACAAAGACTTTTGTCTACTTGCTAAAAGGAAGAAATATACCGTCTTCTACCCATTCACTGACTAATGCAAAAAGGAATGTGAAAAAGAAATCCATCTAAACTCAGGGGCCCCTGAACCAAAGAAAAGAAAAAAGCCTTTTCAAGAGGTTAGTGAACAAATTATAGCAATTGATTTTATTACCTGATCTTAATTGAATCAGCACAGTATTATTAAAAATAAATGTTGGCATATGGCCTTAAATTAGGGAACATAGACCCCCTTTTCATTTAGAATTCACAAAAAGATCTACTTACTCTTATTTTTGGAATATTTTAGCTCAACAAATTAATACCTATTTCATTTCAGTGGGCCGAATGTTAGCCATGAATGTTAGCATAATTTTTCAAAAATGAACTGCATCAAACTATTTGCATAACAAAAATGTCACTGTGAACGAGCACTTGCTACCCCTGGCTATTGTCAAAGGAAGCGGGAAGAGCATGATCTATTTTTATATCTGATAACTTTGTTCATCCCCAAATAACTACTTGTAAATACAGTTGATTTTCAGTAAAGTGGAAAAAAAAAAAAAAGAAAACTACTGACTCTGAGGAAGTAGCAGGTTCAAGGATTTGATCATAGGATTAGGTTGGTTTTTAAAAATTAATTAATTGATTTACCTCTGGCAGTGCTGGGTCTTTGCTGCTGCGTGAGCATTTCTCCAGCTGTGACGCAGGGGCCGCTCTCTAGTCGGGGTGCGCAAACTTCTCACTGTGTAGGCTCCGCTTGGCGCGGAGCACGGGCTCTAGAGCACCCAGGTTTCTGTAGTTGTGTCCCAGGGGCTTAGCTGCTCTGTGGTATAGGCAATCTTTCTGGACTAGGGATCGAAACTGTGTCCCTTGCATCAGCAGGCGGAATCATTCACCGCGACACCAGGGAAGTCCCAGGTGTTTTGTTTTTGTTTTCACATTTCAAAATTCTGCCAGTCCTAATTCACACCAGATTTGTGGTGATTAAATGTTCTTTTCCTTCCATTCTGATTCAAGGATCAATTTGAAGCAAGCTGCTTCTCTCCGTACATTTTCCATTGAGCAGATTGAGTCATTGCAGCATTGAGAGCAACTCATTAACACACTGAAACCCTACTGTGTGCTGAGGGGCAGATGTTGGAAGTCTTGGTGGTGTAAATGGTTCCTGATATCAGGAAGCTTACCCATGGCAACCAGCCCTTGGATTCAGTAAGGCTGACATTTTTGGATGTCAACGGAAATGGGAATCTCTGTTTCTTAATTTCCCTGATAAAGAATCTGCCTGCAATGCAGATCGAGGTTCAATCCCTGGGTCAGGAAGATCCCCTGGAGAAGGGAATGGCCACCCACTTCAGTATTCCTGCCTATGGAATTCCACGGACAGAGGAGCCTGGTGGGCTACAGTTCATGAGGTCACAAAGAGTTGGACACGACTGAGCGACTGAGACTTGAGCACCTTTATTCTTCGTTCTTTGCTACCACACCAACCCCGAAGTGTTTTCCTAATGAACCTCCAATCCCAGTGGAGTGTCTGTGGCCTGTGTTCCAGCAGCAACTGGTCTTTACCTCTGTGAAACCACTTCCCACACTGCCTCATTCTTAGCTTCCTCTGGTTTTGTCTCCATCTCTCCATCAGAAAGGGAGCCTCTTGAGGATAAAGACGTGTTTATCTCTACATCACCAAGGTGGGCATCACATGGTGCATGCTCAACGAGAATGTTTGCAAGTTGAATGAATCATCTCAGCCTTGTTTGTTCGGGTTTGCAGGATATGGGAGAGCATGGAGTTGTCATTTTCCTGAGAGAGAGGCCTAGATCAATGGTTCTCAAAATGTGGTCCCTAGACCAGCGGCATTCACGTCAATTGGTAAAAGGATGTGTTAGAAGTGCACATTCCCAGGCCCCAGGCCAGACCTCAGCTTAGTTCAGTGGCTCAGTTGTGTCGGACTCTTTGCAACCTGTGGACTGCAGTACGCCAGGCTTTCCTGTTCATCCAGGCTTCCCTGTCTATCACTATCATGCCAGACCTAGTGAAACAGAAATTCTGGATGTGGAGCTTAGGGATCTGAGTTTTAACAAACCCTCCTGTTGTTTCGCTCTTCTGATGCTTGTTAAAACTTGAGAACCACTGTTCTTCACATGCACACAAGGGTTCAGGGATCAGAATAAGATCAGTGAAGACTGATCTTCCATTCTCAAGGATGGAGGTGCCACGCCCCTTTAACTCAACCTGGAAATCAGTGCACACACTGCAGTCAGTTAGTCTGACTCATCTGGCAAAACTCCACATTATTCTCTCTGCTCCCAATGATGGGGCAGTGTTGGCACTTGAATTGCCAGTTTATCGCTTCAGCTAACCAATTCATCTTGCTGAGGCAGGCACAGCTGGTGGGGAAACCATCTACGGTTCACAACAAAGTGTGGAAAATTCAAGAGATGGGAATACCGGACCACCTGACCTGCCTCCTGAGAAATCTGCATGCAGGTCAAGAAGCAACAGTTATCACCAGATATGAAAAAACAGACTAGTTCCACATTGGGAAAGAAGTACATCAAGATTGTGTATCATCACCCTGCTTATTTAACTTATATGCAGAGTACATCATGAGAAATGCTGGACTGGATGAAGCACAAGCTGGAATCAAGATTGCAGAGAGAAATATCAATAACCTCAGATATGCAGATGATACCACCCTTATGGCAGAAAGTGAAGAAGAACTAAAGAGCCTCTTGATGAAAGTGAAAGAGAGTGAAAAAGGAGAGTGAAAAAGTTGGCTTAAAACTCAACATCCAGAAGACTAAGATCATGATATCTGATCCCATCATTTAGTGGCAAATAGAAGGGGAAACAATGGAAACAAGTGAGAGATTTCATTTTTTGGGGGGGCTCCAAAATCACTGCAGATGATGACTGTAGCCATGATATAAAAGATGATTGCTCCTTGGAAGAAAAGCTATGACCAACCTAGACAGCATTTTGAAAAGCAGAGACATTACTTTGCCAACAAAGGTCCGTATAGTCAAAGCTATGGTTTTTCCAGTAAGTACATCAAGATTGTGTATCATCACCCTGCTTATTTAACTTATATGCAGAGTAATCATGAGAAATGCTGGACTGGATGAAGCACAAGCTGGAATCAAGATTGCAGAGAGAAATATCAATAACCTCAGATATGCAGATGATACCACCCTTATGGCAGAAAGTGAAGAAGAACTAAAGAGCCTCTTGATGAAAGTGAAAGAGAGTGAAAAAGGAGAGTGAAAAAGTTGGCTTAAAACTCAACATCCAGAAGACTAAGATCATGATATCTGATCCCATCATTTAGTGGCAAATAGAAGGGGAAACAATGGAAACAAGTGAGAGATTTCATTTTTTGGGGGGGCTCCAAAATCACTGCAGATGATGACTGTAGCCATGATATAAAAGATGATTGCTCCTTGGAAGAAAAGCTATGACCAACCTAGACAGCATTTTGAAAAGCAGAGACATTACTTTGCCAACAAAGGTCCGTATAGTCAAAGCTATGGTTTTTCCAGTAGTCATGGGTGTGAGGCTTGGATCATAAAGAAAGCTGAGCACCAAAGAATTGATGCTTTTGAACTATGGTGTTGGAGAAGACACTTGAAAGTCCCTTGGACTGCAAGGAGATCCATCCAGTCCATCTTAAAGGAAATCAGTCCTGAATATTCACTGGAAGGACTGATGCTAAAAGGGGAAACTCCAATAATTTGGCCACCTGATGTGAAGAGCTGACTCATTGAAAAAGACCCTGATGCTGGGAGGGATTGGGGGCAGGAGGAGAAGAGGCCGACAGAGGATAAGATGGTTGAATGGCATCATCGACTTGATGGACATGTTTGAGTAAACTCTGGGAGTTGGTGATGGACAGGGAAGCTGGGCTGCAGTCCTTGGGATCGCAAAGAGCTGGACATGACTGAGCACCTGAACTGAACTGAAAGGTGTTCTAGTCCGTTCTCCTCAGGTTGGAGCCAGCTGCAGAGCTGCTGGGAGGGGATACACACACCCTATCTGGGGGGAGAACAGAACCTCTGTCTGCCCTTACTTGGCCCTGTTTACAGATTTCTCTCCTTTACACCCTGATTCATTTGATTTTATGCACCAGGGTCTGGAACCTGAGTGATGGAAGGAAGTGCTTTCCTGTATGGAATCATATACAATTAGGGTGCATCTCCCCCACCATTAGAATCAAAATAGGGGAAATGGACTAGACTGGGGAAATTGCTGCTGCCTCAGCAGCTTTGATTTTCCTGTCAATATTAAGTGCAATTTTGCATGGATATGAACCTGAATTTGTCTCTGCACTTTATGAACACTGTTGCCATAATAGTCACTGAATTTGTGAAATTTTGAGTCGACAGTTTTGAGGCAGGTAATTACAAGTGATCCTGGTTGGTTTTAAGAAGCAATCGGATTACTTACATGGATTAGGCACCTGAAAAAAAAAAAAATCAAAAGACTGTTTAAGGAGTTACATGGAAACTATTTTCATCTTCTTCAGTCATGCCTAAAATCAGTAACTTTTTTTTTTTTTTTAGCCCTGCTGCAGGTATTACTTTCCCTGAGATATTGGAAACCTGGTGCCAATAACTTTTTATTTGCCTTTAAGACAAAATTGACTCACTTTATAGAGCTTTCTATCTTTCCAAGGTGGAAGGCTTAGGTGAAGAAATGTCTGAAGAAAATTTCATTTCTCAGGACATATTTCTGAGCTTGTTTGGGAGTGACAGTTAATGGCATTACAGGTATTGAAGCGCTGCTCCTGGAAGCAGGAGGACAGGCCAGAGTGGTGTGGAAATCGGCGGATCTGTGGAATGTCCTCCAGCTCGAGAGGGCAGCACAGAGTGATTTTCACAGAAGCTGGCCCCATCTCGCTATTGACAAACAACATTTAGAGATCATTCAGATTCTTTGCTTAGTATTTTTTGAAATGGGGACAGAGTATTGTTTTTGTTTTAACTCTAGTGAACATGCATGCTTTAGCCCATGATGGTTATCTGGAAGCTCTAGAGACTTCATGAAACACCAGCATTAATTACTGGAAATTTGAGTGTAATTCTGATAGAGGATTCTGATAAGGTTAAGGTTGGAGCTTCCCACATGGCTCAGAGGTAATGAATTTCCTACCAAGCAGGAGACACATATTCTATCCCTAGATCAAGGAAGATCCCCTGGAGAATGAAATGGCAACCCACTCCAGTATTCTTGTCTGGAAAATCCCAAGGACAGAGGAGCCCGGTGGACTATAGTCCGTAGGGTAGCAAAAGAGTCAGACATGACTTAGCGACTAAACAACAACAAGGTTAAGACTGGATTAATGAGCTCCATAAGAACCAAGAAGGAAAAAGACTACCACTTCTATTCATTCATTAGTCCAGGTATTCACTTGTGCAAACATAAATGCTTGCTCTCACACCACTGAGCTTCTATTGTATTTCAGAAGCAGAGAGCCCAGAGGTTAATGTGACAAGGTTCCTGCCTCAAGGAGCTTGCATCCTACTCTAACTGTATCTGCTCACCTTTTCTGTGCCCTGGAATGTGTTAACAGGGATTTTAATGAAGCTTATGCTTGCTTCTTCTGCAGGGTCCTTGTCCCTTTTAGAGCATCTCTATGTCCCTAACTTGCTTACTATTAAGAAAAAAAAAAATCCAGAGCAGCTACTAGGATCTCAGATGTGTGTCACCACTTCATGTGGTTTAGAAGCCCCAGGGTTGGGTCCTGCACAGTCCCCAAGGGATTATTCCCAGTAGTGATCGCCCTGAAACAGAAAGAGCTAGTGATGGGAGACTGCTCAGCACAAACCATTGTCTTGCCCCCAAAGAGTTAGAAACAGCCCTTCAGAGAATGGACTTGGCAGCTTCTTCTTTACTGAGGTGGAACATATGGTTACATCCACCCCTACAGGGCACCTCCCTGGTCAGTTTCCTTAGCATTTCCCTAACAATTGACTGGGGCTTCCCAGGTGGCTCAATAGTAAAGAACCCGCTGCCAATGTAGGAAAACTGGGTTTGATCCCTGTGTCGGGAAGACCCCCTGGAGAAGGAAATGGCAATTGACTCCAGTATTCCTGCCTGGGAAATCCCATGTACTGAGGAGCCTGGTGGGCTACAGTTTATAAAGTCACAAAGAGTCAAATCAGACTTGTGACTAAGCTACAACTGATTAACTTGGAAGGAAGACTAGTGTTTAGTCTGAATGATCCTTTGTCCTAAGTAGAAACAGCATATCATTGTGGTTTTGTGTTAACAAGTCTTGCTGAATAACAATCTTTCCCAGTTCTTGCTTTTGTTGGTGCCATTCCCTAACTTGGTCAAGCGTCTTGGGTGGTCCTCCGTCACATCGCTGGTGAAGACACTGAGAAACTGCATCAGCAATGACCTGAAAGCAGAGTCTGCCTCTCACAAGTCCATAGCTCTTGAATGGAGCCAGTTTGAAATCTTGCCCGGGATCTTTGAACTCCAGACTGGCCTCCAGGCTACCGTGAATTTGCATGTGTCTCCTTAATGGCTGTCTCCCAGCATTGACAGTCTCCGCCCTACAACAGAGACACAGAAGTGCCCACTCAACCAAAAAGAGCAAAGAGGCAGAGAAAGAGAGGAGGGAAGGGAACTTTTACAGTCCTTTTTTGCTCTTAATCAAAACTTCAGAGCTATTTTTATTATATGCCATCTAGCTAGCTTAACCTAAAATACTTTGTTGCCTTAACCATTTAACTAATTGTTCTTAGAAGGTAGATATAGTGTTTGTTTTGTTTGTTGCTGGCTGTATTCCTGACTCTCAAGATGCTTAGCCTCTAGTTGTAGAGACAAGTGTTAGACTCCTAACAAAGACCAACAATCACAAGGAACATTTCCTAGCTGCCTAGAGAGTAGGACACTTAATGAGAGATTTTTCCTTTCTGGGAAATGAGAAATTACTGCATGCTGAGACAGTCAGAAGCTTCATTGAAGAGGTGCACCATGGGCAAATGCTAAAGGATGAGAGGGGATACAGCGAGATGGGCAGGACAGATGGATCATTTCAAATGACCTGGATGAAAGGATCAGTATGGAGTACGGTGAGAGTACCGGGCTAGAGCTTTTCTGTGGGAGTTTTAATGGAAAATAATAACGTGAAATTCAGATTTTAAAGATCTTGGGAAGGTGGGCAAGGGAGTCTGAACATCTCTTAAGGCAGCTGAGAGACACTGAGGATTTTTAGTTACGGAATGACAGGAAGATGGTGTTTCAGGGCCCCACTGGTGGTATGGGTGCCCTGCTTGGAGAAGGGACGAGCTCACAGTCAGGGAAGCCGGCTGCAGGGAGGAGGGCAGCAGCCAGGAGAGGGGGCCTGGGACTCTATGGGTCTGGGTTCAGCCTCAGCCTCTTCACGTCCTAGCTGTGCAGGCTACTTCACATTTCTCAAACTTAGGTTTGGGTAATCACCTCTGTCCTCATCATACATTCCGTGAAAAGTCCTGAGAACCTTTCTGCTCTGCCAAGTACTTTTCTGGGCACTAGGGGTATGTGGGTGTATGGGCTCAGTCATGTCTGACTCTTTGTGACCTCTTGGACTGTACCCCGCCAGGCTCCTCTGTCCATGAGATTCTCCAGGCGAGAGTACTAGAGTGGGTTGCCATTTCCCTCTCAAGGAGATCTTCCCAATCTAGGGATCAAACCCAGGTCTCCCGTGTCTCCTGCCTTGGTAGGCAAATTCTTTACCACTGTGCCACCTGGGAAGTCTGGGACACTGGGAACACAGTGGAGGGAAGAGGAACAGATTCCTCTGCCCTGAACTCCTGTAGGAGAACTGGGAGGATCAGACAAGGTGACGTATGTGGTGTCCATGGGGCACAGCAGATGCTCAACAAGTGGTGGCAAGACACTCCCTGGTGCCTGAAGGCAGGTCATGAAGCAGGAAAACCTTAACAGTGTGCTTTCTAGAGCCATTGGTTGCCAGGGAACAAACATGTGTATACCTTTCAGGATCTGGACTCCACGGCCATCACTCTTTCTCAAGGAAGCCTTGATCCTTTTATTACACCTGGGCTGGACTCCAACCATTTGAACCTCTCACACTTGCATGGACTTATCTTGCTCGTCGCAAACCCACGAGTGAGACCAGTGATCCAGGAATTGTTTCCCCTCTCTGGATGCCTGGGCCGTGGAATCAGCCACAGGCCTTCCCTGAGCCCCAAGCCCAGAGCCTTCCTTCCCTCGGTCAGCCCCATCACCTCCTGCATTCCACCTGGGAAGAGGATGAGAACCGGGATTATCTCCTCAACATCCCTGTGGTCAGGCCAACTCTGCTAAAGCAAGATGTATCCTTAAAGGATCTGTTCATGATGTGAGCACCTATATTTTCCCTCACCAGCTGGTGGACCAAAAGAACAAGCTATGTTTGATATCTTTGATATCCCCCAAAGTGATGCCAAGGAAAGCACTGAAACACATTTTATTTTTATTCTTCATTTGCAACTCTATAATTTGACTTGGAGTCGGCTGCCAGTGAGTTATTAAACAGTATTTCCTCACTCTCCATTATGTGCAGAATATTGTGCTGGATGTTAGGGTTGAAAGTCTGGAAAAGTCCGGATTCTTCATTGTTATTCTTCAAAGGAAGTATCACTAGACTCGGAGGGGGAAAAAAAAAATACAAAGGTTCTAGCCCTGGCTATGGCATGTGGTCTTGAACAATGCATTTAAATTCACTGTGAAATTTGAACAATGTAAAAACAGTTAACATTCGTTGAATTACTATATGCTTGAAGTACTAAGTGCTTTACATATATTATCTTATCTTATTCTCACAGCAACCAGATGAAGTGCATATTATCATTATTCTTCTTTTATACATGAGAGAAGTGAGGCTTGGAATGCCCTCCTCCCCCAACCCCCACGACCCCACAACCACTAATGGAAAAAACAAAGTTGAAACTACGTCCCTCTAAATCCAGAGCCCTGAGGCTTAACCTTCATTCCCCAGGGTTATTATAAACATTTAACCAGTTAATATATATAAAAGTGTACTTGGACCTTGTAACCAGTATAGAAAATGCTTTTTTTTTTCAACTGTAAAAGCTTTGAAAGAAAGGGTCATATCTGATTCCTATGTATATTTTATCCATTCTTGGTGTGAACCAGTGGGTGGTCAAGGCATACTGGATGGACAAAATATTTGTATACGTGTGTTACCTTATTTCAGCCCCACTGCCATATCAAATAAATCTCATGTCCACCGAACTGCCCCAAATGTTGCTATTTACAGAATGGAGAGTGGATGTCATTTACATACTGAAATGAAGTGTCTCTAGCTCTCAAATTCTATTTTAAATTACTACTCAATTTTGAGGACATGCATATCTGTAGAAGGCTAAGCTGTCATAGTTAGGAATTTCTACCTTGTCAAACTGAGAATCCACCCTATGAGACTGTCATGACTGCAGTATGAGAGCACAAAATTGCCAGGGGAGAACCAAGCAAGCGATGATCATTCAGGGGGAATAAATGATGAAAGGCATCCCAGCACGGTTATTTTTAGGAGGAATTTGAAGGAATGGCAGGAGGCTGGAATGGCAGGAATGACTGTCCGCTCGGGATATGACACACAAACCCCTCTTCCCTGGTTTTCTTAACTCATACCTCTCTTGGCCTCCTAATGTTGTTAAGATTAACTGTAAAACTGGTTGGTCTTTTAAACATTTACTGGTGTTTGATCTTGTTTTGTATTTTAAACGGTGGTGAAGTCGCCGACAGAGTAGACAAGTGTTACATCAGACACTGCCCCACTTCCCTGTCTCTTTTCCACTCAGCACCAGCTGCTGGGACCTCCTGTGGTCCAAGCTGACCATGCCTTGCCTTTGGCTGATGACCAGGGATTCACCTGGTGTCCATGTGTGTGCAAACCCAAAGTGCAGGATTAATGCTCCGAGGACTGAATTGCATCCCATGGGAGATGGGTGCTCATGGATAAAGGCTCTTCCTCTGCCCTATGGATGACCTTGAGATTCTGGGTGTATAGCTTCCCGAACCGTCCTGTGACAGCCAACTTGACGATGCCTCCCCGTGTTGGCTCTCTTTCCTCCCTTGCTCCTCTCCCCCTCTTCCCTTCCCTCCCAGTAGGCTGAGAGAATACACACCCTCTGTCACTGACTCTGCTTTCTGAGAGACTCAGTTTATAACAAATATCAAGAATGGGAGGTCAGTATCTTAGCCATAAATATCCTTAAAACAGGAATTTTATTTATTTATTTTTTTGACTCATGGATATCAAATGCGACCATGAGAGATGTAGACGTGAAAAAGAATTCATTAGTTTCTTGAACCAAAAGAATAGAAATCATCCCCTTCAAGAATAATTAGTGAAAATGATCTGGGTTAACACCAACAATATTAAAGGTGAGTAAAATTCTTCAATATTTGCAAATCAATCAATGTGATATACCACATTAACAAGTTGAAAGATAGAAACCATATGATTATCTTAATAGATCCTGAGAAAGCCTTTGACAAAATTCAACATCCATCTATGATTAAAAAAAACTCTCCAGAAAGCAGGCATAGGAGGAACATATCTCAATGTAATAAAAGCCATGTATGATAAACCCACAGCAAACATTATCCCCAATGGGGAAAAATTGAAATCATTTCCCCTAAAGTCAGGAACAAGACAAAGGTGCCCACTCTCATCACTACCATTCACCATAGTTTTGGAAATTTTAGCCACAGAAATCAGAGAAGAAAAATAAATAAAAGTAATCCAGATTGGAAAAGAAGAAGCAAAACTCTCACTGTTTGAAGATGACATGATCTTCTATGTAGAAAACCCTAAAGACACCACCAGAAAATTACTAGAGCTAATCAATGAATACAGTAAATTTGCTGGATATAAAACTAACACAGAGAAATCCTTTACATTCCTATACACTAACAATGAGAAGACAGAAACAGAAATTAAGGAAACAATTCCATTCACCATTGCAACAAAAAGAATAAAATACTTAGGAATATATCTACCTAAAGAAACAAAAGACCTGTATATAGAAAACTATAAAGCACTGATGAAAGAAATCAAAGAGGACACTAATAGATGGAGAAACATACTGTGTTCATGGATCGGAAGAATCAATATAGTGAAAATGTGTACACTACTCAAAGCAATCTATAGAGTCAATGCAATCCCTATCAAGCTACCAAAGGCATTTTTCAGAGAACTAGAACAAATAATTTCACAATTTGTATGGAAGTACAAAAAACCTGGAATAGCCAAAGCAATTTGAGAAAGAAGAATGGAGCTGGTAGAATCAACCTGCCTGACTTTAGACTATATGACAAAGCTACAGTCATCAAGACAGTATGGTACTGGCACAAAGACAGAGATATAGATCAATAGAACAAAATAGAAAGCCCAGAGATAAATCCATGCACCCATGGACACCTTATCTTTGACAAAGGAGGCAAGAATATCCAATGGAGAAAAGAAAATCTCTTTAACAAGTGATGCTGGGAAAACTGGTCAACCACTTGTAAAAGAATGAAACTAGAACACTTTCTAACATCATACACAAAAATAAACTCGAAATGGATTAAAGATCTAAACATAAGACCAGAAACTATAAAAGTCCTAGAGTAAAACATAGGAAAATCATTCTCTCACATAAATCACAGCAGGATTCTCTATGACCCACCTCCCAGAATAATGGAAATAAAAGCAAAAATAAACAAATGGGACCTAATTAAACTTAAAAGCTTTTGCACAGTGAAGGAAACTATAAGCAGGTGAAAAGACAGCCTTCAGAATGGGAGAAAATAATAGCAAATGAAACAACTGACAAAGAATTAATCTCAAAAATATACAAGCAACTCCTGTAGCTCAATTCCAGAAAAATAAACAACCCAATAAAAAAATGGGCCAAAGATCTAAACAGACATTTCTCCAAAGAAGACATACAGATGGCTAACAAACACATGAAAAGATGCTCAACATCACTCATTATCAGAGAAATGCAGATCAAAACCACAATGAAGTACCATCTCACGCCAGTCAGAATCGCTGCTACCAGAAAGTCTACAAAACAATAAACGCTGGAGAGGGTGTGGAGAAAAGGGAACCCTCTTACATCATTGGTGGGAATGCAAACTAGTACAGCCACTATGGAGAACAGTGTAGAGATTCCTTAAAAAACTGGAAACAGAACTGCCATACGACCCAGCAATCCCACTGCTGGGCATACACACTGAGGAAACCAGAATTGAAAGAGACACATGTACCTCAGTGTTCATTGCAGCACTGTTTATAATAGCCAGGACATGGAAGCAACCTAGATGTCCATCAGCAGACAAATGAATAAGAAAGTTGTGGTACATATACACAATGAAGTATTACTCAGCTATTAAANAAATCAGAGAAGAAAAATAAATAAAAGTAATCCAGATTGGAAAAGAAGAAGCAAAACTCTCACTGTTTGAAGATGACATGATCTTCTATGTAGAAAACCCTAAAGACACCACCAGAAAATTACTAGAGCTAATCAATGAATACAGTAAATTTGCTGGATATAAAACTAACACAGAGAAATCCTTTACATTCCTATACACTAACAATGAGAAGACAGAAACAGAAATTAAGGAAACAATTCCATTCACCATTGCAACAAAAAGAATAAAATACTTAGGAATATATCTACCTAAAGAAACAAAAGACCTGTATATAGAAAACTATAAAGCACTGATGAAAGAAATCAAAGAGGACACTAATAGATGGAGAAACATACTGTGTTCATGGATCGGAAGAATCAATATAGTGAAAATGTGTACACTACTCAAAGCAATCTATAGAGTCAATGCAATCCCTATCAAGCTACCAAAGGCATTTTTCAGAGAACTAGAACAAATAATTTCACAATTTGTATGGAAGTACAAAAAACCTGGAATAGCCAAAGCAATCTTGAGAAAGAAGAATGGAGCTGGTAGAATCAACCTGCCTGACTTTAGACTATATGACAAAGCTACAGTCATCAAGACAGTATGGTACTGGCACAAAGACAGAGATATAGATCAATAGAACAAAATAGAAAGCCCAGAGATAAATCCATGCACCCATGGACACCTTATCTTTGACAAAGGAGGCAAGAATATCCAATGGAGAAAAGAAAATCTCTTTAACAAGTGATGCTGGGAAAACTGGTCAACCACTTGTAAAAGAATGAACTAGAACACTTTCTAACATCATACACAAAAATAAACTCGAAATGGATTAAAGATCTAAACATAAGACCAGAAACTATAAAAGTCCTAGAGTAAAACATAGGAAAATCATTCTCTCACATAAATCACAGCAGGATTCTCTATGACCCACCTCCCAGAATAATGGAAATAAAAGCAAAAATAAACAAATGGGACCTAATTAAACTTAAAAGCTTTTGCACAGTGAAGGAAACTATAAGCAGGTGAAAAGACAGCCTTCAGAATGGGAGAAAATAATAGCAAATGAAACAACTGACAAAGAATTAATCTCAAAAATATACAAGCAACTCCTGTAGCTCAATTCCAGAAAAATAAACAACCCAATAAAAAAATGGGCCAAAGATCTAAACAGACATTTCTCCAAAGAAGACATACAGATGGCTAACAAACACATGAAAAGATGCTCAACATCACTCATTATCAGAGAAATGCAGATCAAAACCACAATGAAGTACCATCTCACGCCAGTCAGAATCGCTGCTACCAGAAAGTCTACAAAACAATAAACGCTGGAGAGGGTGTGGAGAAAAGGGAACCCTCTTACATCATTGGTGGGAATGCAAACTAGTACAGCCACTATGGAGAACAGTGTAGAGATTCCTTAAAAAACTGGAAACAGAACTGCCATACGACCCAGCAATCCCACTGCTGGGCATACACACTGAGGAAACCAGAATTGAAAGAGACACATGTACCTCAGTGTTCATTGCAGCACTGTTTATAATAGCCAGGACATGGAAGCAACCTAGATGTCCATCAGCAGACAAATGAATAAGAAAGTTGTGGTACATATACACAATGAAGTATTACTCAGCTATTAAAAAGAATGTTTGAATCAGTTCTAATGAGGTGGATGAAACTGGAGCCTATTATACAGAGTGAAGTAAGTCAGAAAGAAAAACACCAATACAGTATATTAAGGCATATATATGGAATTTAGAAAGATGTTAACTATGACCTTATATGCGAGACAGCAAAAGAGACAAGATGTAAAGAACAGACTTTTGGACTCTGTGGGAAAAGGCAAGGGTGGGATGATTTGAGAGATAGCATTGAAACATGTATATTACCATATGTGAAACAAATTGCCAGTCCAGGTTCTATGCATGAGACAGGGCGCTCAGGGCTGGTGCACTGGAATGACCCTGAGGAATGGGATGGGGAGGGAGGTGAGAGGGGTGTTCAGGATGGGGGACACATGTACACCCATGGCTGTTCATGTTAATATATGGCAAAACCACTACTATATTATAAAGTAATTAGCCTCCAATTAAAATAAATTAATTAATTTTAAAAAGATGAGTAAAAAGTAAGCTATCTTTTCTGTAAAATATGCATTTATGTGTATGCCAGAGTAACATGAAAAAAGGATGCCAATGCTTTACTTATGGTTATCTCTGGGTGATAGCATTAGGGCTGACTATTTATTTAGTCTTTTTATAATTTTCCCTAATGTTTATGATCGTGCTCTCCTCTTATTTATTTTATTTATCTTTGGCTGCCCTGCAGGACTTGTGGGATCTGTTTCCTGAACAAGGCCTCCTCAGTGAAAGTGCTGAGTCCCAAACACTGGATCACCAAGGAATTCCCTTTGCCTTCAAAATTAGAGCAAAAAACATCTTGTTAGTAGAAGTGAGCCTAAAGAATCCTTTATTCCTTCATTTAAGATTTTTTCTCCATAAAAGCAAATGTGTGTTTCTGCCACAGGAAGCATTCCAGAGCCTTCTTTTTTTCCAGGTCAAGAATTGATGTGGTTTATGCTCTACTTCCAGAGAAGGCGATGGCACCCCACTCCAGTACTCTTGTTTGGAAAATCCCATGGGCAGCGGAGCCTGGTATGCTGCAGTCCATGGGGTCAGTAAGAGTCGGACACGACTGAGTGACTTCACCTTCACTTTTCACTTTCATGAATTGGAGAAGGAAATGACAACCCACTCTAGTACTCTTGCCTGGAGAATCCCAGGGATGGGGGAGCCTGGTTGGCTTCCATCTATGGGATCGCACAGATTGGACACGACTGAAGCGACTTAGCAGCAGCAGCATGCTCTACTTCAATTGCTGGTGGAAGCCTAGAGATGGTGTCACCCTTGGGGTGTGTGGGAGCTTCCACGGCAGGAAGGCGGACAGCACGTGTCCAGGTGGGAGGGTGATGCTAATGACCGTGATGTGGGAGCAACACGTGGAGTGAGTGCAGACAGCGTGAGGATGTGTTCAGAGCACAGGCAGACGCAGTCTGAGGTCTAAACTTAATCTACATTTACACAGGACATCCTGATGGCCCCGAGAGGCACCCTCAGTTGCTGAAGACTGATGAGGAGACATAGGTACAGAGACTTTTGGGGGCCTTTAGCATCTTAGTCCCTTTCCATATGGGTAAAATAGGCGGCTGCCCATGGAGAGTGGTGCTTCCCTAGGGGCTCGTGCTGAAGAATTTGCCTGCAATGCAGGAGACGCAGGTTGGACCCCTGGGTTGCGAAGATCCACTGGAAGAGGGCATGGCAACCCACGCCAGTATTCTTGTCTGCAAGAATCCCATGGACAGAGAAGCCTGGCGGGCTTCAGTCCCTGGGGTCATGCGCACACGTGCGTGTAGGGTAGTGGCAGGGTTGTGCCTAACCCCACAGTCCACCACCGATGGCAGATTCCTTCATTATTACTCCTTTGTGAGAGGGTGAGCAATCCACTGTCAGGCTAGACAGAGTCCCTCAGTGTAGTCCTGGGAAGACATTATATTATCTCATTATCAGTTCATATTTTGTACTGAATATCAGCTTTTTTCATCTTGGACAGCAAATTAAGAGCAGATTAAAAGGACAAAGAGTGAACAAGAGGGAGTCTGACTTCTCATACTCTATGCATGGGTCTCCAGCTTGTGAATTGATGCTGGTGAACTGAGGTGGAGCTGATGTAATAATAATAGAAATAAAAGTCACAGTAAGTGTAATGTGCTTTAATCATCCTAAAACCATCTCCCCACCGTGCCAGTCCATGGAAAAATTTTCTTCTGCGAAACCAGACCCTGGTGCCATAAAGTTGAGGGCTGCTGCATAGGAGCAAGCTATTGCCTACTGTAAAGAGACCCAAGGGACTATATATTACCAAAATAATAATTTCACATATTTTGACATCACTCTGTCTATCTACCAATCTATGGATCTTAAATCTATCCACACGTACCCTTATGCCTATTTGACTGTAAACCCCATAGGGTAGATTGCCTCCAGTTCTTCACCATTTCTATATTTGTTCCCTTTGCCATGTGACTTTACAGTTGCTCCCTTCAAACTTTGAACTAGGTGACAAATCTTGTTTTGACCAAGGATGTATGAACAGACGTGACAACTCTTCCTTATTTCACTTGCTCTCCTTCTCTTCTGCCGTTGTCAGAATAAGAGCATGAGGCAACCGGCCAATGGAACCAGGATGAGAGCTGTCTGAAGCAGAGCCTACTCAGAGAAGCACAGCCTGGATCAGCTTGCCCCAGCCGACCCACAGTTGCAAGCATGCATGGGGGTGTGCTCAGTTGTGTCCAACTCTTTACGACCCCATGGAATGTAGCCTGCCAGGCACCTCTGTCCCTGAGATGATCAGTAATTAATGACCGTTATTTTCAGCCACCAAGTTTGAAGTGATCAATGACATAGCAGCAGCTGGGTGATACTGTGCCCCCCTTTTTTTTTTTATTACATCCTAAGTTCACTGGCTCATAGCTCAAATAACACTGAGCATCGTGTGGACAGGAACGATTGTTTCCCCCTCCTGCACAGTGTTTGGCACCTGTTATGTGATTGATGACTGTCTGTTAAATGAATGATTCTTCACAATAGTTCCCAATTGACCTTTTCAATCTTAACTTTATATTATAGGTTAAACTGAGTTCCCCCTAAATAAATGGTGAAGTAATAGCCCCTGGTACTTTAGAATGTAAACTTATTTGGATATAGGGTCTATACAGTGTAATCAAGTTAAAGTGAGATCAGAAGGGTGGACCCTAACGCCGTATGACTGATGTTCTATGAAAAGAGGACATTTGGGTACAGAGGCAGATACACAAGAGGAAAGAGGTATGAAGACACTGGTAAGAAGATGGCCAGGCGGCTAGACTGAAGCAGCTACGAGCTAAGTGTGTGCAAGTGCTTAGTCTTGTTCCACTCTGCGACCCCGGGGACTGCAGCCCGCCAGGCTCCTCTGTCCATGAAATTCTCCGGGCAAGAATACTGGACAGGTTGCATTGCCTTCTCCAGGGGACCTTCCCAACCCAGGAATCAAACCCATGTCTCTTGGATCTCCTGCACTGGCAGGCTGGTTCTTTACCAGCTGAGCCACCATATTAAGAATTGCCAGCAACCTCTAGAAACTAGGAGAACACAAAGCAGGATTCTCTCCTAGGGCTCTCAGAGGAAGCACAGCCCTGGGAACACCTTGATTTCAGACATTTAGCCTCCAAAACTGTGAGACAATACATTTCTATTGTTTAGGACATCCAAGATTTGATACTTTCCTAGGATGGCCACAGGAATCCCATGGACTCCACTGCCGTGTCCATGTACTTCTGTCTGCCCTTTTATTGAATACATGAAATTCTGGTTTGGGAATTTTACTCTTTGTCTTCTTCTGCTATTTAATTTCCTATTCAGCTTTCAAACTCAACAGAAGGCTCACCTGCACTGAGAAACCTGATTAATACTGCAGGGATAGTTCATTTCTTACCCACCCTATGTTCTTTTTTCTTTCTCTTGATATGGACCATTTTTAAAGCCTTTATTGAATGTTACAACATTGTTTCTGTTCTATGTTTTGGTGTTTTGGCCAGGAGACATGGAGTGTCTTAGCTCCCTGACCAGGAATTGAACCCCCTGCAGTGGAAGGTGAAATCTTATCCTCTGGACCACCAGGGAAGTCTGTCTACTATTTTTTTTTTTTTTTTGGCTTCATAACTGTCTTGCAATATTTGTCATACTATAGTTCATTATCTGTGAATGAATTTCCCCCCTTGTAAGACTATAAATGGGGCTTTCCTGTTGGCTCAGTGGTAGAGAATCTGCCTGGCTATGCAGGAGGCATGGGTTTGATCCTGGGTGGAGAAGATCCCCTGGAGGAGGGCATGGCAACCCACTCAGTATTCTTGCCTGGAAAATCTCATGGACAGAAGAACCTGACGGACTACCCAAGTCCATAGGGTTGCAAAAAAAGTTGGACACAACTTAGCTACAAACCACAACCCCAAAGACTGAACTCCTGGAGAGCAGGACCTATGCATTATTTATCTCTCCTTACATCTTCCAGATCTGCTATAGTTTCCAACATAAATCCTTGTTACATACTTTCTGACTGACCACAACAGCTTACAGAATGAGGCTTCCTTTGGGAATAAAGGCTAAGAGTGGCCACGGGACACCTATGTGGTGGCCAGGGAGCCTGCTGTCCATGGGGAGAAGGCATTCCATGGGGCTGGAGAGGTGGACAAAAAGGAAGATACAGGCTGGCTACTTAAGCTTTTTCTCAAGAGAGAGTCCGACTCTCCCCACAGCAAAGTGTGAGTAAAGGGGCACTTCTGGTTCTCGTCTGTACATTTATCACATGATTGTTGCTGATGGAAGTTTCTCATTGAAGAGAAAAAAATGAAGGGGGCTGCATGCCCCTTCTTGGAGGTCTCCTATTAGAATACACAGTCGTGAAGGAATATACAGCAAGCAGGGCCTTTGAAGTCAGGAAGACAGGGGTTGGAATTTCCCTTGTATCATTTGTCTGCTCTGTGACTTTGATCAAGTTCTTTAACCTCTCTGAGCCTCTATTTCCTTATTTATAAAAATGGAGATGTTACTTTCTGCTTCATAAAGCCACTGTAAGGATCAAAGTATACACACCACCTGAAAGAGATGGGAGCATAGATGGTTTTCTTTAACATCAGTTTGCCTGTTTTAGGCCTAATCAATGAATAATTCAATCCAGAACAGGAATGTTGCCTCTCTGGCAACATGAACAAGCAACTAGAACGTTCAGATCTTTAGATCACATTGCTTTATCCTGTGCCTTTCACAGTAAAATATATGAAAGTGATTAGAGAACAGAAAAGAAAATGTGTGCTAACCCTAAATTCTGAAGAATTTACAAGTTCAACCCTTGATACAGTTTTACAGATGAAAACTTACAGAAATCAAGGTTAAAATGAAAATGGACAGACTTTTAACTCAAGCAATAAAAGGGGTCTCTTTTTGTAATGATATAAGTACAGTAACCCTTGGTTAAATTTTATCAGGGTTCACAGGTTTTTCACTGCTGGATAAAAAAATTGCAGTATGGTACCTGGATTCAGGAAAGAGTATAAATAATATATTTATAAATGCCAACAATTTTGTGGTCTCATTTCATACCTGTCACCTCACATTAGGAAATACATCTTTCTGTGGGTACTCAAACACACCAACCTTCCTTTCGTCTTTACAAGAGTTTCCATTTCCATTATAAAAGCCTGTTCAGGGGCAAATCTTGTTCTTAAAAATTTCAGTTCATGAAACCTATTTTCAAACTGAGCAAAATTATTTCCATAGCATCTGGTTCCTTCATGTGCTCATTTATTTTTATTTATTAGAAGAGATTTTCTGACAGTCAAATACAGACTCAGCAACAGGTTGGCAGAGATGCCAGGTGCTTGAGTGTCCTTATAGCCTTAGGTCAACCGCTACTCAACAGGGTCTCTCCAGAGGCCCCTTCCAAATGTGGATTGCTCTCAGCCTCAAAGAGGAAGTAGAGACCAAGCTTTGCTTTACGGTGACTACAAATATATTTAAAATATATTTATTCCCAGAGGTTTAAGTTTTATTGTGTGTAAAAAAGAGAATGTGAGTTTTAGTGCCTTTCCTAACCAGGATCTCCTATTAAATTCTTTAAATTACATACAAGAAAAATAAAATTAAAGAAAAGTAATGTAAATAACAGAATTGCAGAGCATATATAATAAACACCTCTAAATCAGAAGGGATCATAAAAATAATATTTTAAGCTTTTTCCATTAATATTAATATAAGACAGTTAAAATTAATATACCTACATAGTGCTGCCCTTTTTCCTCCAGGAAGCTGAAACTGTTTCACTAATACTGTTTGCCAAACGTTAAACATGCTACGGGGTGTGGAAAACACAGAATTTATTTCTCCTGATTTGTGTAGAAGGCGACCAGACCACAGAGAGGTTGACTGAGCTTCCCGGTTGCTAATCCCCATGTTACAAGTTTAAGATCACACTTTTTTGAATTCTTTCACCCAGTGCATCTCATTTCACTCTAACCCAGAAGATCTGGCTTTAGTCTTCCCACACTTCCTTCTCTCAGCCAAGTGGTTTCCTTTGTAAATCTGGTGTTCACGCCTTCTTTCCAATTATGAAGTCACTTGATTTGTCTCCCAAAATCTGTCCTCAGGCAGAAGCCAGCTCAGATTAGGAGGGTTTCGTGCACTCTCCTTCCTCCCAAGAGCCCCTCACAATTAGATATTTCTCAGGGCACTAACTCTGATGGTATAAAACTAGCTGAGAAATTCAAACATGAAAGGCAAGGGTCAGCTCCAACTGCTTCAAGACTCAAGATAGTCCTGTAAACAGGAATTACCTTCTCCCTGAAGGGAGTCCTGTGTGCCTGCACTGACTCATGGATAAGCTGTGTTCATCACTGGGAATACAGAGATAAGAGACCTTATGTTGAGATAATGCTGTGAATTGTGCTTTTAAGTACCATTCTCTCTTCCACATACGGGGGAAAATAAAAACATCGAATGAGAACTCTTACAAGAGATTGTGTGTGTATGTGTGTGTTTTTTTGCTTTTTTTTTTTTTTTTTTTAGATTTTGTGTTCTAAAACAAGATGATTAGGGACTTGCCTGTTGTTCCAGTGATTAGGACTCTGCCTTCCAAGCAGGGGGTGTGGGCTCCATCCCTATGTGGTTGGGGAACTAAGACCCCCAAAATACAAAACAGAATACAGAAGTAGTGTTGTAACAAACTCAATAAAGACTAAAAATGATCTACATGCAAAAAATAAATCTTTAAAAAAACAAGACAATTATCCCCAAGGACTAGAAGTGAAATGTAAATGCCAAATCAGGAGCAAGGCTGAGAGACTGTCCTGTTGGCCTCCTGGCCGCTTGTCACAAATAGGCAGAGCCCATCAGGAGGCCAGATCATGCAGGACGACTGGACTGCAAGTGCTTCTCAAGGAGGTGGGGACCTGAGCCTGGCTCCCTACTTGAGCAGGGGCAGGGGAAATCCCACTGGCATCCCCCACTGGTGAAAAGATGTGGAAAAGGAATTTTTAACTGCTTTCTAGACTGGAGTCCCTATATAGCTGTATAGTTATGGAAATTGAAGGACACGTTATCACATTAGGAGGTCCAAGTGGTGCTAACTTGAACTGGATCTGCTGAGAAGCCAGAGAAAAATGGAAAAATCAGAATGACTTAAAATATTGATCTGTTTCTATTCTATTAATGGTGAACACGAAGTATGAATTGTGTCCAAAAATCTAATACTAAGGTAGTTTGAAACCATTGTAACTATTAAGATACTGAGAAAATTATTGAAAACGATATATTAAATTTTTTGTATTACATGGTCAGTTCAATTGCTCAGTTGTGTCTGACACTTTGTGAGTCCATGGACTGCAGCAAGCCAGGCCTCCCTGTCCATCACCAACTCCTGGAGCTTACTCAAACTCATATCCATTGAGTTGGTGATGCAATCCAACCATCTCATCCTCTGTCGGCCCCTTCTCCTCCTGCTTTGAAACCTTCCCAGCATCAGGGTCTTTTCAAATGACTCAACACTTTGCATCAGGTGGCAAGTATTGGAGCTTCAGCTTCACCATCAGTCCTTTCAATGAATATTCAGGACTGATTTCCTTTAGGATGGACTGATATGATCTCCTTGCAGTCCAAGGGACTCTCAAGAGTCTTGTCAAACACCGCAGTTCAAAGGCATGAATTCTTTTGTGTTCAGCTTTCTTTATAGTCCAACTCTCACATCCATACATGACTACTGGAAAAACCATAGCCTTAACTAGACGGACCTTTGTTGGCAAAGTAACGTCTCCGCTTTTTAATATGTCATCTAGCACAGGCTCAGGAGGGCCGAGAGGAGCTACTCCACGTTCAATGTCAGGAGGGGTGGCGGTGGGAGATACCCCTCTTGCAAGGTAAGGAGCAGTGGCTTCAAATTGCCGGATCAGCCCTGAAGAGATACCCCACACCCAAGGTAAGAGAAACTCAAGTAAGATGGTAAGTGTTGCAAAAGGGCATCAGAGGGCAGACACACTGAAACCACAATCACAGAAAACTAGGCAATCTAATCACACGGACCACAGCGTGGTCTAACTCAGTGAAACTAAGCCATGCCCTGTGGGGCCACCCAAGACGGGTGGGTCATGGTGGAGAGATCTGACAGAATGTGGTATCCTGGAGAAGGGAAAGGCAAACCACTTCAGTATTCTTGCCTTGAGAACCCCAAGAACAGAATGAAAAGGCAAAATGATAGGATACTGAACGAGGAACTCCCAGGTCAGTAGGTGCCCAATATGCTATTGGAGATCAATGGAGAAATAACTCCAGAAAGAATGAAGGGATGGAGCCAAAGCAAAACCAGTACCTGGTTGTGGATGTGACTAGTGATAGAAGCAAGGTCTGATGCTATAAAGAGCAATATTGCATAGGAACCTGGAATCTCAGGTCCATGAATCAAGGCAAATTGGAAGTGGTCAAACAGGAGATGGCAAGAGTGAATGTCAACATTGTAGGAAATCAGCAAACTAAAATGGATTGGAATGGGTGAATTTAACTCAGATGACCATTATATCTACTACTGCGGGCAAAAACCCCTCAGAAGAAATGGAGTAGCCATCGTGGTCAACAAAAGAGTCCGAAATGCAGTACATGGATGCAATCTCAAAAATGACAGAATGATCTCTGTTGGTTTCCAAGGCAAACCATTCAATATCACAGTAATCCAAGTCTATGCCCCAACCAGTAACACTGAAGAAGTTGACATTGAATGAGTCTATGAAGACCTATAAGACCTTTTAGAACTAACACCCAAAAAAAATGTCATTTTCATTATAGGGGACTGGAATGAAAAAGTAGGAAGTCAAGAAACACCTGGAGTAACAGGCAAATTTGGCCTTGGAATACGGAATGAAGCAGGGAAAGGCTAATAGAGTTTTGCCAAGAGAACACAATGGTCATAGCAAACACCCTCTTCCAACAACACAAGAGAAGACTCTACACATGGACATCACCAGGTAATCAACACCGAAATCAGATTGATTATATTCTTTGCAGCCAAAGATGGAGAAGCTCTATACAGTCAACAAAAACAAGACTGAGAGCGGACTGTGGCTCAGATCATGAACTCCTTATTGCCAAATTTGGACTTAAATTAAAGAAAGGAAGGAAAACAACTAGACCACTCAGGTATGACCTAAATCAAATCCCTTATGATTATACAGTGGAAGTGAGAAATAGATAAAGGAACTAGATCTGATAGACAGAGTGCCTGATGAACTATGGATGGAGGTTCGTGACATTGTACAGGAGACAGGGATCAAGACCATTCGCATGCAAAAGAAATGTAAAAAAGCAAAATGGCTGTCTGGGGAGGCCTTACAAATATCTGTGAAAAGAAGAGAAATGAAAAGCAAAGGAGAAAAGGAAAGCTATAAGCATCTAAATGTAGAGTTCCAAAGAATAGCAAGAAGAGATAAAAAAGCCTTCCTCAGTGATCAATGCAAAGAAATAGAGGAAAACAACAGAATGGGAAAGAGATCTCTTCAAGAAAATTAGAGAAACCAAGGGAACATTTCATAAAAGGATGGGCTCGATAAAGGACAGAAATGGTATGGACCTAACAGAAGCAGAAGATATTAAGAAGAGGTGGCAAGAATACATGGAAGAACTGTACAAAAAAGATCTTCATAACCCAGACTATCACGATGGTGTGATCACTCACCTAGAGCCAGACATCCTGGAACGTGAAGTCAAGTGGGCCTTAGAAAGCATCACTATGGACAAGGCTAGTGGAGGTGATGGAATACCAGTTGAGGTGTTTCAAATCCTGAAAGATGATGCTGTGAAAGTGCGGCACTCAATATGCCAGCAAATTTGGAAAACTCAGCAGTGGCCACAGGACTGGAAAAGGTCAGTTGTCATTCCAATCCCAAAGAAAGGCATGTTAAAGAATGCTCAAACTGCTGCACAATTGCACTCATCTCACATGCTAGCAAAGAAATGCTCAAAATTCTCCAAGCCAGGCTTCAGCAATACATGAACTGTGAACTCCCTGATGTTCAAGCTGGTTTTAGAAAAGGCAGAGGAACCAGAGAGCAAATGGCCAACATATGCTGGATCATGGAAAAAGCAAGAGAGTTCCAGAAAAACATCTATTTCTGCTTTATTGACTATTCCAAAGCCTTTGATTGTGTGGATCACAATAAACTGTGGATAATTCTGAAAGCGATGGGAATACCAGAACACCTGACCTGCCTCTTGAGAAATCTGTATGCAGGTCAGAAAGCAACAGTTAGAACTGGACATGGAACAACAGACTGGTTCCCAATAAGAAAAGGAGTAGGTCAAGGCTATATATTGTCATCCTGCTTATTTAACTTATATGCAGAGTACATCATGAGAAACGCTGGACTGGAAGAAACACAAGCTAGAATCAAGATTACTGGGAGAAATATCAATAACCTCAGATATGCAGATGACACCACCCTTATGGCAGAAAGTGAAGAGGAACTCAAAAGCCTCTTGATAAAAGTGAAAGAGGAGAGTACAAAATTGGCTTAAAACTTAACATTCAGAAAACAAAGATCATGGCATCTGGTCCCATCACTTCGTGGGAAACAGATGGGGAAACAGTGGAAACAGTGTCAGACTTTATTTTTTGGGGGGACTCCAAAAGCACTGCAAATGATGATTGCAGCCATGAAATTAAAAGACACTTACTCCTTGGAAGGAAAGTTATGACCAACCTAGATAGTATATTCAAAAGCAGAGACATTACTTTGCCGACTAAGGTCTGTATAGTCAAGGCTATGGTTTTTCCAGTAGTCATGTATGGATGTGAGAGTTGGACTGTGAAGAAAGCTGAGTGCCGAAGAATTGATGATTTTGAGAAGACTCTTGAGAGTCCCTTGGACTGCAAGGAGATCCATCCAATCCATTCTAAAGGAGATCAGTCCTGGGTGTCTTTGGAAGGAATGATGCTAAAGCTGAAACTCCAGTATATGGCTACCTCATGTGAAGAGATGACTCATTGGAAAAGACTCTGATGCTGGAAGGGATTGGTGGCAGAAGGAGAAGTGGAGGACAGAGGATGAGATGGCTGGATGGCATCACCGACTCGATGGACATGAGTCTGAGTGAACTCTGGGAGTTGGTGATGGACAGGGAGGCCTGGCATGCTGCGATTCATGGGGTCACAGAGAGTTGGACACAACTGAGCGACTGAACTGAAGTGAACTATGTTAGTCATAACTTTCCTTCCAAGGAGTGAGTGTCTTTAAATTTCATGGCTGCAGTCACAATCTGCAGTGATTTGGGAGCCTCCAAAAATAAAGTCTGCCACTGTTTCCCCATCTATTTCCCATGAAGTGCTGGGACCAGATGCCATGATCTTTGTTTTCTGAATGTCGAGTTTTAAGCCAACTTTTTCACTCTCCTCTTTCAATTTCATCAAGTGGCTCTTTAGTTCTTCTTCACTTTCTGCCATAAGGGTGGTGTCATCTGCATTTCTGATGTTATTGATATATTGATAATCTTGATTCTAGCTTGTGCTTCTTCCAGCTCAGCATTTCTCATGATGTACTCTGCATATAAATTAAAATCAGGGTGACAATATACAGCCTTGACCTACTCCTTTTCCTATTGAGAACCAGTCTGTTGTTCCATGTCCAGTTCTAACTGCTGCTTTCTGACCTGCATACAGATTTCCCGGGAGGCAGGTCAGGTGGTCTGGTATTCCCATCTCTTTCAGAATTATCCACAGTTTATTGTGATCCACACAATCAAAGGCTTTGGCATAGTCAATAAAGCAGAAATAGTTGTCTTTCTGCAACTTTCTTGCTTTTTTGATGATTCAATAGATGTTGGCAATTTGATCTCTGGTTCCTCTGCCTTTTCTAAAACCAGCTTGAATATCTGGTAGTTCTCAGTTCACATATTGCTAAATCCTGGCTTGGAGAATTTTATGCACTACGTTACTAGTGTGTAGATGAGTGCAACTGTGTGTTAGTTTGAACATTCTTTGGCATTGTCTTTCTTTGGGATTGGAGTGAAAATTGACCTTTTCCTGTGGCCACTGCTGAGTTTTCCAAATTTGCTGGCATATTGAGTGCCGCACTTTCACAGCATCATCTTTTAGGATTTGAATATCTCAGCTGTATGTTCCATCACCTCCACTAACTTTGTTTGTATTGATGCTTCCTAAGGCCCATTTGACTTCACATTCCAGGATGTCTGGCTCTAGGTGAGTGATCACACCATCGTGATAATCTGGGTTTTGAAGATCTTTTTTGTATAGTTCTTCTGTGTATTCTTGCCACCTCTTCTTAATATCTTCTGCTTCTGTTAGGTCCATACCATTTCTGTCGTTTATCTAGCCCATCTTTTTATGAAATGTTCCCTTGGTTTCTCTAATTTTCTTGAAGAGAGCTCTAGTCTTTCCCATTGTATTGTTTTCCTCTATTTGTTTGCAGTGATCACTGAGAACAGATTTCTTATCTCTCTTTGCTATTCTTTCGAACTCTGCATTCAAATGGGTATATCTTTACTTTTCTCATTTGCTTTTTGCTTCTCGTCTTTCCACAGGTATTTGTAAGGCCTCCTCAGACAGCCATTTTGCATTTTTGCATTTCTTTTTCTTGAGGATGATCTTGATCACTGTCTCTTGCACAATGTCATGAACTTCTGTCATCAGATGGAGTTCATCAGACCCTTTGTCTATCAGATCTAATCCTTTAAGTCTATTTCTCACTTCCACTGTATAATCATAAGGGATCTATATTACATGTTTATTTACAATATATGCTATTTTTCAGAAAAATAGTATTGCAAGCGTATTGCAAACACATATACATATATTCAACTTCTACTTCAAGTGTGGTTCACTGATAGGAGGCTGGTATCAAATAAAGGTGGAGACCATGCCATGGAGGAGATGCTTATGGTGCAAAGGTGATGGGGCACTCGGCATAGGTGAGTGAAGAGGAACAAGGGAAGCTTATTTGAGGAGAACATTCTAGCCTAGAGGGCTTCCCAGGTGGCACTGCTGCTGCTACGTCACTTCAGTCATGTCCGACTCTGTGCGATCCCATACACAGCAGCCCACCAGGCTCCCCCATCCCTGGGATTTTCTAGGCAAGAACACTGGAGTGCCTTGCCATTTCCTTCTCCAACGCATGAAAGTGAAAGTGAAGTCACTCAGTGGTGTCCTACCCTTCACGACCCCATGGACTGCAGAGTACCAGGCTTGTCCGTCCATGGGATTTTCCAGGCAAGAGTACTGGAGTAGGGTGCTGCCAGAGTCCAGCCCCGGTGGATCCAGGGAATTCAAAGCAGGGACGGAGTCAGAGTTTGGGAAAGAACTATTTAATTAGAAATATAAAGAGATTAGGAAAGAATAGTGTAGTAGGAAAATTAGTGGAGAAAGAGGCTGAATAACTTAGTTTATGTGGAAAACTAATAAAACCTCGAGACAAGAGGTTTGCACCATCTACGTTAGGCCACCGGCACCCACTTGAATAGCAGAGGGTGCCCAGCCTTGGGCTCCTTCTCACACGGATCTTACAAGCCAGGGCAAGTAAGTAGACTTGGTGAGCCTCCATGCTTCAGATGGGAATTCAGCCGAAAAAGGGGAGAAAAGAATGACATGGAGGAGCCCAGCATTGGTGCAAGACTCAAGACTTTATTTTCAAAATCAGCTTATATACCCCAAGTTGTACATAAACAAATAACGGAATGTGCAGAGTTATGCAGGGGCAGCAGCCCTGACCCTCACTGAGACCAGGCTTTCTTTTTGCATACCTTCCCATATACAAAAGGTCTCTGGTGGTTTACATTATCTTCTGGCCAAGAGGCCTGTTAACACTTTTATGGCTCTCTTCCTAGATAAATGTCTACCAATCAGAAAAACTCTTTTTCCCTTGAAGTGTTTTTTCTTTAATCTGCATCACCCTCAAAGTATTAAATAAAGTTACATTCCTGTAGAACAACGGTGCAGTGGGTTATAACAAAGAAAGTACTTAACTCAAAGATTAATGTTGCTAATACCAGGGCTACTACCTGTTTTTTTCTATATACCAACTATATCTACAAATAAAAGATATGAAAATTTGGCAGCAAGTTTTGGCTCAACAAATGAAACCTTTAATCAGTCCTATTCTAATGATTTTGACTCCTCGGAAGCTCCTACATTCCTAGGATGTTTTAAGCTTCCTGTGCCTCTCGAGGTTGGGAGACCGCAATCACATGCGCAGCTCTAAGAGTCCGGCAGGCAGGCTAGAAAGCCATCAGAGGGGTTTTGGGATTGAAACACTCTTATCATGTCCAGGAGATTTATTATCTGAAAGCTCTAAATCAACTTTTTCCAGAAAACAGCGGTGGGGGGACAGCCCCCTGTTAATGTCAGAAGAGTAGGTGGAAAGCATAACACAGTAAAGCAGGCAGGCTCTGGTTTTTGGGGGTGGATGCTCAGGAAATTCCAGGGGAACCCCTGAAGCCTGATCACACCCTTGCATTTTGTCAGGCTTCCTTCTTCATGACCTTTGCCATGGGCGGGATTCCTCATGCTGGCTCCAGGCAGGGTGTCATTGTCTTTTCTGCCCAGGAGGCATTGGTGGTAAACAACTCACCTACCAGTGCTGAAGACGCAAGTTTGATCCCTGGGTTGGAAAGATTCCCTGGAGGCGGGCATGGCAATGCACTCCAGTATTCTTGCCCGGAGAATCACATGGACAGAGGAGCCCAGCAGGCTACAGTCCATGGGGTCGCAAAGAGTCGGACACGACAGAAGCAACTTAACATGCAAGCACCCAGTTCAGCCTAGAGGAAGTCAAGAGTGAGGGTGAAGGACAGATAATTCTGAGCCAAGCACAGAGGGCATGGAGGGCATTCCAGGCAGAAAAAGCAAAATCAGCAAGGGTGTGGCAGACTTGAAGTGTTCTGTTGCACGTCACACTGATGTCAAATTTTCAGTGTTTCCCTTGGGAAGGAATAAAACATACAGGCTCAACAAAGGAAAACAAGCAAACAAACAAACAGGCTTTAGTTTTGGACAGCTGAAGTTTGAGTCCAAGCTCTGCCAGTTGTTCTGTGAACTTCCATTGCTTCTCTTTGATGACCATAGATGTCTCGTCTGCAAATGATAATAATCATGCTTATCTCGTAGATCACTTTGAGCATCACCAGAGATGCTGTGCTCTTACTTAACACCATGGCTGGCCTGTGTCCAGTGTTGGGTGATTGCTGTAGGTGGTAAGGACTTTCTAGGAAATATTCATGCAGGGAGGCAGCAGTGGTCCAGACCCACCAGGGGCACCCTGCAGATTGCATTGCCATTGAGGACACTTTTTGCTGGCACATTCTACCCTGAACCTCTCATGGTATAGAAAGAAGCCTTCAATACTGTAAGGTAACAGATGAAGAAAATGAGGGGCAAGGAAGAGACCTTTTGATGGAGGTAAGAAAGCACTTGGAGAAACTCTCTGGGGAAAGAGCATTCTGAACTGGGAGAAAAATGATGCTTCTCCCATCTCTTCGGAAGGAAAATCTGGCATCCACCACTGCCAGGCTCCGTACTCTTCCAGTTGTGCGTCTTCAGCAATGCTCTTAGGCAGGCAGGGAAGAACAGTCAGTGGCATTGTAGACAAAGCAATGTCTGGGAAGAATTTCTATCACCAAAAAAAGAAAGAGGAACAAAAGACTGGAGAAATAGAGCTGGTGTGTGTGTGTTTGCTTAAAGGGAATGATGTTTTGTTCTACTCTGTTGAGGAAATCATTGGAAGAGAATTCCGTCAGTCTAGGTCAGGAAAAATTAACTCAAAAGAACAACATTAGAAATCAGAATAAGAGGTAGAGTTCGCAGCTTCACAGGAAACCCCGTAGCAGGTTGTTACTCAATTACATCATTTCCTCGTGTTGTTGTTATTGTTTTATTCACAAGACCATCTTGACCTTTGTCTGTTTCAGCAGCTTCTAGAAGGTACAAGTTGAAAGACACAGGGAATGCCCACCAGCCTGAATTTACTTTAAATCCTTGTCTGCAATGTTCAGGCTCTTATCCTTGCATGTATGTCTGGTGCATGATGTAGTAATTAGATGGAGGCATCTCTTACCTTCAACACATTTCAGAGGAACATGTCTCTTCTAGGTAGCAATAGGGTTAGATATGTCCTCTTCCCAAAGCTGCCCTTTTCATAGGAATACCCCCTTTTTTTTTTTTTTTCCTGTTGGATCAAAGAATGTTGGTTCTAGCAACTGGACAGTTTTCACTTCCATGAAGAAGGCTTATCAGCATGTGGTGTGACGGAAAGAGTTCTTTTTGTCCCTGCTCCACCAAGTACAGAGTATTTGGTTTTGGGCAAGTTACCTAACTTTTTTGAGCCTTAAATTTCTCATCTACAAATGGGAAAACAATACCCACCTAAAAGGATTGTTGCAAAGACTGAATAAGACAGTATGTTTCAAGTACCAGGCACAGTGGCTGGCATATCTGAAGAATGCAACCAATGCTAATTGCTTCATTTCAAATGGTAAGGAATCTGCCTGCAATGCAAGTAACCTGGGTTGGATCCCTTGGTTGGTCAGATCCCCTGGAGAAGGGAATGCCTACCCACTCCAGTATTCCTGCCTGGGTAATTCCATGTTCAGAAAAGTCAGAGGGGCTCTACAGTCCATGGGGTTGCAAAGAGCTAGACATGACTGAGAGACTAACATTTTCACTTTTTTCACCAGGCACATTGCCTAGCATACCCAATGAATGAAACAAATGCTAATTACATCATTTAATTAGAAATTACATTTAGTTCATTTAACTGAATTCTCTGGAAAGGCCTTCTCCACTTGGTGAGGAAGATGACTCTGGATGTGAACTGTCCTCAGTGCTAGTGATCCCACAGACAAGAGGGTGGCCCATCTCTTGGTATCAATATCAATCTTCAAAGAACACTGATCAGTCCTGTTTTGCTCACATGTCTACCCTCAGACCATGACAGTGACTAGAGTGATGAGGTACTTTGAGCAGCCTGTGTCATTTGACCAGTCCTGTGGTAGGAAGCATAGACAGATTAAAAAAGAAAACTCCCTATTCAAGTGTAAAAGAGGAAAAAGATGGGAAAGATACAGGATGGAAGCCTTGCAAAGCTAGACTCAGCTTTCAATGAGCCCTTTGACCTCCTAATCTTTAACGTTCTTCTCATTCCTTTAATTTCATCATTCAAAAGCAACTGGCCATTTGTTCTAAAAACACACCAAGTAGAAATAATATTGTGTATTTAGTATTAAGAAGAATGAATAAAATAAAATGCAATAAGGAAAAATACATTATCTGGGATAACCGGACCATGAGATAAAAGCCTGAGAAACTATCACAGTCGATCTTTTGGGCTTTATAAACATCTAACTGCACAAAATCATAGGAGATCTGCTGCATGGGTACATCCAGTGGGGTGAATATCTGTCTCTAATTTCTATAAGGTGGCCAGATAATCCTGGAGAAATCTGGATGAAGCAACAGGAAAGAAGTCAGACGTGTGAACATGACTCAAGGAGATGGCAGGAAACGCAGCAAAGAGATGCTGAAGCGGTACCTGGGGAATGGACCCCAGGCAGGAACAGAGTTGAATTCACATTTTCAAGAATCTAGTAACAGCCTTAAAGATGATTTAAAAATAGCTGCATGTCTATAGCATGTATTGTGTGCCTATACTGAGCACAGTATGCATCAGGTAATTCTCACAAGAGACCTCACAAGAAGTAAGGATAGGATATTGATCTCATTTTGACACCAATTAGAAGTAACAAAAACAATGAGAGGGTAAAAGGCTACTTATTAAAGGAAATAACATTTTCCCCTGACGAATTGCAACTTTCTTTTACCTATAGGAATGTCGATTTGACACTATCTTCCCCTAGCATGGCAATTATCTTTAAATATTACCATCAATTTATTTTATGTAAATTGGCATGCAAGAAGCCATGTCATTACAACAGGAGAGCTCTTCCAGATTTAATGGGGGCAGTCTTAGGACCCATTATCATCTGGCAGCATTTTCAGAAATGTTGCTCGTTACTTTTGGCCTTGTAAAAAGAACAATTGTTTATCTCTGTCCCTATAGAAGGAAAAAATTTAATTTATAAGGATACCCAAGTTAGAAATAAAGCATTTTCTATTTAATTAACAGCCTCACTAGAACGTATTTTTCACTTTTCCTAGTTAATGACAGAGATGACACTCTAGGGGATTAAAGAAGGAATGTTCAGAGACTGACCATAGCTATTTCAAAACATCAGATTTGATAAAGGATGTCAGCTGACCACCCAAGGAAGTGTAATCTATTTAAGCACTGTTTAGCTTTATCTGTAGACTTTCTATAATGCAGAGTGAGCTTTGTTCCATCTATCACTCTTTTAAGAAACTATGATGACAAGCTACAGAATTGCTTATTTCTCATGGGTACCTGGTGAACCAGGTTACTATCTCAGTCCTTGGAGGTGAGAAACAGAATCAGTGAGGCCAAACTATTTAACTCATGTCAGTTACAAGGTGAGAGCTGGATGTAAGACCTGAATTTGAATATTTCTTTTCTTTGAGCCAATTGCTTCTCTTCACAATCATGTATATTTTATGTTTTATATATTTACAAGAGAATGAAAAATATTTAATTTAATGGAAAACATGACTAATAAACATATCACTTTATATTTAATGATAGTTATCACTTGCTGCTGCTGCTGCTAAGTTGCTTTAGTTGTGTCCGACTCTGTGCGACGCCATAGACAGCAGCCCACTGGGCTCCCCCATCCCTGGGATTCTCCAGGCACGAATACTGGAGTGGGTTGCCATTTCCTTCTCCAATGAATGAAAGTGAAAAGTGAAAGTGAAGGCCCTCAGTCGTGTCCAACTCTTAGCGACCCAATGAACTGCATTCCACTCCTCTGTCCATTGGATTTTCCAGGCAAGAGTGCTGGAGTGGGGTGCCATTGCCTTCTCCTCAGTTCAGTCGCTCAGTCGTGTCCGACTCTTTGCGACCCCATGAATCACAGCACGCCAGGCCTCCCTGTCCATCTCTCCCGGAGTTCACTCAGACTCACCTCCATTGAGTCTGTGATGCCATCCAGCCATCTCATCCTCGGTCGTCCCCTTCTCCTCCTGCCCCCAATCCCTCCCAGCATCAGGGTCTTTTCCAATGAGTCAGCTCTTCGCATGAGGTGGCCAAAGTACTGGAGCTTCAGCTTTAGCATCATTCCTTCCAAAGAAATCCCAGGGTTGATCTCCTTCAGAATGGACTGGTTGGATCTCCTTGCAGTCCAAGGGACTCTCAAGAGTCTTCTCCAACACCACAATTCAAACACATCAATTCTTCAGCGCTCAGCCTTCTTCACAGTCCAATTCTCACATCCATACATGACCACAGGAAAAACCATAGCCTTGACTAGATGGAACTTAGTTGGCAAAGTAATGTTTCTGTTTTTGAATATACTATCTAGGATGGTCATAACTTTCCTTCCAAGGAGTAAGTGTCTTTTAATTTCATGGCTGTAGTCACCATCTGCAGTGATTTTGGAGCCCAAAAAAATAAA
>SJXQ01002483.1:80995-131569 GCA_006408695.1 Aepyceros melampus
TTCCCTTGGTATCTCTAATTTTCTTGAAGAGATCTCTAGTCTTTCCCCTTCTGTTGTTTTCCTCTATTTCTTTGCATTGATCACCGAAGAAGGCTTTCTTATCTCTTCTTGCTATTCTTTGGAACTCTGCATTCAAATGCTTATATGTTCCTTTTCCCTTTTGCCTCTCTTCTTTTCACAGCTATTTTTAAGGCCTCCCCAGACAGCCATTTTGCTTTTTTGCATTTCTTTTCCATGGGGATGGTTTTGATACCTGTCTCCTGTACAATGCCATGAACCTCATTCCATAGTTCATCAGGCACTCTATGTATCAGATCTAGGCCCTTAAATCTATTTCTCACTTCCACTGTATAATCATAAGGGATTTGATTTAGGTCATACCTGAATGGTCTAGCGGTTTTCCCTACTTTCTTCAATTTGAGTCTGAATTTGGTAGTAAGGAGTTCATGATCTGAGCCACAGTCAGCTCCTGGTCTTGTTTTTGTTGACTGTATATGCTAGTCCTTGAATGAATAAATATCTTATACATGTGTATTTGGCAGTCCAGTTTTTGGGTCCTACTCTCATTGTTTTTTTTTCCTACTGTCATTTTTAATTCCCAAATACTAATCTCCAGAGTTCCCATCCTACTATATTCCAGGAATAGCAGTCTATTTTTAAGTTCTCCTTCTCCAAAGTTTCTACATATCCCAGAGAAAGCTTGCATGCACATGCTCAGTTGTGTCTGAGTCTGTGCAACCCTACAGACTGTAGCCAGCCAGGTGCCTCTGTCCACAGGATTGTACATGCAAGAATACTGGAGTGGGTTGCCATGCCCTGCTCCACGGGATTTTCTTGATCCAGGGATCGAACCTGCATATCTTATGTCTCCTGCATTGGCAGGCAGGTTCTTTACCACTGTCACACCTGGGAATCCCAAAGAAGGCTTCAATTCAGTTCAGTTCAGTCACTCAGTCATGTCCTACTCTTTGTGACCCCATGAACTGCAGCACCTCAGGCCTCCCTGTCCATCACCAACTCCTGGAGTCCACCCAAACCCATATCCATTGAGTTGGTGATGCCATCCAACCATCTCATCCTCTGTCGTCCCCTTCTCCTCCTGCCCTCAATTTTTCCCAGCATCAAGGCTTTTCAAATGAGTCAGCTCTCCACATCAGATGGCCAAGTATTGGAGTTTCAGCTTCAGCATCATTCCTTCCAATGAACACCCAGGACCAATCTCCTTTAGGATGGACTGGTTGGATCTCCTTGCAGTCCAAAGGACTCTCAAGAGTCTTCTCCAACTCCACAGTTCAAAGGTGTTCCACAAATTCCATTCTGCAACAGAAATGGCCCAGACCTAGTGATGTTTTGTATCAACAACTGGATTGCTGGAGAAAAAAATATGTGTTCATAAATATGTACCTAAAGATAGCACTAATTCGTGTTTGACTCTTGCACTCCATGGACTGTAGCCCACCAGGCTCCTCTGCCCATAGGATTCTCCAGGCAAGAATACTGGAATGGGTTGCCATTTCCTTCTCCAACGGAACTTCCCGACCCAGAAATTGTACTCAGGTCTCCCGCAATGCAGGCAGATGCTTTGCCGACTGAGCTATGCAGGAAGCTTGTATATATATGTTTATTATTAATTTTACTGATATAAAGGATGTAACACAATTTATAATAACAATAAAATATGCAATATTTTTATAGTAAATTCCATATCACAATTGGTTCTCAAGGAATGATTTCATTGATTTTTGCAGAACTGTTTTGCCCTAGATAACATATGCTTGCAATTTACAAGTGTACTTCTAACATAAATGGTTGACATTTTGGGTTATATTAAGGAATATAGCAAAAGTGAAACAATGAAAACATAGGCTGAGCTTCAATCATTTCATTTTTGGCAATGTTTGGAGCTATCACAATGTAATGGCTACAGACATAACACAATTTAAAGGTTAATCTGGATTTTAAAACATTTTCTGTATCACTTTCTTCAGTCTGCAAGTCAACAAAACAATAAATCAAACCCTATTCTATAGAAGCTGCCAATTTCGTGGTGTAAACGGAGCCACCGTGGCTGATTTCAAGCTATTAACACGACACCATCAAACGTGAGTTGGAGAGAGCTGTGTGCAGTGTGAGCGTGCGTGCTAAGTCACTTCAGTCATGACCGACTCTGCGACCCCATGGAGTGTAGCCTGCCAGGCTCCTCTGTCCATGGGATTCTCTAGGCAAGAATGCTGAGTGGGCTGCTATGCCCTCCTCCAGGGGATCTTCCCCACCCAGGGACTGAGCCTTGCTCTCCTCCGTCTCCTGCATTGGCAGGCGGGTTCTTCACCATTGGCGCCACCCGGGAAGCATTATCTATTATACAGTATTTCCCCCATACAGATACTGGGAGTGTAAGTAACTTCAAGAGCGCAGGTGGTAGTAAAATAAAATAACAAAATAGGAAGTGATGAGTTTTGATATTATTAAATTTTATTTATTTATTTATATCATATTTTTGGCTGCACCATGTGACTTGCCAGATGCTAGTTCCCTGACCAGGGATTGAACCCAGTCCCTCGACAGTGAAAGTGAGGAGTACTAACCACTGGACCACCAGGAATTTCCTAACTTTATTTTTAATAAAATTTATTTAATTGTAAGAGTATATAATGTAATTTAATTGTATTAAATTATAAGAGTGTATGACAACATTTAATTGGATGATTACATCATGAAGTTTCAATAATGCCTGCTTTTAACAATGATCTCACAAGATCCCTGAGAATTTAGCTACTCAGTTTTTGGAGCCACTGTGAGCTGCTTCAGTGCGTTATTCCCTAACCCATGCTTCTACCAGGAGGTTAACCTCCAGCTTGTTCGAAAGACCCTCTCTACCATGACTACCCAATGGAGGAGGGGGGCTGGGAGGCTCAGGATGTTATTTAAAAAGAAACAAAATCTACAGGGATGCATATGTCTCTACTTGTATTAAAGACTAGATCATTATCACACAGAGCAGTTAACCTCCAGACATCCTCCCATTTCACAGAAAGATTTTTGCTTCACTCTGTGTAACTAAGTTCAGTTCAGTTCAGTTGCTCAGTCGTGTCCGGCTCTTTGCAACCCCAAGAATCGCAGCACGCCAGGCCTCCCTGTCCATCACCAACTCCCGGAGTTCACTCACACTCACGTCCGTGGAGTCAGTGATGCCATCCAGCCATCTCATCCTTGGTTGTCCCCTTCTCCTCCTGCCCCCAATCCCTCCCAGCCTCAGAGTGTCTTCCAATGAGTCAATTCTTCGCATGAGATGGCCAAAGTACTGGAGTTTCAGCTTTAGCATCATTCCCTCCAAAGAAATCCCAGGGCTGATCTCCTTTAGAATGGACTGGTTGGATTTCCTTGCAGTCCAGGGACTCTCAAGAGTCTTCTCCAACACCACAGTTCAAAAGCATCAATTCTTCAGCACTCAGCTTTCTTCACAGTCCAACTCTCACATCCATCATGACCACTGGAAAAACCATAGCCTTGACAAGACGGACCTTTGTTGGCAAAGTAATGTCTTTGCTTTTCAATATGCTATCTAGGTTGGTCATAACTTTTCTTCCAAGGAGTAAGCGTCTTTTAATTTCACGGCTGCAATCACCATCTGCAGTGATTTTGGAGCCCCCCAAAATAAAGTCTGACACTGTGTCTACTGTTTCCCCATCTATTTCCCATGAAGTGATGGGACCAGATGCCATGATCTTCGTTTTCTGAATGTTGAGCTTTAAGCCAATTTTTTCACTCTCCACTTTCACTTTCATCAAGAGGCTTTTCAGTTCCTCTTCTCTAAAACATCCACCAAAACTTTTCTTTATGGACAAATGAATCATCTGCTCCAAAGGCAAACTTTCCTTTCACCTCAGAAGGCAGACCTTCCTTATAACTTTTAAAATAGATCTTCCTCTCTTTATAATCAGGATTGGCTTTAAAAATATGCAAGAGAATTCTATGTTCTAGTGGACTCAATTGCACTGTAAGTGTTCTGTGTATCTAAAGGTATACCTATTGTAAATATTATGTTAGTCACATTGTAAATGTAATATACAACTGTAATTTACATAACATTTCCTATTTTGCTTGCCTTACATACATAATATATTGTATACATTTACCAATTAGGTTTGCAATTTCCATTTTACTGGCTGTATATAATATAGAATGTTTCCTACTTATTATAGTAACTTAAGTTCATTTATTCATTTAACAAAAGTTTATGGAGGACTTACCTGCCAGTTTTTTGAGGCAGGCAAATCATGAATGAGGCATAAAACTCCCATGATCCCCCTTTCAGCAACTCACAGTCTAGAGGAGGAGAGAAACATTGTAGCAAACACATAAATACTTAGAAATTGACCTGAAAGTTTAGTGGAAAGTTCAGGACTTGATTGGAAGGAATATCAGAGACAAGACCATGTAGGGTTGTAGACCATTTTAAGAAGATTAAATTTTACTTATTCTGGGTATTATGGGAAGTCTTTGAGGTTTTTTTTTTAATACTCAATGTTTTGATTTATTTCCTTCTAGTCTTTTTTTGTTGAATATTGTTTCACATTGTTAAGAATAAACCATATGTCTAACTTGCATGTATACATATGGACATAGATGTTCACAAGTGTTCTTTCATAACATTAAAAAGCCTTTATAAAACCACATTGTAATACCGCATATTCCTCTTCCTCATCTTTGTATTTCCCCTTCTCTTTGAAGGTTTTCAATAGAGATTAGATGGAGTGCAGTTTACATCTTGAAAGCCCTCTGTGGCTGTCCTTTGGAGAATGGGAGAGGAGCAAGAACGTAAGCCAAGGGATCACTCTGGAGGCTGGGGAGAGCTATGCTCTGGGGCAAGGCTGGGAGGAAGTGGAGCTAACTGACGTGTCCTCTGGCGTTAGCACTGACAGGATGTGGAAGCGATGTGATGGAGGGGTGCGAGGAGCTATTTGGAAGGAGCTGTTCAGAATCCAGAGGAAAGGAGGGTAAGATCACACTTCAGGGACTGCAATCACTGGCACAGAGGGTCAAGGATTCACGGTGTTTGTTTGCTTTTAATTTAAGCATATTTGCTACTTCAGATTTTGGCAAGATGAGGTTAATCTCTCTACCTGTTTTCTTTTCTGATGACTAACATATAAAGTAAACTTAGAGTCTCAGAGAGCAAATTAAGGGATACATCTTAAAGGCAATAAGATATACAAGAAGCGAAAGAGCCTAGAAAACTACTAGAGAGAAGAAAGAAGAAAAAAAGTTTAAAAGTTTCTGTCAAATCACAAAGAACCATCGGAAATATATTGTGTTATGAAATTCTGTAAGAACCAGCTTGTTATTGGCATACAGTGATTGGCAGCTTATAAGTTTCTTGCATGTAATTTTTCCTACTTAATAAAGTTGGCTTTTGCTTAAACCATAAAAGAGTCACATAGTGTCATAAAAGGGGAAAAACTCCTTAAAAGTGATTTAGCTTATATTGAAGTTATATCTAAGATGATCTGAGTTATAAGAACTTTGATAAATTGCAAGGATAGTTTCAGTTTCTTTTCTAAAAATAAGAGCTCTTCTGCAGAGTGATACCACAAATATGAACAGACTAGATTTGGTCACTCTCTGGTTACTGGTACTTCTAAGCTGATCTGTCTACTCTGGGCTCTAGAACCATGGTTGTGATTGCTATTTGGGTCCCACAAATTTGAAGTCTTACCTCAAACAATATCTTAATATGTTTTTTTATGGGGGACTTCAGGAAAATATCCAATATATAAAAATAAATATACAAGTATTCAGGAAAATACATATAATATCATAGAGCTCTGTTCCAGAGGAGTTGCTTGGCTTGTCTCAGACTGGATTCCCTTCCATGAATTGTATGGACAGTAATATGTAATTCATAAGGTTACTTGAGGATCAAAGGAGATCTTGTTTATAAAGTGTTTCTCACTATACTTGGCAAAGCGTAAACCCTTAATAACTAGTAACTATTATTATTTTATTTACTGAGGTCTGTGCTGTCATTCTTTTATCTCAGGTTTCTCTCAATAAAGTCTTGTTGAATCCATTATTTTCTAAGCATTACTAGAGTTTGATCTTTTTATCACTTTATTCCATAATGTCTGCTTATCTTATATTGGAATTTTCTTCTGCAAGACTGTCACTTATTGAGTCACTACCATGTGTTAGAGGATGTTTCAAATGGACCATTCCTGCCTCAGTTTGAGCCGGGGCCCCAGATCAGTAGGTGTGAGAGTTACGGAGTCCAAGTCCAGACTGCCTGTCAGATGACAGTCCAATAAATTGAAAGATGAATTGTTGGAGCATGAAATAGCAGCTTTATTTGGGAAGCCAGCAGACCAAGAAAATGATGGAGTAGGGTCCCAAAGAACAAGCCTCCTCGAATTAGAATTTAGGCATCTTTTACTAAAAGAGGACAGGATATGATCGGTTGTTTCAGACTTCTCGGTGTCAGAATCCTTTGTTCTTGCATCTGTTCACCAGCGTCAGGTCACAATGTTCAGGTTCCTATAAACCTCCAATGAACAAATGTTATTCTCTGTTCTGCAATTTTTTATCTCTGCATGAATGGGATAAGTGTTATACCTTTAATGGTCAGAGCCTTCAGAATGGGCTATCCTGTATATTCCAGGATATAGGCAACATTCTTACCTTTAGCAAAAGCAATAGACTTTAGAAGTTAAATTAAAGGAAACATACCAATATGGAGTCAGGCTTGTTCTTCCCTGTTATACAAATGCTCTTCTATAATAGAGTGAGGTACCAAGCTATCTAGGCAGGGTTTACTAAAAAGGTTTTGAAGTCCACTTTTGTAGTCCTTGAATAAACACCTACTTTTGAGGGTGAAAAGTAGAGAAAGTGTGTGGAAAAGCTGTCAGAGTTCTGAGGCCTTTTCTTTCATACCTGATTTTGCTGTCTAAACATCTCTTGGTGTTAAAAAACCGAAGATTTTAACAACAGAATTAACCATAAAGGATTCTACCCATTAATATTATCATGTTACCTTGAACTGTAATGCAGAATCCCGGTAAATTCTTTTAACAAATTCATCAGCTTGGTGTTGTGTGATGATGTAGACGGGTGGGATAGGGCAATGGGAGGGGACTTCCAGAGGGAGGGTATATATATACTTAGAGTTTACATATGTATCTGATTCACATTGTTGTACAGCAGAAACTAACATAGCATTGTAAAGCAATTATACCCCAATTAAACAATAAATTAAAAGCAAAAAATTAAAGGGTTATGGTACTGTCATGTTTTCCCTGCTCAGTTCAGTTCAGTCGCTCAGTTGTGTCCAACTGTCTGCGACCCCATGAATCACAGCACGCCAGGCCTCCCTGTCCATCACCAACTCCTGGAGTTCATTCAGATTCACATCCATCGAGTCGCTGATGCCATCCAGCCATCTCATCCTCTGTTGTCCCCTTCTCATCCTGCCCCCAGTCCCTCTGAGCATCAGTGTCTTTTCCAGTGAGTCAGCTCTTCACATGAGGTGGCCAAAGTATTGGAGCTTCAGCTTCAGCATCAGTCCTTCCAATGAACACCAGGACTGATCTCCTTTAGGATGGACTGGTTGGATCTCCTTGCAGTCCAAGGGACTCTCAAGAGTCTTCTCCAACACCACAGTTCAAAACCATCAATTCTTCGGCACTCAGCTTTCTTCACAGTCCAACTCTAACATCCATACATGACCACTGGAAAAACCACAGCCTTGACTAGACGGACCTTTGTTGGTAAAGTAGTATCTCTGCTTTTCAATATACTATCTAGGTTGGTCATAACTTTCCTTCCAAGGAGTAAGCAAGCATTTTTTAATTTCATGGCTGCAGTCACCATCTGCAGTGATTTTGGAGCCTCCAAAAATAAAGTCTGACACTGTTTCCACTGTTTCCCCATCTATTTCCCATGAAGTGATGGGACCAGAAGCCATGATCTTCGTTTTCTGAATGTTGAGCTTTAAGCCAACATTTTCACTCCTCTTTCACTTTCACCAAGAGGCTTTTTAGTTCCTCTTCACTTTCTGCCAAAAGGGTGGTGTCATCTGCATATCTGCTCAGTTGTGTCCATCTCTTTTGAGACCCCATGGATTGTAGCCTGGGCTCCTCTGTGCTTGGAATTTTCCAGGCTAGAGTGCTGGAGTAGGTTGCCATTTCCTATGTAAATTCAATGATTTGTTGGTGATTGCTATTTGCTGCTGCTGCTGCTAAGTCACTTCAGTCATATCCGACTCTGTGCGACCCCATAGACGGCAGCCCACCAGGCTCCGCCGTCCCTGGGATTCTCCAGGCAAGAACACTGGAGTGGCTTGCCATTTCCTTCTCCAATGCATGAAAGTGAAAAGTGAAAGTGAAGTCACTGAGTTGTGTCCAACTCTCAGCAACCCCATGGACTGCAGCCTACCAGGCTCCTCCATCCATGGGAGTTTCCAGGCCAGACTACTGGAGTGGGGTGCCATTGCCTTCTCCGGATTGCTATTTAAGTCTTCTTTATTAAAGAGCTAAATGTTTTCATGTTTTTTACTTTTTAAGTCAAAATAGAATATACATTCATTCCTCATCCTAATTCGAAATGTAACAAACCCCTTGGGGTTCTTTTCTATGTCAAGGTGGATATCAAAGCACAACTGCAGCCACAGTTAAAGAAACGCAAAGGCTACTGAAAGCCTTTCTCATCTAAGTTCTCATGATTTAAACATTGTATAGCAACTGACACTTAAGGTGAACATTTTTGATACTTAATTTAGAACTCATTTTCTTAACGCCATTCATGTTCAGGCCGCTGTGCCAGGTGCGGTAAGGAACAAAAGTAAATAATCTGAGGATTCTCTGACCTCAAGAAGTTTATGATTTGGTGAAATAACAAAAAGTGAAGTGCTGCAGAAGAAGAAAGTTGAGTTCAGAAAGTAAGGAGGAAAATGAGGTGAGGAGGAAGTTGTAAAGAAACAATAGAAGTAAATTTAGAGCCAAGTTAGGGCAAGACTTTTGATTGAAAGCCCATCAGTACAGAGGAAGGAAAAAGAAAAGCACCATATTGATGTACTGACTGCCTGTTTGTCTCTCTATACTCACTCTTCACTATTCACCACTTTCTAACATGATGGATAACACCATCTGGTCCCCAGCCCTCGGCTCGTGGGTGGGTTTGGCCAGTGCGAGTCCTAGTGAGAGGTGGAGGGAGGAAGTAGGTAAGCTTGGGGTGTTTATCTGCGGCTCCCTCTGTGTGGAGTCTCTTCAGGCTGATTCTGTCCCTCGACCAGCCTGCCGTCAGGATGCTTTTCTGTGTGTGACTACCTGGCCCTCCTGTCCTTCCTTGTCCCGTTAAGCTCAGGAGCGGTAGCAGCTCTGTAACGATCCTGTCACGGCAGCATCCTCTGTGACTCTCCAGCATCTCCCTTATCCAATACTGTTATAAACATCCTCCAGGCTGTGTGCATGCTTGCCAAGCTGCTTCAGTCCTGTCCGACTCTGTGCAGTCACATGGACTGCAGCTTACCAGGCTCCTCTGTCCATGGGATTCTCCAGGCAAGAATTCTGGAGTGGGTTGCATGCCTTCCTCCAGGGGATCTTCCTGACCCATAGTCTCTTGTGCTCCTGCATTGGCAGGTGGGTTCTTTACCACTAGCACTGCCTGGGAAGCCCCATCTTCCAGATTCTCCTCAATACTTCTTTATTGAGTGCACCATTGCTGGAGGAGGTCATTAAGAAGGCATTACTGCAGGGTCACCAGGGAGCTGGGCCCAGGCAACCTAAGGCTCTTTACCCCTCCTGGTCCTTAGAGTGTATGTTTCCCCTCACCCCTCCATCCACATCTCTGGACTCATTTTAAGACAAGGCACAAACTTGATGGAGCAACGTGTTCTTGAGACCCTGGACTGAACCAGGGTAAGGACACTAAAGAAACCTGTAAGACTCCAGTGGGTGGGAGGGGAAGTCTACACGTCTTGCGGCTGCCCAGGACGAGCCTTGTACGTGAGTTCCCTTGCTGACTAAACCTGCCACCTACCGATCCGGAGCCGTGAGCCTCTTCCTTTGGTCTCTTTGTACAGGAGAACTCCTCAGGTTACACACAACGGCCATCGATTCTTATGAGAATCCTGACTGATAAGCTTAGGTACATTGTCATGAAATTTCAAAATATCAAGGAACCAGAGAAGGACTTGAAAGCTTCAGAAAGGAAAAAACCTATGGTATGTATCCACAAAAGAATGAGAGACAAATTAGCCAAAATTCTCTTAACAACACTGGCTGAGAGACGACAACAGAAAGATGCCTTAAATATTACTCTGAGGGAAAACTATTTTAAATCTGGAATTCCATCCCCAGCCAAGCTATTTTGAGGGCAAAATAAAAACATGTCATATACTCATACATGGGATCAGTTTTTCCTAACACATCTCCATGCACCCTTTGCAGAGAGTAAGACTCTAGGGAGACTTAGGTGAAAACCAAGAAAGAAGATAAACAAATCAAAATATTGTGGAACTAAACCAGGGTATGATTAAAATGTATCCTGTAATGATAATTTCTGCAGAGGTCTAAAAAGGAAAGTTGTAAATGGCAAAGATAGAAGTTTCCATGAAGAAAGTCCTCATGAAAAAAAATGTAGTGGATATAAGCAGTAGAGGGAATAATCAAGGAGCTGAAAATTGGCAATATTAGTGAAACTATGACTCTTTTGTCAAGAAGAAAAATGACAGGCAATTAGAAACTTATGGGAAAATTAAATAGAAAGTTGTGTTGAAAGTCATGGTCCAAACATGAAGGAAATAAAAGGTATTATATGAATTAAAAACATATGGGGTAAACATGAGTGAATCAATTTGATCTGGATAGTTGAAGCATTCTCAGAAGGGAGGTGAGGTAGAATCAAAGGTAGGAACATTAATATTTGTAAACATGTATTTATTTTTAGCTAAAGAATAAATGCTTTACGATCTTGGTTTCATTTCCACCATGTATGCATATGAATTGGCCGTAGGTGTACGTGGGCCTTCCCTCTTGAACCTCCCCGCGACCTCCCCCCACCTCCCACTCTTTCCAACCCATTTAGGCTGGTGCAGAGTCCCAGTCTGAGTCCCCGAGGCACGCAGCAGGTTTCCACCAGCTCTGGGGCCGGTCGCGAAGACGCGTCTGGCGCTCTCTCCACTCACCTCCCCCGTCCCTCCCGCTGTGTTGGTAAGTCTGTCCTCTACCTCTGCGGCTCCGTCTGCAAAGAGATTCATCAGTACCATTGCTCTAGATCCCACCTACAAGGGTTATTGTATGATATTTGTTTTTCTCTTTTTGACTTACTTCACTCAGTATAATAGGCTCTAGGTTCATCCACCTCATTAGAACTGACTCAGACGCCAGGAACAATTATTATTTTCACTGCACTTAACGGAGAGTCAAGGCGTACTTCCCAATGTTGATGAAAAAAGATTAGCAAAAATCAAAAAACTGGGAGAAAGTAATAATATGGAAAACAAGGTAAATAAGTTGAAATTTATTCTTTCATGACAGGAACTAACAAACAATATTCTAAGTTTATAATTCAAAAAACATGATAGCTAATATCTAGAAGTACTAGTATATAAGTCCTGAAAAATGGCTACCTTTAGGCATTGGGAAGGTTTGGGGGGTTGCCTAGTAAATAAGGAGGGTCAAACATTGTTGCTTTTCATGACTGCTTTTGTATGATTTTAAAGTCATCATCGTATGCTTACATTATTTGGTTATGTTGTCCTGACACAAAATAAAATAAAAACCTTTGAAAGGTATACACAAAGAAATACAATGAGACAGATGTTATAAAGTGAGAGACAAACAGTAAAATATGCTTGAGGAGTCAAACAGGGAGAGGTCATTCAGGGCTAAGAGAATTTGAGAAACTTCCAAGAAGTAAGGAGTTTTAAATCAAGGTAATTTTTATCTTTTGAGAAGAAAAATTTAGGATCAAGCCATTTTGGGTGGGTGTGTGTGTGTGTACACAGTGAGATGTGTATGTAATAATTACACTAACAAAAACTGTTGCCTTGAGAACAAAATAAGCAATGTGTTTTCCTTTGATCAGAGATAGCTGTAAAAATCAAATGCATGTAAATTGTAGTGAAATAATTAAAAATCACCATTTTTGTACCTCTAACACCTAGCAAGTTGAGTGACACACAGTGGATGCTTGGTAAGTACAGGTGAGGCAATTATTAATAAATGAGTGAATGAATCACTTGTGATTACGGAATTACTTTAGGAAAGTGTGCAAATATACAGCAACATACTCATAACTTGATATATGTGCTGTGCTGTTGCTCAGTCGTGTCTGACTCTTTGCGACTCTGTGGACTGTGGCCCACCAGGCTCCTCTGTCCATGGAATTTTCCAGGCAAGAATATTGGAGTGGGTTGCCATTTCCTTCTCCAGGCTTGCTATATAAAATACATCAACATACCATATGACAAATGTGGTCATAGAGTGGAAAAAGCCCCCCTACTGAATGCCAAAGCTATAGGACAGGGCCATTATCAGCTTCGTGCTCTATAAATCACTGAGTGCATATAAGGCTCAGTAAAAACAGAGGTATGTGATGAATGCCTTGTCTCTGCCCTTTGCACTCACATCATTTCAGATACTAATTGGAGAGAGGTGTAAGGTAAGGTAATAAGCAGCCATGCTGAGAAGTCCAGATTTAGTATCCAGGATACAAAAACAAAACAAGACAAGAACAGAACTGAATTCTAAGCAGAGGCAGTCAATTAGAATTTGGCTGCCTTCTCATGATCATGGCTACCTGAGAGTTTCCTGGACATAATTAAGTAAAATAAGTCAGGAAGCTTTGCTCTCTGCATTTCTACTTTCTCAACTATATGTTTTGCATTTTGGAGGAAAGAACACTTAATTTGATAACTTTAACCAGGTCTTTCTCAGGCTGGAAAAACATGTACCTGTTTACTAGCATATTTCCAAGCTATAGCGTTCTTGGCTCAGAGCAGGTGGTTGATCAATAGTGTTTTAGGAAGAGAAGACAAATGCTGAAATTCTGACTTATTAATTCACTTCAGAATTGATCTCACTGTTCTCTGAGCCCCTTCAATGATGGTGAATTCACACTGGCTGAGAAAAGGAGATCCTATTTGTAGATGGTGGTGTGCATGAGTCATTACCCTTCCTATGTTGTGGGCCCAGATCCAAATTACTGCCCCAGATGACCTCTGTGGTAGAAACAAGGCACTGCTCCCTGCCTTAAAAACAAAACCCGCTTGTTTACTTATCTGCATATTTGCTTTTACCTTTGGCTGCATGGGCCTCTCACCGCTGTGCCTGGGGAGCGTGGCGTGCAGACCTCTTGCTGCGGTGCTTTCTCTTGGCGCAGCGTGTGGGTTCCAGGGTGCTCGGGCTCAGTGGTTGCGGCACCTGGTTTAGGTGCCTCATGGCGTGTGGAATCTTCCTGGACCAGGGATCGAACCCATGTCCTCTGCATTGGCAGGTGGATTCTTAACCACTGGAACACCAGGGACGTCTGCCTGCCTTTTTTTGAATTCTTTGTAACTAGTAAGAGTGAATTGACTTTTGGTCCTTCATGCCAAGGAGTTTATTCATAATGATTTTATAATTATTTCTCATACTTCTACATGTATGCACCTTAAATAATATCTTTCTCATTTTGTATTTATGAATTTTGTAAATGAAATAAAATAGTCATGGTTACCCATGTTATATTTTGGAATGGAAATCTTTTTCATGAAAGAAACTTCAGTGTATTTTGCATATAGTAAAATTTACAGCCTTTACTGTACAATTCTTTGAGTTTTGACAAATTTATACAACCATGCAGCCACTACCACGATCAAGATAAAGAGTTTTATTGCTCCAAAATTTTCCCCAGGACACTTTTGTAGCCAACCACTCTCCCATCCTCATGTCTGCAATCACTGATGTATTTTCTGTTCCTACAATTTTGCCTTTGCAAGAATGTCTTCTCAGTGAAATCATATAGTATGTGCACTTTTGACTATGGCTTTTTTTTCACACAGTAGAATTCATTGAACATTAAATCATATTGTTGTGTGCATCGTGTGTGTTCGTTTCTTTTTTGCTGTTGAGTAGTATTCTGTTTTACAGATATACTGGGAGTTTGTGTATTCCTCAGCTGAGAGACATTTGAGCTATTTCTCAGTTCAGTTCAGTTCAGTCGCTCAGTCCTGTCCCACTCTTTGCGACCCCATGAATCCCAGCATGCCAGGCCTCCCTGTCCATCACCAACTCCTGGAGTTCATTCAGACCCATGTCCATCGAGTCAGTGATGTCATCCAGCCATCTCATCCTTGGTTGTCCCCTTCTCCTGCTGCCCCCAATCCCTCCCAGCATCAGAGTCTTTTCCAATGAGTCAACTCTTCGCATGAGGTGGCCAAAGTACTGGAGTTTCAGCTTTAGCATCATTCCTTCCGAAGAAATCCCAGGACTGATCTCCTTTAGGATGGACTGGTTGGATCTCCTTGCAGTCCAAGGGACTCTCAAGAGTCTTCTCCAACACCACAGTTCAAAAGCATCAATTCTTCGGTGCTCAGCCTTCTTCATAGTCCAACTCTCACATCCATACATGACTGCTGGAAAAACCATAGCCTTGACTAGACGGACCTTAGTTGGCAAAGTAATGTCTCTGCTTTTGAATATGCAATCTAGGTTGCTCATAAATTTCCTTCCAAGGAGTAAGCGTCTTTTATTTCATGGCTGCAGTGATTTTGGAGCCCCCCAAAAAAGTCTGACACTGTTTCCACTGTTTCCCCATCTATTTCCCATGAAGTGATAGGACCAGAAACCATGATCTTCGTTTTCTGAATGTTGAGCTTTAAGCCAACTTTTTCACTCTCCTCTTTCACTTTCATCAAGAAGCTTTTTAGCTCCTCTTCACTGCATATCTGAGGTGACTGATATTTCTCCCGGCAATCTTGATTCCAGCTTGTGATTTCTTCCAGTCCAGCGTTTCTCATGATGTACTCTGCATATAGGTTAAATAAGCAGGGTGACAATATACAGCCTTGGCATATTCCTTTTCCTATCTGGAACCAGTCTGTTGTTCCATGTCCAGTTCTAACTGTTGCTTCCTGGCCTGCATACAGATTTCTCAAGAGGCAGGTCAGGTGGTCTGGTATTCTGAACTCTTTCAGAATTTTCCAGTTTATTGTGATCCACACAGTCAAAGGCTTTGGCATAGTCAATAAAGCAGAAATAGATGTTTTTCTGGAACTCTCTTGCTTTTTCCATGATCCAGTGGATGTTGGCAATTTGATCTCTGGTTCCTCTGCCTTTTCTAAAAACATCTTGAACATCTGCAAGTTCACGGTTCACGTATTGCTAAAGCCTGGCTTTGAGAATTTTGAGCATTACTTTACTAGCGTGTGAGATGAGTGCAATTGTGCAGTAGTTTGAGCATTCTTTGGCATTGTCTTTCTTTGGAATTGGAATGAAAACTGACCTTTTCCAGTCCTGTGGCCACTGCTGAGATTTCCAAATTTGCTGGCATATTGAGTGCAGCACTTTCACAGCATCATCTTTCAGGATTTGAAATAGCTCTATTGGAATTCCATCACCTCCACTAGCTTTGTTCATAGTGATTGTTTCTAAGGCCCACTTGACTTCACATTCCAGGATGTCTGGCTCTAGATGAGTGATTACACCATTGTGAGATATTTCTAGATGTTGGCAATTTATAGATAAAGTTGTTCTAAACATATATGCATATCTTTTGTTAAAACATAGGTTTTTATTTACTTGGGTTAATAGTTGGTAGTGGAATTTCTAAGTTGCATTGTAAGTCTATGTTTAACTTTGCAAGGAACTGTCAAAATGTTTTCCAAAAGTGAAGTATCATTTTGTGTTCTTCTGAGAAATGTTTGAGAGTACCACTCACTCTGCGTCTTCATCAGTACCTGATGTTGTCAGATATTTTTGAAAAATTAGATTTGATTCTAATAGGTATATATTAATAGTTGTATTTTATTGTGGTTTTAATTTTCACTTTTCTAGTGACTATTGATGTTGAACATCTTTTTATGTACTTAGTTGCCATACTTGTATCTTCTTATATGAAGTATCTACTCAAATAGCTCCCTATTTTAAATTGGCTATTATTGAATTTTGAGAGTTCTATTTATAAGCTGGATACAAACTCTTTATTAGAAATATGATTTACAAGTGTTTTCTCCCTCTTTCAGGCTTCTCATTTTGATATTGGCTTCCAAACAGTAGATGTTCTTAATTTTGATGAAGTCCAATTTATTGAGTATTTTCTTTATGCTTTATTTTTGTGCTTTAGGTGTTGTATCTAAGAAATCATTGTTTAGCTCAAGAAAACAGCATTTTTTTTTACATTTTCTTTATTTTTCTATTTGATTGTCTTTTATTATAATTATTTTTTTCTTTTTAAAAAATATGTATTCATTTTTAATTGATAATCAGTTTACAATATTGGTTTCATTTCTGTCATACATTTTCTTTTAGAAGTTTTATAGCTTTAGGTTTTACATTTAGGTCTATTATCTACTTTGAGATAATTTTTGTATAGTGAGAGGTATGAATTGAGTTTCATTTAAAAAAAGCAAAACAGAACCCCCTACTGTTATCTAATTGTCCCAGCACCATTTGTTGAACTTACTTTCCTTTCTGTATTGATTGCCTTTGCACCTTTGTAAAAAATTAAGTGATAATACATGTGAGCATCTATTCCTGGACTATTTATTTTGTTCCATTTATTTGTATGTATTTCTCTCACCAACATCAGACTGTCTTGACTTCTGTAGTTTTATAGTAAGCTTGGAAATCAGGTAATGTGAAACTTCCAACTTCCAAAAACTTTTCGATTATTTTAATTTCTTTGCCTGTCTATATACATTTTAGAATGTTTATTTTTTTAAAAATAATCTTCTTGGGATTTTTATTAGGACTCCATTAACTTTGTAGACCAATTTGGAGAGAACTGATATAAGAACTTTGAAACTTCTTATCCTTGAAATAGTATATCATTGCATTTATTTAGATCCTCTTGGTTTCATTCATTAATATTTTATAGTTTTTAACATATGGGTCTTATACTTACTTTGTGATTTTTTTTTACAAATATTTCATTTTTGGTACTATTGAAAATGGTGCTTCAAAAAATTTAAACTTCTGATTATTTACTTCTAGTATATAGAAATACTATTAAATTTTAATATTGATATTATATTCTTCAAGTATGATACTCACTAATTAGTTTTAACAGCTTTTTAAAGGCCTTTGAGTTTTCTATATCATCTCTGTACAGTTACGCAATTTGCAAATAGAGACAGTTTTATGTCTCTCTTTCCAGTCTTTATGTCTTTTATTTTTTCTTGCATCTCTGTTTTATCTATATATCTATTAATATATATCTAAATATCCATATCCATATCCATATCCATGTACTGTGCTGTACTTAGTTGCTCAGTCATGTCTGACTCTTTGTGACCCCATGAACTGTAGCCCACCAGGCTCCTCTGTCCATGGGGATTCTGTAAGCAAGAATACTGGAGTGGGTTGCCATGCCCTCCTCCAGGGGGATCTTCCCAACCCAGGGACTGAACTTAGGTTTCCTGCGTTGCAGGTGGATTCTTTACTGACTGAGGCACCTGGGAAGCCCAGGAATACTGGAATGGGTAACATATCCCTTCTCCAGGGGATCTTTCTGACCCAGGAATCGAACCAGGTTCTCTTGCATTGCAAGTGGATGCTTGGCCAGCTGAGCTACCAGGGAAGCCCATCCATATCCATACTATTTGCATGTTTAGCCCATTGTTTTAACCTGTCAAGTGGGCCTCCCGGGTGGCTCAGTGGTAAAGAACCTGTCTTCCAATGCAGGCAATACAGAAGACACAGTTTTGATACTTGGATCAGGAAGATCCCCCGGAGAAGGGAATGGCTACCCACTCCAGTATTTTTCCTGGAGAGTCCCATGGACTGAAGATCCTGGTGGGCTTCAGTCCATGGGATCGAAAAGAGTCCGACATGATTGAGCATGCATGCACTAGCCTACCGAGTCTTGGAATCATGAAACTGGCACCTAATTTTTTTACTGTTGACCAGAGAGCTCACCAGTTCCGCATTCTAGTTTTTAAAGTACCAAACTAGATAATTTTTCTAAACAAAATAGAGTTGCTTTTTATTAGGAGAAATTTAAAGTATCTATGTTGCTGTTGTTGTTTTTCTCTAAGTCATGTCTGACTCTTTGTGACCCCATAGACTGTAGCCTACCAGTCTCCACTGTCCTTGGGATTTCCCAGGCAAGGATACTGGAGTGGGCTGCCATTTCCTTCTCCAGGGATTGAATCTTTGTCTTCTGCATTGCAGGTGGATTCTTGACCACTGAGCCACTGGGGAAGCTCTAAAGCCTCTAAGTGTGTTAGTCACTCAGTCGTGTCTGAGTCTGCGACCCCGTGGACTGTAGCCCGCCAGGCTCCTCGGTTCATGGAATTCTCCAGGCAAGAATACTGGAGTGGATTGCTGTTCCTTTCTCCAGAAAGCATCAATAGATATGGGGAAACAGTACAATGAGCACGTCACTTCTATCAGAAAGCATCAAAAGTTACCAACACGCAGCCAGCCTTGCTTCTTCTATACCTTCACTGGCTTCTTCTTTGTGTGCTTGCTGCGGAGTCACTTCTGTCGTGTGCGTCTCTGTGTGACCCCATAGATGGCAGCCCACCAGGCTCCCCTGTCCCTGGGATTCTCTAGGCAAGAACACTGGAGTGGGTTGCCATTTCCTTCTCCAATGCATGAAAGTGAAAAGTGAAAGGGAGTCACTCAGTTGTGTCCAACCCTTATCATGGACTGCAGCCCACCAGGCTCCTCCATCCATGGGATTTTCCAGGCAAGAGTACTGGAGTGGGGTGCCACTGCCTTCTCCACTTTGTGTGCTTACTGTTGGATTATTTAAAACAGCATAGTATATTCAGATAGAGATAGAGTGAACACCTCCACTGTGCTATAAGCTATCCAAAGTAAAGAATGCTATCTTACTTTTAATTTTATATCCATTGTAGAGCTCAACACTTTGCACATGGAAGATATGTTCAAGATATTTTTGTTGAACTAAATTTTTGTGGAATCTCTCACTTCAGTATAGTTCTAAATGCCCTTTCTCCCTTTGTTTTCTGAAAATCTGTCTAGTTTACTTTGAGGTCCAATCCTATATTTAGTTGCTTATATAATCTTTTTGAAAATATTTTATTTAAAACTCATGACAAAATGTATGTAATGAATATGTACCAAAGCATAGTAATGCCATGTACACTCAACACTCAAGAACCAGAATTTCACAAGATAACTGGAGCTTCTGTACTCCTTATCTCCTTCTAGAAGTAATCTCTATTGTGAATTTTATAATTCATATTTTAATATCTTATATATTATTATTTATAAAATATTAATGGCTTCTTTGTGTGCTTACTGTTGGGTTTCTTAAAATACCATAGTATGTTCAGATAGAGAGATAGTGAACATATTATGAACATATTATAGTGAACATATATATATTAATATATAAATTTACTAATATTTTATAAGTAGACTCTATTTATCAGTCTATGATGTTAGATATTTTTAGAAGCATCTTTAAGAAACATACTGTTCAGTTTTGCTCATTTTTATTAGTTTGATTGCTTTATAATGTTGTATTAGTTCTGCTATATAATTTTGCTCATTTTTGAAGCTTGTAAAAATGCTATCATATAGTTAAATGTCTGCAAATGATTTTTAAAATAATGCCGTTCAGACAATTTCACTTTATGTAATTATTGGTATTGTTTGCCTTAAGTGTACGTAATTGCTTTCTGGTTGTCTGATCTGTTCTTTGTTCCTTTTTTGGCTTTTTTGACTTCGTTTGGATTAATAGAATATTTTTGAGATTCTCTTTCACCTCCATTTGTTTTTTCTAATTAAATTTCCTTTATAATATTTGGTGATAGCTCTGACTCGATGGACGTGAGTGTGAGTGAACTCCGGGAGTTGGTGATGGACAGGGAGGCCTGGCGTGCTGCGATTCATGGGGTCGCAAAGAGTCGGACACGACTGAGCGACTGAACTGAACTAAGGTTTAAAATATATGTTTTAACTTAGTATAGTCTATCTTCACATTTATTATATCACTTCATACAGATCATGTGAGCCTTGTAACAGAATTATTTCCTTTCTTCCCTCCCATCCTTTGTACTAGTATTGTCATAAGTTTTACTTCTCATATATTATACACTTTGTAATACATTGTTACTACCAATACCTTGGCCACCTCATGCGAAGAGCTGACTCATTGGAAAAGACCCTGATGCTGAGAGGGATGGGGGGCGGGAGGAGAAGGGGATGACAGGATGAGATGGCTGGATGGCATCACTGGCTCCTTTTTTGTTTTAGATTCCACATATAAGTGATATCGTATGGTATTTCTTTATGATATCACATGATACGTCTTCCTCTGTCTGGCTTACTTAGTATCATAATCATTAGGTCCATCCATGTTGCTACAAGTGGCATTATTTCAATCTTTTTAATGGTTGAATAATATTTCATTATGTGTATATATACCACATATACAAACTAATATATATATAATTAGATAGCTGCGCTGTACATCTGAAACTTACATGATATTGTAAATCACCTATACATCAATAAAAATTTTTAAGATAAAATAAATGAAATAACTGAAAAAATGAGATTAAACAATCATCTCCATTTTAGGCAGTGCCCTTCTGCCTGGGCCTTGGGGATAGCGCATGCTCAGTGTTTCCATCAGTCCCACCTGTGGCAACAGAGCTCTGCCTTGGATCTGCGGCAGGCATCCAGAGAATTCCTGCCCCTGCCGAAGGTACCAGACTTCTGCTCTGTGTTGGTGCAGAGCAGGGACACAGAGACTTTCCACTGTCCTGCCCTTCCCTAAGAAGCTTTCTGGTGGCAGGAAGGGGAGTGCCCTACCGCCTCAAGAGGCCGATGGCTTTTGCTGTCATCACTTCCCCAGGGACCCTGGACACCAGATGATTTTCTGTTCTTCCCAAAGTGTCTTTTGTTTTTGATGAAAGATGGATTTGCCCTTGAATCAAGCAGAAGCTGCTCTCCATCCATGTGCACCCCTGAAGGGAGATCTCTCTGGTCTCCTGTCCCGCCCCTAATCTTTCTTGAGGGCGTCACTGGAGCACCATGGACAAGAGCTCGTATGTGAGTGAGAACTACCCTGGGCCTGGGGATCCTAGTTATTCTAAACTTACATCCTAGGCCACATTTGGACTTTAGGAATTGGTTAAAATTTTAGTTGATGCCTTACCCTCTGCTGAGGTGGTCTCCTATTTTTCTTAATCTCTGCAAAGGCGAAATAATTTCCATGTCTTGTCTTTCTTTAAAGGGACTGGTCTGGATTTGAAATCAGTTCTTATGGCTGCCTTGTGACCTCAGCTCCCTGATGGGTTCAAGATAAGTTATAATTTTACATATTATCTGTTTTTTTGTTGTTATTAGGATGGGAGAAACATTCTCTTGCAGCTTTCTATAGCTTATGTGGAAATGGGGTTTATAAAGCTTATTTTCTTCACTCAGTAGCAAAGTTTTAAGATTTATGTTAATGCATGTAGCTGCAGTTCATTAATTTCCCCTGATGTATAATATTCTACTATGTATATATATATTACAAATTACCCATTCTCCTGTAAATAGGCATTCAAATTATTTCCAGTAATTTATTTTTATAAACAACATTGCTTTGAACACTCTTAGTCGTTATCTGTTGGTCTACGTTTGCAAATTTCTCTGCCTGTATATCTATAAGGGGTGCTACTGGATTGTAAATTACGCATGTATATAAGCTATTTGTTCAACTTACAAAACAATGCTTTTTAAAAATTTACCCCACCACACCTCTGAACAATAAAGAAAACCTGCATGCATCATTGACACGTATCCTTTTTTTTTGTCATCACCTATGTCTTCCCTTTCTTTCCTATGATCTCTTGATTTCTGATTCCTTCTGTTTTTCTATTTGGTTCATACAGCTTAGGATTCAGCTCTTATTTCATGTTAATTCTATCTTTTTTTATTTGCCTGCATCAAGTCTTAGTTGCGGCATGCAGGATCCGTCATTGCAGAGCATGAATTATTTAGACGTGGCGTGCAGGCTCAGTAGCTGCAGTGCATGCGCTTAGCTGCTCTGTGCTGTATGCACACACACGTGTGGGAGCTCAGTTCCCTGACTAGGGGTCAAACCATGTCCCCTGCATTGCAGAGCTGATTCTTAACCACTGGACCACCAGGAAGCCCCCATATTAATGCTATTGTTTCATTTCTTGATTTTTATCTTTTAGTTTTTTAAAACAAATTTTTGCTTGTATTTGCTAACATTTGCTTGAATTTGCTAACATTGAAATAGCTAACATGTGTTGAGCTATAGATTATAATAGCCGTCATTTTACCCAGCCCCTGATCCCCCATCTCTAGCTCTCAGTAGCTGAGCCAGCATCCTGACCTAGTATTTACCCTTTGGCCTACTGAGTGTGTGTTGGTGGGGAGGGCGTGTGTGTGTTCATGTGCACGTGCGTGTATTATTATCTAAACACATGAAGTTGAAATAACTACCAATTACTGTCCTTTAGGTAGACTTAATTTCATTCTGGAAACTGGCTTAAGTAATTAACTATTCACAACTCCCAAACGCATTTCTCTTCTTAGTCTTCACGGATATTAAGAAAGATAAAATTGAGGTTTAGACAGTTTAGAACTCAGTGATTTTTCTTTTCCCCCTTCACACTGTAGATGACTCAGAGAACTTGCTTCATAAAACACAAATTAAGATTTTTTCACGGAATTCACAGATTCACAGTGAAATTGCAGAACTCCTCCTAGCTAGAGAAACCACATGGTCTTGGAGGTCCTGGCACCACCCCCGGGCCGGCTCCATGCCTGATGACTGACCGATGACTGGCTGATACAGGGCGCAGACGGCCGAGCTCCTCGCCTCTGCAGCAGGGAGAAGGCAGAAACTCTGTGATGTGATTCATACTCTAGAGAAGGAGTCAGCAAACCGTGGCCCCTTGGCCAAATCTGATTGCTTTTGTAAACAAAGTTCTATTGGAACAAAGCAAGGCTCCTTTATTTTATTGCCTACAGTTACTATGTGCCACAAAGGCAGAGCTGAGCAGCTGAGCAATGATGAAACCTGCTGACTCTCAGTCTAGAGCCTTTATTCCCAACCGCAGACCCCAGCGGACACCCACGCTCTCTCTTGGCTCCCTTCTCTACTGTCCTGCTTCCTCTCATCCCTCACAGGTTGCACTCAAATCTCGTCGTCAGGCTCTGCTTCATGACCAGGGAGACTAACACACATACTCATACGCTTCTTCATTTTCCTGCTATTTTCTTTGTGTCTCCATCGGCTCTAAGGGGAGTGTCCCAGACCCATGTGCTGACATTGCTCAGCAATCAGCTCCCTCCCAATTGGTTTCTTGAATCAGTGATGCTCTTCTCAGAAAGGGAAAGAGCTCATTATTTCTGCAAACTCAACTTTTCTTTCTACGGCTTCTCCGATAGAGTGACACCCATTGCCCAGAATGATCTTTGTTACCCTAGTTTCAAGAATCACAGATTAGTATTATTTCATTTGCATTTATAATATTTTTTCAGATCACCAGAAGCCTCCACAGCATTTATCATCATATGATGCATGCTATAGCCCATTCCAAAGACCTCTGGGAATATAAATTTCTCACCCCAATTGCCAGTAATGACTAAGTTGTTATTGTTTAGTTGCTAAGTTGTGTGCGACTCTTGTGACCCCATGGACTATAGCCTGCCAGGCTCCTCTGTCCATGTGATTTCCCAGTTAAGAATCCTGGAGTGGGTTGCCATTTCCTTCTCCAGGGCATCTTCCGACCCAGGGATTGAACCCATATCTCTGACATTGGCAGGCAGATTCTGGCCACCAGGGAAGCCCAATGATCAAGTATGGGCAAGAATTAGGTGAGGACATTGTTGGAATTCATTATATTAAAAATAAAAATTAAAAATAAAAATAAGGAGAAAATATTTTGTCTACCATTTGTCGAGCGTCACACAGAAAGAATGAAGTTTTGTTTAGGTAGCACCCAGTCCTGCCGCCTCCTTCCTGAGTTGCCTGCCTTCGTGCTAATGAAGAAGCACTGAAATCTCCCCATGATGGGGATGTCTTCCTTGCGTGATTACTTGCAGTTGATGCTTAGAAAGATATTCATGGTTTCTAATGCAGTATGCTGAAATTTTTCCTCTTATTGAGAAAATAAAGGAAGCAGTAGGGCTAACACATAAAATGAAAAATATAATTACATCAAGAGTTGAAACAAAGTCATTTTCTGAAAGGATAAAGAGGGGAATGAGGAGAAAGAGAGAAACTTAATAATGAAGTAGGATCAGGTGTGCTGAGGTTGCATTTTAATATAAGCTGAGGATCTGGGCTGGGATGAGCGAGGCAGGGACTGTTCATGTCCGTGTGCAGAGACAGTGGATCATTTCAGAAAGGCTGAGGCTGCTTCTCAGGACACAGGAGAGGTGCAGTCTCTCTTTTCTGAAATGCGTGTTTTCAAGTCAGTGGCCCACTGTAGGATTTTCAAATGGGTGGTTTCATTCAGCTTGCGGAAAAGTGCTGTATGTGTGGCATAAGAATAATCTCTTTACCAGAACAGGGATTTTATGAGCAGAAAGTTAATTTGAATGTCATTTGTTGATGAACTTCAGTAAAATATTTTATATCTAAGGGACATTTACCAAAGCCCTTTTCAGTTTTTCAGTTGATTAAAAATCATTGCTGAGTGCTAATAGGTGAATAGAGATTCAAACATTAGATACTCACATACAACCATTCAATTTTAAGATAGTAATTCAAACCTTCCAATGACCAATATGATGGTGTAGCATATATAAAACACTTTAGATTTGTACATTATTCTAGATTTCTTTCAATGTACTTTCATGTTTTTAATTTTATTTTACCCTCACAGTAATACTGCAAAGGGGAATAGGTATTTAATTCATTAATGAACTTAATAATCAAGCTCAAAATAAGCTTGTTATAAAAATTAACATATATATATTCTATGTCATTAATGTTGTTTAACAGATACATAATAGAGTCACAAATATGAGCATGTACTTTGGACAAAATTAGAAAAAATATCTGGGCTCAAGCACTGATCCTGACTCTTACTGGTTTGGTAACATTGAGGATGCTGTTTGACACACCTGAACCTCATTTAAAATGAGGAATTTAAAATGAATATGGTGTTAATGAATAACACCTAAGGTTGTGAATGTGAACTACCCAACACAAAGTTAATGTTTAGCGAATCTGAGTGGCTTTTCTACTTACTTTCAGCTATAAGCCTCCCAAATTTTAAAAAAGATAAAAAACAGCTTCCAAGATAAACCTTGTGTAAAATGGGTATGACTGAAACCGAAGAAACACTATCTAAAAAGGAGCCACCATCCCAAATAGATAGTGCCATCAACTGAAGAAGAGTTAATTCCTAAGGTATGTATGGATTTAGCTCTGAGTTTCCTGACATCTGAAAGGAAGCTCATTAGTTACCTAATGTTCTCTCCAGACAAAAGAAAGCACACACATTTACTGCAAGAAATAAAGCTTTCCTTGGAATTATGTTAAACGAAGTGCATTTCCATGGGCCTTCTGAAAACCAATATTTGCAAGTGTAGTGGACATTGCTTGGCTCCAGCTTTGAAAATACAACAGAAATACAGATGACAAAACTTTCCTATCGACCTTCTGCAACAGCTCAGGGCAAAACCTTCCATCATCAATCAGTGAAGGCATTTCTATGGAGAACTGAGATAATTTGGTCCAAGTACGTGACTTCTTGATGATCTAACTTAAAAAGCAGCACGATTTAGATAGTCTAGAAGAAAGGGTACTTAGCATGCCCATTCACTTTCTCTTTCAAATATCAGATGTCTTAAGTCAGCCCTAGGCAGGTGCTGTTTGTGGGTGCTCAGTTGTGTCCAACTCTGTGTGACCCCATGGACTGTAGCCCACCAGGCTGCTCTGTCCATGGGATTCTCCAGGCAAGAACACTGGAGTGGGGTGCCATTTTGTCCTCCAGGGGATCTTCCCGACCCAGGGATCGAACCCGCATCTCTTGCCTCTCCTACTTTGGCTGGTGGATTCTTTAGAACGGCATTACCTGGGAAGCCCTGGGCAGGTACTGGCTCTCAGACAAATCCTAACTGAACAACTACCTGTGAGGCAGCTGTTCTATACTACTGGCTTGTGAAAATTGTATGCTTTAGACACCAGACACAGGAGGCAGCATTATCATTATGTCACGAATGTTAAGAGCTTTACTTACATTTTGGCCAAGTTGGAGGACCAACCCATTTCAGTAGCTGCTTGGAAAGTGGGTGGATTAACAGGTAAGATTACTCTTTCCCTTACAAGAAAGCACTGACTTTTCCCTGTAGGCTTGCATTCCTCAAATTCTGTGACTTACAGTGCAAGAAGGACAAGTATCATCTTCATACACTAGCAACATAGGTGTTACTAGAATTTTTCTTCTCAGATTCCCTGGACCAGAGGGGTTTACAGTAGTGGACACTGGGTAAAGCTGTGGAAACAACCCAGTTATGAAGACTTTAGCTTATTGCTTTTGCCATTCCTTCTGGTCTAATCCATTTCAGATCAAATTCTCAATAATTTTGTTTCATGTCCTAAATTCTGCTTGCTTGTGATGTGTGTTTCCATGGATGAGATTTTTCATACTTGGCTGGTTACCCTGGTGTCAATATATGTTTTCAAGGACTTTGGTCCAGTCATGTAGGGGGGACCCAATTCAGTTCAGTCACTCAGTCGTGTCCAACTCTTTGCGAGCCCATGAACTGCAGCATGGCAGGCCTCCCTGTCCATCACCAATTCCCGGAGTTTATTCAAACTCATGTCCATTGAGTCGGTGATCCATCCAACCATCTCGTCTTCTGTTGTCCCCTTCTCCTCCTGCCCTCAAATTTTCCCAGCATCAGAGTCTTTTCCAAGGAGTCAGTTCTTCACATCAGGTGGCCAAAGTATTGGAGTTTCAGCTTCAACATCAGTCCTTACAATGAATATTCAGGATTAATTTCATTTAGAATTGACTGGTTGGATCTCCTTGTAGTCCAAGGGATTTTCAAGAGTCTTCTCCAACACCACAGTTCAAAAGGATCAAATTCTTTGGCATTCAGCTTTCTTTACAGTCCAACTCTCACATCCATACATGACCACTGGAAAAACCGTAGTTTTAATTAGACAGACCTTTGTTAGCAAAGTAATGTCTCTGCTTTTTAATATGCTTCTAGGTTGGTCATAGCTTTTCTTCCAAGGAGCAAGTATCTTTTTAATTCATGGCTGCAGTCACCATCTGCAGTGATTTTGGAGCCCAAGAAATAAAGTCTGTCACTGTTTTCACTGTTTCCCCATCTATTTGTCATGGGGTGATGAGACTGGATGCCATGATCTTAGTTATTTGAATGTTGAATTTTAAGCTAACTTTTTCACTCTCCTCTTTCATCAAGAGGCTCTTTAGTTCTTCACTTTCTGCCATAAAGGTGGTGTCATTGGCATATCTGAGGTTATTGATATTTCTCCTGACAATCTTGATTCCAGCTTGTGCTTAATCCAGTCAGGCATTTCACATGACATACTCTGCATATAAGTTAAATAAGCAGGGTGACAACATACAGCCTTGACATACTCCTTTCCCAATGTGGAACCAGTCTGTTGTTCCCTGTCTGGTTCTAACTGTTGCTTCCTGACCTGCATACAGATTTTGCAGGAGGCAGGTAAGCTAGTTTGGTATTTCCATCTCTTGAAGAATTTTCTAGAGTTTGTTGTGATCCACATAGTCAAAGCCTTTGGCTTAATCAATAAAGCAGAAGTAGATGTTTTTCTGAAATTTTCTTGCTTTTTCTATGATCCAGTGGATGTTGATAATTTCATCCTTGTTCCTCTGCCTTTTCTGAATGCAGCTTGAACATCTAGAATTTCATGGTTCACATACTGTTGAAGCCTGACTTGGAGAATTTTGAGCATCAATTTGCTAGCATGTGAGATGAGTTCAATTGTGTGGTAGTTCGAACATTCTTTGGCATTGCCCTTCCTTGTAACTGAATGAAAACTGACCTTTCCAGTCCTGTGGATGCTACTGAGTTTTCCAAATTTGCTGGCATATTGAGTGCAGCACTTTAACAGCAATATCATGTTTTAGGATTTGAAATAGCGCAACTGGAATTCCATCACCTCTGTAGCTTTGTTCATAGTGATGCTTCCTAAGGCCCACTTGACTTTGCTTTCCAGGATGTCTGGCTCTAGGTGAGTGATCACACCATCGTGGTTATCTGGGTCATGGAGTCCTTTTCTGTGTAATTCTTCTGTGTATTCTTGCCATCTCTTCTTAATATCTTCTGCTTCTGTTAGGTCCCTACCATTTTTGTCCTTTATTGAGCCCATCTTTGCATGAAATGTTTCCTTGGTATCTCTAATTTTCTTGAAGAGATCTCTAGTCTTTCCCATGCTATTGTTTTCTTCTATTTGTTTGCATTGATCACTGAGGAGGTCTTTCTTATCTCTCATTGCTATTTTTTGGAACTCTGCTTTCAATGGGCATATTTTTGACTGTGGCTCAGATCGTGAACTCCTTATTGTCAAATTCAGACTTAAATTGAAGAAAATAGGGAAAACCACCAGACCATTCAGGTATGACCTAAATCAAATCCCTTATGATTATACAGTGGAAGTGGCAAATAGATTCAAAGGATTAGATCTGATATACTGAGTAATTGAAGAACTATGGATGGAGGGTCATGACATTTTACAGGAGGCAGTGATCAAGACCATCCTCAATGAAAAGAAATGCAAAAAAGCAAAATGGTTGTCTGAGGAGGCCTTACAAATAGCTGTGAAAGAAGAGAAGTGAAAGGCAAAGGAGAAAAGGAAAGATGCACCAATTTGAATGCAGAGTTCCAAAAATAGCAAGGAGAGATAAGAAAGCCTTCTTCAGTGATCAGTGTAAAGAAATAGATGAAAACAATAGGATGGGACCCAAATGAAAAAACAACAACAACAACAACAAACTATTTCTGTTGCTCTTATAAATGTGTGTGTGTGCGTGTGTGCAAGCTCTAGTGTGCCCAACCCTTTGCGACCCCATGGACTATATAGCCTGTCAGGCTCCTCTGTCCATGGGATTTTCCAAGCAAGAATACTGGAGTGGGTTGCCATGCCCTACTCCAGGGGATCTTCCTGACCTGGTGAGCCAACCTGTGTCTCCTGCATTGCAGGCAGATTCTTTATCACTGAGTCATCAGGGAAGCCCATTCCTATAAATATTTCCAAGTATTTTTATGAGTTCTCTTTCAAGAGATGGTAATTCCATGATTTGCAGGACAGGATGTGCTTTGGAAGTTTAAAGGCAGCCACTTCATTCACACGGATGACTCACAAGTGGAATTATGTCAGTGCAGGTGGCATTTGTTTGAAAGAATAAACTGATGTTTGTACAATATCTGCTCACTTACTTGTAAGATTCTTTACCTGATGGTGTTGCAACTTCCATATGCTAATACTGACATCCAACGCAAAGCAGGATTATGGCAATAATACATGAGCTTAATTTTCTAGCCAGTGTTGCACCTGGATTCCTAGTTAATGAAGTAGTTCTTTATTGTTATCTGTCTTTTGTAAGAGAAAATTTCCCAGGCATGGGAAACATATTCTCCTGAGTATCATCACAGAATTAAAATTTAGCAGTTATTGCCTCCATCTTTATGGTTTTTTATTGCAAAAATGAAAGTCCAGGTTCTGAAATGTTCAAAGTGAAATATGGAGTTATTAATAGTTCTTACCCAAATACCATCCCCTTGAAATTTTTTGATTAATATTTTGTCTCAGTTTAAGGATTTATCACAAAAAGAATATGTTCATAAATATTTTCACACAATAGAGTACATAAAATATCATAAATATTTTATGCTTGGAACAATGATAGCTGTTAATGAAGTATTTTTATGGGTACATGTTTGATTTTTAAGCTCTGATTAAAAACCAATATATCAAATAAAAATAATGTGAAAACCTTCCAATGGTAAAACATGAAGAATCTCCATTCCAACAACTCTCCATTCCAGAACCAATCAGTAAAGTCATTGAGAAGGAATTTTATTCTTCCTTTTTGCAGGCTCACTCCATCAGGCACAAGTAGATGGAGTTTTCGAGGGCTGAAACAAAGACTTCTGCCTTAGAAATTTAGAGAATAGTTTTCTGGTCTTTGTGAGGAATGTCTTGACTAATAAGCAGGTGCGGGTGAATCGTCTGCATATTTTTATCTAGTCTGTGAATGTTTCAACTGGGACTGGCGTTCACTTAGCAAGATTGAGCCACAATGAGTTAATGACATATAGCCCTGCTCTGAGCCTTTGCAAAACATCTCCATTTATCTCAGGAGAGGATCAACAGGATCCCTATAGCACAAAAAGAAAACACAGAGGTGTGTGATGAAGGTCTCAGTTAATCAGGGACAAATGCAAGCTAAGGTCTCTAAATCCTTTTGTAATTTGTTTACGATTGAGTGTAGAGACTGCTGTGGCTGAGAAGTTTCCCATGATCCCTTAGGCCTGGGTTAACTGTGTCTTCTAGTTTCCATGGTACCCTGTGCACAGAGAACACCCGATTATCACTGCAGGTTACCTGAATTTCCAAACTGTAAGCCCTTTGAAGGTAAGAATTTTGTGTTATTAATGATTGTCTCCCCATCTCCTAACACATTTCTTGACCTACAGTGGTATCTCCATAAGTATCTACCAAGAAAATAAATATATAAACACACAAATAAATGTTTACTAAATTTTCCAACCTCATCAATGGCTTCCAAGCTCTAGCTTCAGGGTTTTGTTAAACTGTTAACACTGGTCGCTAAGCATGCTTAAGAAGGCTAGCTTGCTGTCTTTTGAGACATGTCTCAGTTGAACACTGAGGATTCTCAGTGAGGGGGGCTATTGTTTTGAGCTATGTACGAGTTGACACTCTTCTAAACAGACACATGTAAGAATTTAAGAGGGTGCTTCCATTTGCATCACCTAGAACTCTGTCTCAAGAGCTGTATACCCTCTTAACAGGCAATGCTATTAAGGAAGGGCCAGAACCTGGCTTATTTTGCTTTGAGGTTGGAGACAGAAAGCACCCGCTGATGCCTGGACATGGTAGGCATCCCCTGCATGGGGCACAAGGCAGAACACAGCCTCTGAGCGGCAGCAAAGCTGCTGCTGTGGGAGATGGGCGGGCCCCTTGCACTTCACCTGCCTGTCCTTTGGATCGCCACTCAAAAAGTAAGTTTTTGGTGAGAGTTAACACTATTTCCTGTAACTGAATTATAATTGCCTGGTTTCTCGTCTTATTTCTTCATGAATCGACAAACCCCTCGAACCATGATTTTATCCTGTTCATTGTTGTGATTTAGCTCCTCATGCATTGATGTAATACAAGAAGTAATGTAAAGTAATTATTTCTGCTCAGTGTGGGAGATTTCTCAGGTAGTATTAAACTTGGAAGTTATGTCAGGAAGATGATGAAGCCAAGAACATGTCCTTTTCCTTCTGTAACTAATCAGAAACAAAAAATTATAGCAGGCAGTGTCATCAGAAATATCAATAACCTCAGATATGCAGATGACACCACCCTTAAGGCAGAAAGTGAAGAAGAACTAAGGAGCCTATTGATGAAAGTGAAAGAGGAGAGTGAAAAAGTTGGCTTAAAGCTCAACATTCAGTAAACTAAGATCATGGCATCCAGTCCCATCACTTCATGGCAAATAGATGGGGAAACAGTGGAAAGAGTGGCTGACTTTATTTCTGGGGGCTCCAAAATCACTGCAGATGGTGATTGCAGCCATGAAATTAAAAGATGCTTACTCCTTGGAAGGAAAGTTATGACCAACCTAGATAGCATGTTAAAAAGCAGAGACATTACTTTGTCAACCAATGCCCATCTAGTCAAGGCTATAGTTTTTCCAGTGGTCATGTATGGATGTGAGAGTTGGCTATGAAGAAGGCTGAGCGCCAAAGAGTTGATGCTTTTGTACTGCGGTGTTGGAGAAGAGTCCTTTGGAATGCAGGAGATCAAACCAGTCCATCCTAAAGGAGATCAGTCCTGAGTGTTCATTGGAAGGACTTATGTTGAAGCTGAAACTCCAATATTTTGGCCACCTGATGTGGAGAGCTGACTCATTTGAAAAGACCCTGATGCTGGCAAAGATTGAGGGCAGGAGGAGCAGGGGATGACAGAGAACAAGATGGTTGGATGGCATCACTGACTCGATGGACATGAGTTTGGGTAAACTCCGGGAGTTGGTGATGGACAGGAAGGCCTGGCGTGCTGTGGTTCATGGGGTCACAAAGAGATGGACATGAGTGAGGGACTGAACTGAACTCAACTGTCACCAGGTATGTGCTGGAGAACTTGCCCCCAGGTTCTTGCACTGCACAGACATATCCAATTAAGTACAACCATACTTCCCAGTGGCTTAGTGGTAAAGAATCTGCCTGCAATGCAGGAGACCCAGGTTCGATCCCTGGGTTGGAAAAATCCCCTAGAGAAGGAAATGGCTGCCCACTCTAGTATTCTTGCCAGGAAAATCTCATGGACAGAGGAGTCTGGCAGGCTACAGTCCATGGGGTCACAAGAGTTGGACATGACTTAGTGACTAAACCACCATACTGAGAACTACAGAAATAGAAATAGAGACTTTCCTGACATTGTTAATTTCTGGAATTAGTTTTAAAAACCATAAAGAAAGGGGAAAGGTTTCCTTATGGGAATTGGTAAAATCAGTGAACGGTGCAAAAAAGAAGGAAGCAAGATCAGGTCAGAGAACTTTAGTTCACAAACTTCTTCTTGGAGTTCACAAATTCCCTTCTCAAGAGAAGTTTAAGTGAAGAATAATGTCTTTATTCGTTCATTCAGCGACTATTTTCCAGGCAATGTGTTAGATTTGGGGGATTTAAAAAGAGTAATTAAGCCTTCATGGAGTGTATTGTCTAGAAACGAACAGACAGAACTAAAAAAAATCAGAAAGTAAATAGTAAAGCAAGGCTAATAAGACTTTTTTACTTTAAGCATAAAAAAAGTACACAGAAGGGAAACACTGCATCTTGAGAGATTAGAGAGCAGAAAACGTGACGTCCAATGTTTTGGAAAGTAAGAATCAAGACATGGAGTTATTGGAGATGAGATTGAAGGGCAAGCTGGATCATTTCTTTGTTCCCATGTTAGGATCTTGAATCTACAGAGTTCAAGTCATAGAGAATCAAAGAGTAAGTCATAGAGAATCAAAGGGTGTTAAACCACAGAAATATATCTGGATGTTTTAAACCACAAAAATATATCTGGATGTTAGATCAGTGACTCCTAATGACAGTATAAATCATGAGGAGTCATTAAAGGGTTTTAAACCACAGAAACATATTTGGATGTTACATAAGCATATTTGGCGGTGGTGACTGTTTGGACTGCAAATGGTAACTGCAGCCATGAAAAAGATGCTTACTCCTTGGAAGAAAAGTTATGACCAACCTAGACAGCATATTCAAAAGCAGAGACATTACTTTGCCAACAAAGGTCCGTCTAGTCAAGGCTAAGGTTTTTCCTGTGGTCATGTATGGATGTGAGAGTTGGACTATAAAGAAAGCTGAGCACCGAAGAATTGATACTTTTGAACTGTGGTGTTGGAGAAGACTCTTGAGAGTCCCTTGGACTGCAATCTAACCAGTCCATTCTGAAGGAGATCAGCCCTGGGATTTCTTTGGAGGGAATGATGCTAAAGCTGAAACTCCAGTACTTTGGCCACCTCATGTGAAGAGTTGACTCATTGGAAAAGACTCTGATGCTGGGAGGGATTGGGGGCAGGAGGAGAAGGGGACGACCGAGGATGAGATGGCTGGATGGCATCACCGACTCAATGGACATGAGTCTGAGTGAACTCCGGGAGTTGGTGTTGGACAGGGAGGCCTGGCGTGCTGCAATTCATGGGGTCACAAAGGGTTGGACACGACTGAGGGGCTGAACGGAACTGAACTGTTTGAATGTGGACACCAGAGAAAAACTAGTGAATATAAGGAGAAGTGCAAGTGGTCTAGAGAGAAGGGCTGAGGGCGCAGGCCTGGGAAAAGAAGCAGTTGTAGGAATGGAACACAAGGTCGTCTTCAGGGAAACACTGCAGGAGTCCCGCTGGAAGCGTTCAATGCCTCCCTGTAATGTGGGGATGAGAGGAAAGCAGAGGTGCGGACGCCTGCTGCTGGTTCCGAGGGTAGATGTTGACATGAACGGGGAGCAGACGACAGGAGGAGTACAAAAAAGATGTGAAGTGTAGTTTTGTGGCTGTTGAACAGAGAAGTCTGAAGTTCCTGCTGAATATATGGGAGTAATATTAACAGGTGAGGAAGAAAAGAGGTATATATTTGCTCATGCCATCAGTATACAGTTTGAAATCACTTAGAAGAACAGCCTTGTACATTGTTTTATATTATACATATTAAATACTTGTATATTATAGTATAGTATATAATTTGCTATGTTTATGTAAGAATTAATGTTTATATATTCATATATAATATTGTTGGTACTAAATGAATACATTGTAATATAATATGGATTTGTGGATTATATATATTTGTATATTGTATGTGTGTGTGTAGTCACTCCACTCAGTCATGTCTGACTCTTTGTGACTCCATAGACTGCAGCCCACCAGGCTTCTCTGTCCATGGAATTCTCCAGGCAAGAATACTCCAGTGGGTTGCCATTCCCTTCTCCAGGGGATCTTCCCAAACCAAGGATTGAACTCAGGTCTCCTGCAGTGCAGGCAGATTTTTAGGGAAGCTCATGTTCGTATGTTAAACTAATATATATATATATATGTTTAATATTTACATTTTGTATTTACACTTAAGCTACTTTTCTGATGGGGCATATTTCAGAAGGAAATTACTCTATATTCCCCCCAAACAAGGATGCAATGTGGTCCTTGGCCCTATGCTTTACTTCTAATACTTCTTCAGCCAAGAGTGAATGGTTGGGCTTAGTGACTTCAGGCCCAGTGGTTATTAACCTTCCTCTAGTTCACAGAGCCTCACATTTTAGGAACAAGGGGTTGTCTATAAAATTCCAGGTCTCCCATCCTTTTATTTTCTAACAAAGAAATGTGTTCTGTTTGAAAATTGTAACCATTCCGGAGTAATCAAATGAATCCTCTTTTAACTTCTCTGTATGAAAAGACTCCAAAAAAGAATCAATAATCTTAACAGGCATTTTAGCTCTATAACATAAACAGGATTTAACATCCACACAATGCTATTTTCACACTATTAACTAAGAAGTATGCAAATCAACACTGGTCTAGTCTGTGCTGACATTTCGTTAACACTTCATTAGAAGAGTCGGCGCTCTTGGTACTTGAAGTTGTGCCAGAGATGGGATATTTCTTTTCCTTGAAAACCACATGTTTTCCCCCAAAGCTCCAGAGCTTCTTGGAATATCTGTTGTTAATATTTATATATATTTCAGCTGTTATTAGAAAAAAAAAAAACCCTAATGGCTTCTGCTAACATCCTATATCTCACAGAAGGTCAGAAGTTCTGAGTGTCCCTCTTAAGGACTCATTTTAAATCCAAAGTGCTCTCCTTGAGAATAGTTGCCCTGACAGGTGACCCAGCAGTGGTGGAGTGATGGAATAATCAATGATGGGGCGAGTTTGCTCCATTCAACCATGCTTTTAACCATTTCAGTATCTGAAAGTGAAGTCGCTCAGTTGTGTCTGACTCTTTGTGACCCCGTGGACTGTAGCCCACCAGGCTCCTCCATCCATGGGATTGTCCAGGCAAGAATACTGGAGTGGGTTGCCATTTCCTTCTCCAGGGGATCTTCCCAACCCAGGGATCGAACCCAGGTCTCCTGAATTGCAGGCAGACGTTTTAACCTCTGAGCCACCAGGGAAGCCCGCCATTCAGTATTTAGTAAGCACTTATGGTATTTATTAAGCACTTAGAGCATTCTAAGCACCCTGTAAGGTTTTGTGGAGAAAGTATAAAGAAGTTTCAATCCTTGAGGATGCATTCACTGAGTGACTGTGAATGTAACCATATATATCTTACAATGTAGTAAATGTAAATATATATCTTATAATGTAGTGTATTAAATTTCACAATTGGATTATGAATAGTGTGCTATGGAAGCCCTGCCTCTAGGACACTGACAGGGAGAAATGGATATTTAGTCTGAGTGTTTGATCATAATTAAAAATTTTCCATATGGAGAAAAGTGTCTATGTGTGTGGAGGGGTCATTGGTGTGTGTTTTCCTGAATTTGGAAATGGAATGGGTTTTCACAAACCCCAACTGTGTCCTGAATGCAAGAGGAAATGGTATACTGAGAAGATACAGTGCTATTGAAGGCTTGAGTGTTGGGCCAGAGATGGAGGCCCATCCTAGTTCATTTTAGCTGGACAGGTGGACCTCAATCAATTTCAGCTCCTGGAGCCCTCTTGGAAAGCCTAAGACATTTCCAATGTGTAAGACTATGACTTACTGAGGAATATCTTCAATGATAATAGACATCTGAGTCTGAAACATCTGGGCCCTAAGTCTGTTGAGGTCCTGCGCTGAAGACCAGCAAGGACCCAGTTTTTCCTTAAATAACTTCAAGTCCTGGGTTGATGCAGTAGGTGGAGCATCAGTTGCTCATGACGTTCAGGCTTCTGTCTGTCTGCAATGCAACCCAGACCTCATTTCTCCTTGTCTGTGGGGCTCTAATGCTACCCTGAGAGAACAGGTAAAGTAAACATCAGCCTCTGCATCCTCAGCGTGCTGAGGGGTTCATGCCTTCACTTTCAGGAAGGTACCTGTGTGCAGCTTGTAGACAACGTGCTCAGACAAAGTGTCACTTTTGTGAGAAGGAAAAATGTGAGCTCATTTAAATAGTGGCATTTCTGGAGTACTGAGTCAGTTTCACAAGGGACTGGTTGTTCTTCATCAATTAACCTCTGCTGAATGCCTAAGATGGGATTAACATTGGTTGGGATGAGTATTCCTTGTAGAAGGAATTCCAGTTGGAAAAATCTTTTTGTCCTTTCAAGACCCTGGGGATGTTCTATTGCTGTTGAGGACAGTGGCTGTCTCTTTTTCAGTTTTATTTACTTGGCACTTACAAAAGTGTTTACTATTTTTGAATTAAAAAAAAGACTTCTTGGATAGTGTTATCTAAAATTTTTCTCATAAATATTTAAAGTTCTGTTTGGAAGTATTTAAACTTGAAGAATAACAAAAAGCAAGGTAGGTATCAGTCTATATATCAGAAATTTTCTTATAAATTATTCTTGTGGTCTCCCCTTGGAAACAGAGTAGCAGAAGTCATGAACACTATAGGGTTCAGATAGAGAGTGCATCTTGACTTAAAATGAATAGAGCAACTGCTCCCCCCCCCCAACAATTTATTCATATCAGTCAGCAAGACCCAGCTAGAAAAGTGTTTTAGCTTAGAAATCTGTCTGCAGGTCAGGAAGCAAGAGTTAGAACTGGACATGGAACAACAGACTGGTTCCAAATAGGAAAAGGAGTACATCAAGGCTGTATATTGTCACCCTGCTTATTTAACTTATATGCAGAGTACATCATGAGAAATGCTGGACTGGAAGGAATCACAAGCTGGAATCAAGACTGCCAGGAGAAACATCAATAACCTCAGATATGCAGATGACACCACCCTTATGGCAGAAAGTGAAGAGGAACTAAGAAGCCTCTTGATGAAAGTGAAAGAGGAGAGTGAAAAAGTTGGCTTAAAGCTCAACATTCAGAAAACGAAGATCATGGCATCCGGTCCCATCACTTCATGGGAAATAGATGGGGAAACAGTGGAAACAGTGTCAGACTTTATTTTGGGGGGCTCCAAAATCACTGCAGATGGTGATTGCAGCCATGAAATTAAAAGATGCTTACTCACTGGAAGGAAAGTTATGACCAACCTAGACAGCATATTCAAAAGCAGAGACATTACCTTGCCAACAGAAGTCCATCTAGTCAAGGCTATGGTTTTTCCAGTGGTCATGTATGGATGTGAGAGTTGGACTGTGAAGAAAGCTGAGAACCAGAGAATTGATGCTTTTGAACTGTGGTATTGGAGAGACTCTTGAGAGTCCCTTGGACTGCAAGGAGATCCAACCAGTCCATTCTAAAGGAGATCAGTCCTGGGTGTTCTTTGGAAGGAATGATGCTAAAGCTGAAACTCCAGTACTTTGGCCACCTCATGCGAAGAGTTGACTCATTGGAAGAGATTCTCATGCCAGGAGGGATTGGGGGCAGGAGGAAAGGGGACGACAAAGGATGAGATGGCTGGATGGGATCATGGACTCGATGGACGTGAGTTTGAGTGAACTCCAGGAGTTGGTGATGGACAGGGAGGCCTGGCGTGCTGCGATTCATGGGGTCGCAAAGAGTCAGACACGACTGAGCGACTGAAATGAAGTGAACTGAACTGAAAAGTGTGTTAGCTTACACTAGTGTTTTAGTTCTCTAGTTAAGACAGAGCAGTTAAGCCAATAGCAGTAAGATCCTAACCCTTTGCTGTAGGTTTCAGAAGAGACAACAGAAGCAGAAAGGAAGCCTTCATATTTGAGGTAACAGCCTCGATGGAAGGAGACAGCTAAGTGAGCTGGAATGGACGTGGTCATTGAACACTCTACAAAGCTCTAAGCGCTTGTCACAGCCTGGGACTGACATTTACAGTTGTCATCATGTTTGTTCAAATGGCCCCTTGAGACCCAACTCTCCGTCTCCATTTCTTTCCAAGGCAGGAAAAGCCAGATAGCAAGGTGAACCCTAGTCCAGAAGGGGTTGTTGGAGCTGCGTCTGCTTTGACCTGTGTCTACCCTGACGGTCTCATGCTTGGTGGTGAGGGTTTATAGCATTACCATGTGCCAAGCTTCCAGGAAAGGCTGTTCCCATTGCTGACCATTGGAGCATTCCTTGGAGGCTCAGGGAGCAGCGTGGCCATGGGTAGCCCTGACCTTCCCTGGGGGTGCAGGGCTGGAAATATGGCGATCAGGTGGTGTGACTCCTCCCTTTTATCCCAACTCCAAATAATAAGCCTCTTTCCTCCCTTTTTAAATATAAACGTGACACATTGCTTACCTTGTTTGAAAGTGAAAGTGAAAATGAAGTTGCTCAGTCGTGTCCAACTCTTTGTGACCCCATGGACTGTAGCCTAACAGGCTTCTCCATCCATGGGATTTTCCAGGCAAGAGTACTGGAGTGGGTTGCCATTTCAGCCACCAGGGAAGTCTACCTTGTTTGAAACAGACAGGTAAATTAGAGAAAACAGAAACAGAGTGTCTGCAAACAACTCAGTTAGGTACAGTAGCCTTTCTGTGATTCCAGCTAGAAGCAACCACTTACAGGACAAGAAGAGTAAGTGCCTATCTCATTTACATCAGCCAATGCCTGTCGGGGGAGGGGCTCACTGACATTTTCATCTTAATTTTAATTATCTATCAATTATTTATCTCTGTCGGTGAGCCATAGACTGTCTTAGATGCTTAATACTGTCTTGCTTGAGGAAACTGCTTACCATCTTTGCAGGAGAGATCCACAGCAAAGATGCTTCCCTTCTTTTTCCTCTCTCTCTCTTTCAGCATTTAAAGGAAATACAGCTCATCTATAAAAGAGGGAAAAATAACTCAGTAGTTTTGCTCTTAGCATTGGGGGATTCATTAGGAATATGCAATTGACAAATATACTGTAGCTCAACAATTGCACATTATATATTGCTGACCTGCCCTCTCTGGCTGGTGGCTGTGTTTTGGTGATACATTGGCAGGACAGTTGGTTTCACAGCTAGATTGCTCCCTTGATCTTAGTAAAACAAGGTTTCTGTCACACATGACTTTAGACATCATAATTCTTAGAACAAGAACCAGCATTTCCAAGGAAGTTTTTTGGCAGTTGCTTGGAGCAGGTTAAATTACGACTCAGTGCAAGGTTAATATGTTTCCTTTGATAAAATTTCAAAGAAAATAAAGCTGTAGACTCACAGGATGACCTTGGAGGATTTGTAAAATAATCATTATCCCCATAATTGGTAGGAATTATTGGTGCTTTTATCTACACCCATCCACCCGTCCATTACGTGCTGTTGTGTCTGACTCTTTTTGTGACCTCCTGGACTGCAGCCACCAGGATCCTCTGGTTCTGGGATTCTCCAGGCAGGAATACTGGAGCGGGTTGCCATTTGCTCCTCCAGGGGCTCTTCCTGAGCCAGGGATCGAACCCTCGTCTCTTGTGTTACAGGCAGAGTCTTTACCTCATGAGCCATCAGGGAAGTCTGCTTTTATCTACACAGTGTTTCAGAATGTGATGTGTGATAAAAAAATTATCCATGTTGATTGTCTTTAAGTAAAAGAATTTCAGAAGGAGCAATCTCCATCAGAGTACAACTGTTTCACCTCATGCAGGGGTTAAAGTGCAGCTTAGAGAGAAAATGATGGTGCAGAGTCCTGTGAATATTTCAGTGGCACAGAAATGCCTATTATCAATAATAATAGTAATAAGCAGTGAGGGATTCAGCTGAAGAAGTTGAAGGCAAGACACTGTCACAGTGTTTCCCTAGAATTAAAAAAAAAAAAAACAATGTTGGCTCTCTTGTGCTCATGACACTTTCAATTGTGTGGAGAGAATAGAGCTCTAAATGTAGTGCTTGGTTGTCTGAGGAATTCTTGATGGAGACAGACTTCACAGGAAGTCTAAGTTGTGTCACTCACTGTCTGAGTTTTTGCATTAAGATCTTTAGAAGATAATTTGTTGATTCTTCATGTAACCTCAGGCTGAATTCTCTCAGGTTATCACAGAAGAAGTGTTACCCCAAAGCAGAAAATATCCCGGAGATTGCTTCAGGCTTGAGCACAAAATTTCTTGTCAAAAGATTAAGTCCAATCTTGAAGGTTATCAGTATTTGCATATATACCCCTATTCTTTCCAATTCCCTGGGACTGAAAGACTGAGTAGAAGTGGGAGGAAAGATTATCCTTACATTGAAAAATACTAAAAATTGGTTGATAGAGTAAAATTCATAGAGTCAGGAAGTGCATTGGTAGATGCCGGGGCCAGGGGATAGGGGAATGGGGGAGAATGTATTTAGTGGGGATAGAGTTTTGGTCTAGGAAAGTGAAAAATTCAGGAGACGGTTGATAAGAAGTTCTAACAATGTGAATGTACTTAGTGCCACTTAACTGTACAGTCAAATATGTTTAAAGGGTATGTTTTCTATTATGTGACTTTTACTGTAAGAAAAAACCATAAATAAATTGGCCGATAGCATTTTCCAAGTCTGAGTTGAAAGATGTCTGTATACCTGCTTGAGTCTGTATCCCTGAGCCATTGCAAAGAAATGTTTTAAGCTTTTAGCTTTGCAGACAGGATCCACAATTGTTTATATGCAACTACTTTTACCATTTCCTCTCCAAATATCAGTCTATTTTAGGAACAGGTACTTTTTAAGTATATATGAAATTATGTATGAATTACTTTGTGGGTAATGTGACATTATTGCAAAGGGCAAAGTAACAATATTTTCTCTGTATGGGCGGCATGTTTTCTGTGTATTTTCTCTGTGGAAATTAGAAAGGCAACATTCACAGGGCTTCCCGGTGGCTCAGATGGTATACAGACTGCCTGCCATGCAGGAGAATGGGGTTTGATCCCTGGGTCAGGAAGATGACTTGGAGAAGGACATGGCAACCCACTCAAGTATTCTTGCCTGGAGAATCCCATAGACAGGGGAGCCTAGTCGGCTACATCCCACGAGGTCACAAAGAGTTGGACATGACTGAGCGACTAACAGACATCCACGGTAAATTCATTTGATTTGGCAATGTTCTTTAGTTCATGGAAAGCAGCCTTGGAGAGAAGAGCAGATATTTGGAAAATTAGGCAGAAGGGAGCAAGGGGATGAAGCCTGGTGAGCTGCTGGGGGCGTGTGTCCCTCAAAGCCCACCCATTCACCTCCAAAACAGAGGGAAAAGGGTAGGATCTCATTCTGTAATTACAGCCTGGGTCTCACTAGTGATCTGATGCATTCTGGAGTCCAGGATATTTCTTGATGAATTTCAGACATCAAGTTACCCTAGAGGAATTTTATTTTTATTTTTAAGGAGATGCTCACAGGACTACAATCTTTGTTAAATACCAGCACCAGGGAATTGCTACAGATAGGAATGCTCTTGTCTATCAGATAGATTGGTTTGGCAAAGAATTACTAAGGATTTGGGAAATTCCAGAATTTGGTGTTAGGGTGTCAGGAACACTTTATGCTGAGGTCAGAAAGGTGACTTTGAACCTCTCGGGGTAGCCAATTACCTAACCACACCACAGCTGTTTTATTTAAGATATCACCCTAGGCCTTTAGAGAGGCACCTGAAGAATTATAAGACACAGTCTCTGTGGCCAAAGAGCTTGGAAAAATTCAGAAGTGGACGAAAAATGAATGGGGTAAGGCAGAAGTATCTGGAAAGTGCCCAGTGAAAGGCAGGGGAAGAGAGGTTACAGGGAAGAAGGTGTATGAGTTAAGTTTCTTTGATTCAAATCAACAATAATGCTCTTTACTTGAGCAAAAGAGAATTTATTTGAAGAATTTTAGGAACTCACAGAATCAGACACGACTGAGTGGCTGAAAAACAGCAAGGAACTTGCAGACTTGTCAGGAAGTCTCAAGAGTCTTGCTTGGAGGCCTGGGACATAAGCTTGGGAGGGCTTAGAAAGCAGCCTTGCAGGAGCCGTCCAGAAATCTGAGGGTGTCGTCAGTCCTGGGATTTGAAGAAATTGTGTTAGATCACTCCAAGCGGTGGAAATGATTTGAAACATTTTTATATTCCACCAGAGGTGTAGAAATGATGTTGCTTGTATACTTGGAATCAGGCAGAGTTCCTTTTGCTTGGAAAGTGTTAGGCGCTCAGTTGTGTCTGATTCTTTGCGATCCTGTAGACTGTTGCCCACCAGGCTCCTCTTGTGGCTGCTGCTGCTAAGTTGCGTCAGTCGTGTCCGACTCTGTGCGATCCCATAGATAGCAGTCCACCAGGCTCCTCTGTCCCTGGGATTCTCCAGGCAAGAACTCTGGAGTGGGTTGCCATTTCCTTCTCCAATGCATGAAAGTGAAAAGTGGAAGTGAAGTTGCTCAGTTGTGTCTGACTCTTAGCGACCCCATGGACTGCAGCCCACCAGGCTCCTCCATCCATGGGATTTTCCGGCAAGAGTAGAGGAACCTATAAAAACAAGAGTCTAATATATGCTTTCTGCCTCTGTAACTAAGCTTGCCTCTTGCATGATCACTATAGATCCCCACTATAGTTTTGGGGAAAAATAGCAATAACAGGAGCTTAAACTTACCTCACTCACCCTGCGTCTTGCAATTATCCAGCCTCTGTAGTCTTACTTAGCCATGCTTGTCTGTGTGAAGATCAGGCAGTTCCCCGCCCCCTCCCCATCCTGCTCACCTAAAGTATCCAATACAAGATACAGAACGCAAACCCAGAATACGACCTTATGAAGGAACTGCGCACCCAATGGTCAGGGCTCAGAGCTTGGAGTGTTAACTCCTCTGGGCCCACCGGCATAATAAACCTGAGTTCTCCAACTCTCAGAGTGTCCTTTGATTTCTCGATGGCCAGTTTCTGTAACACTCTGTCCATGGGATCCTCCAGGTAAGAACACTGGAGTGGGTTGCCATTGCCTCCCCCAAGGGATCTTCCTGGCCCAGGGACTGAACCCGGGTCTCTTGCATTTTAGGCAGATTCTTAAGGAGAGAGATCAAGTTGGCAAAGTAAGTGGGAGCCAGATTGTGGAATGCCGTCCTGAAATTATCTTACTAACTGGGGAGCTATTTGGCAAGGTTAGCAAGAGTTGTTGTTATTGTTTAGTTGCTAAGTCATGTCCGACTCTTTTGTGACACCATGGACTGCAGCCTGCGAGGCCTTTCTGTCTGTGGGATTTCTCAGGCAAGCCTACTGGAGTGGGTTGCCATCTCCTTCTTCCTGACCCAGGGATTGAATCTATCTCCTGTTTGACAGGCAGGTTCTTCCCACTGAGCCACCTGGGAAGCCCTTAGCGCAGCAATAATAGCACTGTTTTCAACTCTGCTCTTTTCAGGGTGTTTTCAGAAGCGCCCACACCTTTCCTGGTTTCTGATGCTTTCTGATTCAGCCTGTGGCTAGTCTCTTCCTAACTACTCGCCTTCCTCAGAGAAGTCTCTGGCCTGCTTTCCCTAGGGCGGATTTCTAAAAAGAGCTTCACAAGGCTGCTGGCATTGGAAGTAACTGAGGAGATTTGTTAAAATGCATCTTCTGAGGGCTCTACAGAATTAGAATCTTTGGGAGTGGGGGCAGGACTCTGTAACAATTTCCCTAAGTGATTCTTTTGTGCACCAATATTCATAAACTACTGCCTTGAGGAATGCTTAAACAGACAGATAGATGCAGAGTTTACGGGTAAGACTTGATCATCTTTTTTCTTGATCGTCTCTTCCTTTTCCTTTCATTTTCCAAATTCTGCTTCTCTTCCTCCGTCTTCTCTGACTCAAGAAACACTTCCCCTGTTGAGCCCCTATGTGTGCAGAATGCCGCTGATTGTTTTTCATGGACATTGGAGGTTTAAAGACATACCTGAAGGTCTTAGAGTATGTGTCTGTTCCAAATAAGCACTGGCAGAGAATCAGTGCTATTTCAGGGTGAGCCTTTTATGGAAAGGTTTTTTTAGCATTTGCTTTGAGTAAGGCTGACTTTGATTTGCAAGCTTGGTAAGACTTGAGTCAGGAATATCTAAACATTTTGGCTGTTGAGAAAGGGTCAGCAGCTGGTGAAATGAAATGGCAGTGATCAGGGTAAGAGAGTCTCCTTCAGGTTAACTCAGAACCTTGGTGAGTGGGCAGAGCCAGTTAGCAATGCTTGGATTAGCTCTCTCTCCCCTTATTCACTGGGCTTGCTTTGTTTGAGATACCATAAAGAGAAACAGCACTTATGTAACATATCTCATGTTTTATAGATAGCATCTTATTACTAGAATAATACCTAGCACATAGTAAGGTTTGAATAGTTTAAAATATTTTATTATTTTTTTTTTAATTTGGCTTTGCTGAGTCTTAGCTGGTGTGCAGGATTTTTTTTTTTTTTTTTTTTTTGTGGCCTGTGGGATGTTTAATTATGGCAAGTGGAATCTAGTTCCTTGATCAGGGATCAAACCTGGGCCTTCTTGCACTGGGAGTGCAGTCTTAGCCACTGGACCAGGAAAGTCCTTGATGAAGACTATTGTTGATGGACCCATTCAGTTAATCAATCAGTGAACACTAAGCAGTGTTCCAGGCACAGGAGATGCCGCAAGGAACAAAAAACAAATCCCTGCCCTCATGTAGCTTATCTTGTAGGGCCTGTTATTTTATGTCAACTCTAGGTGGTTAATATAATCTCCATTTGACAGATGATAAACTGGAGCTTGGAAAAGTCAGTTTGCGAGAGGTCAGACAACTAGGAATTTGTGAAGTCTGTAGGAGACAGATTCCCATATCTGTTTGGCTTCCAAACTCATATATTTTCTATGACATCATTACAGCCTCAGGCCGATTTTTAAATAAAAAGCTATCTTCTTTTCTCTGGATATGTTGGTCACCCTTTGGAATCAAAGTGAATTTCTTCAAAAACTGCCTTTAGGTAATGCGAAGAACTGAGAAGGTGCCAAACAATGGATCACTCTGTCTCTTGCACCCTGTGTGGAAATCAAGACTTCAGTTAATCTCGTAGAAACCAAGTTGAACTGGAACTTACATGGTGTTTGGAAATGTCTAGTATCTAAAACACACTCCTGCCTCTGACAGTTCTCCCCATTCCTTCTGAGAAGCGTTTTGCACACCTGCCTATAAAGCAGCCAACCTGCTCCATGTTAAAAGTCCTGCATGTTGTTCAAGCAGCTGAAAAGTTATCCTCCCAACCTCTCACTCACACGCTACTGATACCTAGCCCAGCCCTGTGGGGCTCCTGAGGGCAAAGCCTTTCTGTGCCTCTATTTCTTTGATTACAGGAAATAGCCTTCTTTTAGCCTCCCTGACCTTCCCTGAGTTCCAATGGGCAGATTCAAGCAGTTGTTAATTAGGGAAGGGAGGGGATGTAAGACCAGGGAGGAATAAACAGTCACAAGAACCAATAGTACAACCTTGGAGCAAGCTCTTGGTTCTCCATCAAGGGATACACACAACAATATCTTTAAGCTGTTTTTCAGATACTGAAACACCCTCCAGGTGGGCAAATATGATGACTAACTGCCCCCAGAGTGTAGACCACAGGACAGTTGGAACCTGCAAGTCGATCATGCTGATTCCGACTTCTCCTCCAGCCCACCAGAATGTTCACAAGATGATCACACCTTCTTTGGACCATTAATATAAACCTTTTCATGACCCTCTTCAAGTTGGCGCACTCAGTTTTTCGAGGCAGGAGACTGCTGTGCCCTGCCTTGCCTGGCAAAGTAATGAAGCTATTCTTTTCTACTTCATTCAAAACTCTGTCTCCAGGCTTCAATTCATCACCAGTGTAAGAGGATTACTATTTCCTGTTTCCTTTCCATCCCACCCTCTCTTTTCTCTGACAATCCAGTCAGACACAGCAGAATATGATCTTAAAAATGACTGTGTAAGATATGTGATTTTCTCTTTTCCAGTTTTTGTATTTTAGAAGAGGGTACAGCTCAGTTCAGTTGAGTTGCTCAGTCGTGCCCAACTCTTTGCGATCCCATGGACTGCAGCACACCAGGCTTCCCTGTCCATCATCAACTCCTGGAGTTTTCTCAAACTCATGTCCATTGAATCGGTGATGCCATCCAACCATCTCATCCTCTGTCATCCCCTTCTCCTCCCACCGTTAATCTTTCCCAGCATCAGGGTCTTTTCCAATGAGTCAGTTCTTTGCATCAAGTGGTCAGAGTATTGGAGTTTCAGCTTCAGCATCAGACCTTCCAATGAATATTCAGGACTGATTTCCTTCAGGATGGACTGGTTGGATCTCCTTGCAGTCCAAGGGACTCTCAAGAGTCTTCTCCACCACCTGAAAAGGGCACAGCTGAGCCCAAAGGACTGACCCCTGTCAAGGATGGCTGAGAGAGGGTGCAGTCTCTGACGTTCACTCCACTGTCCCTTCCACTCTACCGATTTCCTCTTCTCCCAAGCAGAATTAGTTACTTTTTCCTTTGAGTCCATAAACTTCTGCTAATACCAATGCTTATCATAGACTCACCTGCTTGATAATCAGTTGTTATCATGGCCTTGCCATTGGACAGCACTGGACTTGCATCTTGAAACATCTGAACACGAGTAGAGGCTACAGTAGGAGAAGGTGATGGCACCCCACTCCAGTACTCTTACCTGGAAAATCCCATGGATGGAGGAGCCTGGAATACTGCAGTACATGGGGTCACTGAGGGTTGGACATGACTGAGCGACTTCACATTCACTTTCATGCATTGGAGAAAGAAATGGCAACCCACTCCAGTGTTCTTGCCTGGAGAATCCCAGAGACTTGTGAGCCTAGTGGGCTACCATCTATGGGGTTGCACAGAGTCGGACACGACTGAAGTGACTTAGCAGCAGAGGCTACAGCAGTCTTTTCAGGAGCTCCACCATGCTTTGGTGTGCTGAATGGAACTGAAGGAGTTAATCTGAGAGAGGGCAAATTAAAAGAGTGTGAACTTGACTTTGAGTCCATTCTGAATAACTTGCCAATGATGCAAATAGGTGCAGGGAGAAGAGTTGAGCTTTCCAAGTCATTCTCTAAAGAAATCAGCTGGGCTTTCCCTGATGATCCAGAGGTTAAGACTGCAGGGAGAATGGGTTTTGATCCCTGGTCAAGGAACTAAGATCCCCCATGCTGCATAGTGTGGCCAAAAAACAAACAAACAAACAAACAAACAAGCAAATAAACTATAAAGACATCAAGTAAATGTCATTTTTTGGTCCTGACCATACACTTAAACAATGTGAATTTGGATAGACTGTCTGTCCCTTACTAGGTGGCGCAGTGGTAAAGAATCTGCCTGCCAATGCAGGAGATGAAGGAGACATAGGTTCAGTACCTGGGTCAGGAAGATCCCCTGGAGAAGGAAATGGTAACCCACTCCAGTATTCTTGCTTGGAGAATCCCAGGGACAGAGGAGCCTGGTGGCTACAGTCCATCGGTTTGCAAAGAGTTGGACATGACTGAGCGACTAAGCAGGCACGAACGATTTTGGATGAGTTACCTTCTTTCTCAGTGACTCAGTTTCTTTATCTGTAAAATATGCTAATTGTGAGGATTCCGTGGGGTAAAGCCATGAGCACACACCCAGCACATAATAACTCCTCACTTAGTATTACTTCTATTCTCACAATGTTTTGAGAGTCATGATACCTTTATTTTACAGATAAAGTAACACCAGCCACTATCATTTATTGGGTGTACTCTTTTGTTGGATTTTTACAGCAAGCTTGTGGGGAGGCATGGTGATCACCACTGCTTTCTCCAAGAGGAACCAGACTATATTTGCAGTCACCCGGCTGGGTGAGCGGTGGAGCGGGAATTCAGACTTAGCTCTGATGAATTTCTGAGGTTTCATTCTTGCCACTATGACAAGCTGCCTGTAAGGAATGATTGCCACTTCAGAATGGCACTCAGCCTTCTTAAAATACTTCTGTTCTTCAAATGAAATCCCTCACGTCAGTTCTAAATCTGTAATACTTGGAGAATCAGAGTCTCATCTCATGTAATGTTGCAGTGTGCTCTCTGCACTGCTCATGCCTCGGACAGGAGGGTTCTTGCCCCGAGGCATCTGCATTTCATGAGTGGGTGGCTGATCTCTACACCATCTATAAGGTGCTCTGAGAGCTCTCTGGATGAAGGATGGCTGCAAATGGAAGTCAGTATTTCTGCACAAGACGAATATGTTCCCACTACTGTTCCCACTAATACTGAATGTGTTAGTTCATCCTGTTTTCCTGGAATACTGGGAGCACAGGTGCATGCATCCATTTCACACCCTGAGCTGGCATTTTACAAGCGTTCAGTTATTAACATGTGAATCTGAACTCCTGTTCCCTGCTGGAGGTAACTGACAGCAGAATAAAAATCGTTGACTATAACTTCAACATTCAAATGCGAATGGATAGGACCAGAGCAGAATCTTCTGATTGGAAACTGGCCCCTTGCCAGCTCTTGAGTTCTGAGAGAGATCTAAGACCTGGGGGAAAAAATAGGCAAGATATAAAATATGATTTCCATTTGCTTTCATTTTGTTTCTTCAAATGTAACATTCCCATGTAGTTCTCAGTTACGTTTGATCACATCAAAGCTGGCTTAGATACATCTTTGAAACACTCAAAACATTTTGTTGAATAACCTAGAGAGGTCATTTATTTTAGTGTGAATAAAATCCAGATCTATTAGAAGTAATTGCCAATCTTTTTCCTCCCATATCTGTACCAGTCCTAGATAAATTTTCACAAATCTTTGGCAAAATGAAAAAAAATAAAAAAGAAGGGTGATGTGGCAGATTTTCCATGATGCTCAATGCGTTCAGTGAAAGTGCTGACCTCTATTTTGAGAACTGATTTTGCAAAATACTTTGTGTTGTAATGAAATGGTAGTATTTTATTATGAAATGGTAGTATTAGTAGACTTAAGTTTTTGCTTCTCATGTTTTTGGCAGTATCCAAAGTTGCTATCTCTATTTCTGTCTGCCATTTTTGTTGTTATTGTTAATTTACTGGCCTGTATAATGCAAATCTAGAAATCATTGGTGTGGTAAAAAGAGCATAGGCTTTGAAAGTAGAAGCCCATATGTTTCCTTCCTTGTTGGATTTGCTAGGGCCAGATGAGCTGAGTCCTTACTGGTTCTTTGTGAATTCCAGTTTCTCCAGTGGTCATGTAAAGGTGAAGGCTTCCCTCCTGGCGCAGTGGTAAAGAGTCTACCTGCAATTCAGGAGCCCCAGAAGACACAGGTTCAATCCCCGGTTGGGAAGATCCCCTGGAGGAGAGCATGGCAACATCCTCTAGTATTCCCGCTGGAGAATTCCCCTGGAGAGAGGAGACTGGCAGACTACAGCCCAATGGGTCACAAAGAGTTGGACACGGCTGAGTGACTTAGCAGGCACACACACAATGTAAAGGTGATAGAGTTGTTGAGAGAATTAAAAAAGACCACATATACAAAATGTCTAGCTCACAGTCCTACCTAATAAATGATAATCCCTTCTCTTTACTGTTTCCTCATAGAAGTTCAGTCCACGTGTCCGGCCGCCTCCCAGAATCCCCCTTGCTGGACTCCATCTTGGCTGAGCCACGTGCCGGCCGCCGGAAGGGCCCTGAGCCGGAAGGGCCCTGAGCCGGAAGGGCCCTGAGCCGGGAGGAGGGGCCAGAGGCAACCCGGAAACGACCCCCGTCCCGCAGGCCTGAGAGCTCCGTGTGGCGGG